>OY757548.1:16417803-16655253 GCA_963584105.1 Alviniconcha strummeri | reverse complement strand
TGGATGGCTTGGGCAAACAGGAAGGTTCTGAGGTGAGATTTGAACTTGGACAATGCTGGTACATTTCTGAGAATGACCAGCAGTGAATTTCAAACAGATGGTGCTATAAACTTAAAGAACATTATCCAAATGATTTGAGATTTAGTTTTGGAATCTCAGCTTTTCATTAGAATATCGGAGACAGCAAGACATTTCATAAGTGCAGAGAGATGAAGAAAGATAAAGAGGTAAAGACCCTCCTAAATGGTGGCAAGCAAGAGTCATGATCTTGTACTGGCAAAGGAGTTTTACAGGTAGCTAGTGAAGGTTTTTGAGAAGCAGTGTTATGTGATCTCATCTTCTTTTTTTCATCATGAGCCATGCTGCATTATTCTGCACCAGCTGTAACAGCGATCTGGTCTGCTGGTAAGCTTGTGAAAACTGAGTTACAATAATCAAGGCAGGATATGACCATTGCCACAAGAAGTCTTGTAGCAGCACTTTGGGACAGATACGGTCAGATTGACACCTCAGAGCTCTAGGGAGGATGCATGGCAAATGCTGCTGATGTGCTGCTGCATGGACAATGTTCTATCAAGATGGACTCCAAGGTATTTAACCCACATTCTGAAAGGAACACTACCAACGTTCTGAAAGGAACACTGTTCCCACCAATGTTATTCACTGTCGACCGACTCAAGATGAGATGCAGAGCCAACTGGCATAACCTCAGTCTTATCTGTGTTCAACTTAAGCTTGTTGCTATTCATTCAGAGCAGAACATCATCAATACATGTCTGAACACAGGACTAAACAGAAGCGAACTGATCAGGTGGTGCACTTTTGGACAGCTCAGTGTCATCAGTGTATTTGTAATAGTCACAATTGTGGACAGAAATCACATCTGACAGAAGCTGAGAGTACAAAGTAAACAAGTCTGGTCCCAACATGGAACCCTGGGGCATGCCATACACAAGAGGGCGGGAGGCAGACACAACACCATCAATAATGACTGACTGAAAATAGCCACTACGGTAGGAGACAAACCAGTCAAGGACTGTATCCCTAACACCATAGGTTGTCTCAAGCCATTTCAACAATACTGAATGGTCCAAAGTGTCAAAAGCAGTACTCAGATCAAGCAGAACCACCAGAGAAACTAGTCTCTCATCTGCACTACCAAGCAGACCATCAAGGACAGTCAATATGGCAGTCTCTGTACTATGGTTTTGCTTGTAAGCGGACTGAAAAATTTCAAGACTGTTGCCAGACAGATGGTTTTTCAACTGAATCAAGACCACTTTCTCAAGACTCTTTGAGATAAAAGACAGATTTGACACGGGTCTAAAGCTCTTCACATCATTTGAGTCAAGTCCAGGCTTCTTCAGCCTGCTTAAACTTAAACTATACCTGTAGAAAGAGAGACATTAATAATAACTGGGATCAATGAAACAAGGTCATCAAGGCACTGTTTGGTGATCAATAAATCAATCAATATTTTATGTCTGTTCACATCAAGCTGATATTAGACCCCCCAAAAATAATGAAATTATATTTGACTAATTTACCCACAGGACTATGAGCAATCAATTGAACAATCTGACTGATAACATCAGTATTATACAAAATATATTTTACATTGTTGCAAGCATTTTAGTCATATCCATTTTTCTGAAATAATTCTGTGGTAATAGGACATTCTAATTTATAGTAGTATGTGTTTAAGAGAAAATATATTTTTACAAACACATGTCACATTCTGTGAATATTTAGTGTTCCATGAATTTAGACGTAACTTGTATATTATTCTTGCTAGATATGTTGAGAAGAAGGTATCGCAAATTTACTTTTTTCAATTTGTTTATAAACAGTCTTCTCAAGTATTGAAGTAATCTCATAAGACAAGAGTAGTACTAGTAGGTTATTGTATGGTATATCAGACATGATTTTCAATGCACCTTGTTTAGCCAATTTATCTGATATTTCATTCCAATAAAGACCACACTGAGATGGTACCCAACAAAACTCAATCCCAATACCTCTATACAGGATACAATGTATAAATACTTTACTTCATAAAATATATCTCCTCTCATTTTACAGTCCCAGTTTTTGAATGCATATAGAACTGATTTTGAGTCAATACAGATTAAAAAAAATATACATTGTTAACTGAATATTGCATATGTAGTTTAATGCCATTCATATTGCATGTAACTCAGATGTGAATATGGAAAAATCCTTCCCTACATAAAAAGACTTTTGCACTTTTAAGTCAGGAATAATGAATCCTGCTCCACTGTCTAATGAGTCCAGAATGGAACCATCAGTAAAAATCTTAATATGATTTTGATAGTTATTATTTAGAGATTCTCTTACTTTTATAGCTAAAATGTTTGTAAATTCACTTTTTTTTTCAAATCAGTATAATCAGTATCAAATTTGGCATTTAAGTGTTCCCACTGTGGCACCAGAGGTGATGTTAGGAGAACTGGAACTGATTTAATATCTGTGTTACCTTTGTTAATTATATAGTTTCTGATTGGCTGAATAGATGATATGTTTTGAGCTCTTTTGGGATAGCCTTTACTTGAATCTATAAAAAAATTGTTCTGTTACTGACTTAATGACTGCAAGACCTCTGATGGCATACTCTGAAACCACCAATCTACATTGTTCTGAGAGAGATTTCGTTCCTGCTTATGCATAAGATTTGCTTGTATTTGTATGCATTGGAACACCAATGGCTAATTTAATTGCTTTACTATCAATGCTTTGCAGTTTCTTTAGGAGTGTGGTGTGGAAAAATATACCTCCTGACTATAAATCAATTTTGAACTGACTAAAGATATAGATAAACGTAATAAAAAAATTGTGTCCTGACACCAAGACTACTATTTTCAAAAAATTCAGTTGCTTTCTGGCTTTAATGATTACATTTTCAATGTGTAGCCTCCAGTTCAGCTTAGTAGTTATATACACAAATAGTAGAGCAAACTTCACAGTTGCAGCAAACCTCACAGTTCTATGATGATTGGATGGAAAAACTCTGAAATTTAGGGGGGTCTGTGGGCATGCCCCTCCCCCCCTCCCCCACCACCCATCCGGAAAAAAAAATCACCCTGAAAGATCAAAATCTATGCAATCTGAGGCTATCCTGAGGTCAATTTTACAGAAATGAAATTAAGTCAATTTTTTTGTCCTCAGCACCACTGACTGGAACCACCTCAGAGACAACCAGGTGAAGGCCCCCACACTTCAGGACTTCAAATGACTGATCACCACCCCATGCAGCATCTAACTCAAGTGCACACTCCCCTTGTCACATCTAAACCGAAGGTTAGGTCCTGTGATGTATGAAATCAAGATCAAGAACTGCAATATCACAAAACTGCGCACCAGTGCGTTCCAGGCTTCTTTTCTCTCCTCACAAACTTTCACTTCCAGCTTAACTGGTCTTGTTCTTTTGTAAAGTGACCATCATACTGATGAGTATGTCACTGTTTGGGGTTGCATAGCAGTTTATTTTTTATTTTTTTAAACCGCACATACAAACAGAGTTTTGAGAGTCCCACTGGCTTTTCACATATCTGACCAACTAGACCAATACGGCTACTGTTTACTGATATCCACTGCCTTTTATTGACACAGCTGCAGTCATCCAACTTTTTGCCACAGTTTACAACTTGAGCAACTGAAATGGTGAATCTTTCACTTGCAAATCGTTTGGAACATTCACTTTTTCTGAGCTGAAATATGGCACAGAAGGGTGTAGGAATGACTGTGTTCAAGCCTAATGCCTGCCCACAGAGTAACAGCAGCAACTATGTTCATAATTAAGTGACTACAACCGGCGATAGCAGCATGTGAATGCGCTTAATATGTTTCCCCCAAGTATTTGGTGTGAACTAAAATCAGTGCTTCCTGTTTTTATTTTTTATTTTTATCCCCAATTTCTTTTTCCTCCGCAGACATCCCCCCCCCCCCCCCCCCCCCCCAGGAAATCAGTTTTACTGCCATGGAAAGTTGCATTTTCAGACAATTCCCATGCCTGATGATGATGAAATTTTGAAAGACTACTTCTCACAGTATTCTTTCTTGAATGTTTCAAAACATTTCCTTTTGGCCAGAGGAAACGTGGCAGGTATACACGCAATCAGTAGATTCAGGAAAGCTTTTCAGCTTACGCAAAACCTTGTTGCAATGGTGCCACTATTCTTGTGCCCTAATCAGCTTCTAGCTTTGAAAATAAGATGTTCTCTTTGGAAACATCAGAGAAACTTCTTCCACTTTGTGCATTTTGCACATATGCTGAGACCCTCCAAGAACAAATCTGCATATTTGTGTCTTTAGTACTTGCACAAAGCATCCAAGACTGACTTTGGCAAGTTCTAGTACAAAGATCTCTGTCAGCCTTTTAGTAAAAATCATCAATACGCATTTTTTAAAACATGAAATTGTATCAATCACAAACCCAGAAAATATGCAATCCATATTTCCTGAATGCTTTATTGACTTTCATGATTTTCCAGAACAAATACAGAAGAGCTCTGATGGCAGTCATGTATGTGTAACACCATATCAAGTTTGGTTATAAAAGGTTCGGTGGTTCAAAAGATATAATCCTGACAAACAATTTATTGAAATTTTAAACGTTTGCTCTGACCTTGACCTTGAACACAGCAATCCAACATTTTCACTAGACATTTGGGCGTATGATGATCAAACATAATTTGGTTTAAAAAAAAAAGACTCATATGTCAGCCTTGTGAGGAGGTGAGTGCGAGTGTGCAGGTGTCTCTGTGTAATCATGTCATATAGTAGGCAGCTGTGTGTAAAATGCTTTAGTGATGATGTAGGCAGCTGTGTGTAAAATGCTTTAGTGTTGATGTATGTATTTACAGTATTATTTTGTACTTTTCTGATTGTCATGACAGTACTTGTGCTTTTCTGATGATCATGTTGATATTAATATATGCATTATTTTATAGTACTTGTGATTATTTCAGTGTGTGTGAAATGCTTTAATATTGATACATGCATTGCTTATTCTTCCCTTTTTTTTTCCTTCTTTTTTGGGGGGTTTCATCCTGGCTTTTCCATCATTTTGATATTGATGTATGCATTTATAGTACTTGTACTTTTTTGATTGTCAAGCAGATTTTGATGTTGATAATGTACAGTGCCGCGAGCTTGTAAATGTTTATGGGGTAGAGCACTATATAAGACTTATTATTATTATATGTTCAGAAGGAAGGAACAAACTTGGGTTTTTATGCCCAGTCAACCAGGATGGAGATACGATACAAACACACATCTTTTGATTATATAAGCCCTCACAGCCCTTGATCTTGAAGATAGCAACACAATCTTTTTTGCATGACACTCCAGTTTATGATGATGTATCACTATACCAAGTTTTGTTACAAAGGCTCAGCAGTTCAGAAGATATCATCCAGACAAACCTTTATTGAAATGTTTAACATTCACTGCAACCTTGACCTTGAATACAGCAGTCCACTATTTTTACTGGACACAATGGCTAAGTTTGATTGCAAAAGAATCATTATTTCAAAAAGACAGTAGAAACTGTCATATTCTGATTATACAAGCCCTCATTGTCACCTTGACCTTGAAGATAGCAACCCAATTTTGTTTTCTTGTTTTCTGCATAACCTTGCGCACAATGATGCACAACCACACAAAAATTGGTTAGGAAAGGTTTAGTGGTTAAGAAAAATAATATCTTCTGGACCAAGCCAGATATACAGGCAGGAATTTGCTGAGAAAATCAGCTAGAATGCACCAAAAACAAAAACTCCACCATAATCGTACCAAAAAGAAGCATGAGATCACAATAAATAATAAAAGGTAACAAGTGCAAAACCCAAACATCTCAAATATCTGGCAATATTTACATATAACCTTGTTAATCCTTTTACCAGTTTTTGCATGCCTGCAAGTATGTGTGCATATAAATGTAAATTTCAAGTGTAAACTATATTGTGACATATCCAACTTTATTCCATATCATTATGCACAGTTTATGATGGGGCTAAGTGTGGACATTGCCAGATGGTCCATATGATGGAACATTTTAATTCCCCATGAAATACAGTGGATACCATACCATCTGAAAGGGACAGGGGAGGGTATCCATACCCTCTAAAGAGGCTTCATATTATCCTTCTAGCTAAGTCAAGTTGGGGAGTCCTCATGTTTCAGTCCTCAAATCATTCGTTCATTCAGAGTTGTTGCAGAAATAATACAAAAGGCACACAAGTTGCGCCATACAAATTGACGTACTGCACCTTACCTGACAAACTTCACGCTGCTGACGTGCTGCATCCACATACGGAAGAATCTTGAAGCGTGACTTGTTGCGATCAATCAGGTGAGCTAACAACATAAATGCAGCCTCAATGTTCACATTTTCATGAGCAGAGGTTTCAACTAAAGGAACTGTGCCTTTAAATTCACGCCGAGCAAGCAAACGTTCAACATCTCGCAGTATCTGATCATCAGCTTCATCTTGCTTTGTGGAAACCAGCACCACCGGCTTTTTCGTCTTCATAGCTGCTGACAGCAGTGAAGACACAAACTCAAGCTGCTTTTCGCATGATCGTTGAGGGACCTGCAACAAAATGTTTGCAACCCTTTTGTAAAACTAGTGAAATGATGCAGAAAACAGGACAATATGATTTGTTGTGCATGTCCAGCTTTCGCGGACGAAACATTTTATTTTGTCTCCCAGAATACCACCCCTGTGTTACCACAGTAGCACGTGAAAGACCCTGGTCATTCTGCCAAAAGTGCAGGTAGCAGATTACAGCTAAATACACATGCACCTTACATATGTGGCTTTGCATGAAATGACATATGGTTGCATGGTTGCACGGTGTACACAGAATGCGCCAAGATGGCAGCAGTTTTATGTGACATCAGCCATGCCAGTGCTTCAGTGGATATTCAAAAACGCAGCATTAAAAAAAAAAGCTATTCACTCATGTACAAGCACATGCGAGTGCATTGAGTCAGCTCAAGAGCAGAGACTAGCGCTATATAAAAGCAATCAGAAACAACAACAGAAACTGAAATGCTTTGATACCAGGTTCAGGAATACTATGTGCCTGGTTCACTTACAGCTCTGGGGTAACCTAAGTTTTGTTGTCTTTTGTAGCGCAATTTACTTTGGCAGACGGCAAAGAACTGTGAACAGACATTTTGTTTGAAAGCATAATCATGGCTTTGGTTTTGTTGTCTAGCTGAAGTTTGGTTGTGGCCATTCAAGACTTGACAGCCACAGTGCTGTTCTGAAGAGTTTCTATCAACTGACCAATTGCGTCCGGTGTACTAATCTTGTACATGCACATTTGCAAACACACTGGGCATGCTGCTGGTATGTCACAGCTAAATGCACATGCACCCTACATATGTAGCTTTGAGTAAAGAAAAGTAATACTGTCCACTGGTGTATGGTCATATATGCATACAGAACATGTGCTGAGATTGCAGCAGTTTTCAGTTTCACGTGGCACCAGCCATTCAACATCCAAACAGCACTGTAACTATACTACTTCCACAGATCATTTTTTTTTAAAAGAGCTGTGTAAGGCTACAGTCAATCATTCACAGTCACATACAACCAGAGCGCAACGGGTCTGCGCAGAAGCTCAGAACAGCACTATATTATATAGCGCTATACAGTTGCCATTGTGAAGTGTTAGGGCTAATCCTGAGACAAGGCACTAGACAACTGTTCATACAAAATATTTGCTTTCATAGATACACACAGCCATCAGGAAATGTAAAATGTTAGTTGACACTAACAGTCTTAGTAATCCTTAGATGCTGAAGACAATTATTATAATAGCAGTAATTACTATAGTGTTGTATCTCACTGACAAGGGTGAGCACACCATGCTTTACAATCAACAAAATGTATATATTTAAAACCTAAAAAATAACATATGATCATAAAATATCTTGTGCAGCTACTTCTGTCTACAAACTGCTTAATTATTATTTTTTAAATTGGGGAGGGGGGGGGGGGGCTGTTTCTTGTTTGTTGTTTTGTTTGTTTTTGTGCAGTTGTGGCACCCAGTACATTGTCTGGCATGCTGGACATAGTAGGAGAAGGACCAATGTGTTCTGAGGTCAAGTCAATATACTTTAATCATCCCTCACAGGACAATTCAGCTAACATTGTAATGACTAAGATTCATTAAAAAAAAAAAAAAAAAAAAAAATAATAATTAAAAATCAGAGCAATGTCAAAAGCATTTAAGCTGATACAGTGATAATAATAAACAGACATACTGGATTTTTTTTTTTTGGATTTTTTTAAACAGACATACTGGATTTTTTTTTAAGTCAAAAAGAAAATCCATAATACAAATTATCACAGCATAAAACATATCCCTCTAGCCAACTTCCCTGGACACCCACACCCATACTCCTCACCCAACCTACATACACACACCACTATCATCAACCAGATACACTCACACACCACTCAACCCCAACCACACAGCTACCCTGGTAAAACCATACAGAATGGTTAAGACAGTTCAGATGGCTGATCATGCCCAAATAATAATAACGGAAATTTGTAAAGCACCTACCCCACCACTCAAAGCATGAACAAATGTAACACACATAATCATAATGTACACTGAGATGGAAAATGTTACTAGCAATTTAACAAAAGCTAACACATAATGTACACATCAACATGGGTTCAAGCATGACAATGTGCAAGATGCACACACACACACACACACACACACACACACACACACACACACACACACACACACACACACACATTGTACAGACTCACAGGGATGAAGGACGATGCTGCTCAAGGTTCTGTGTTGGGCCCAGTACTGTTCACTATGTACATCATGCCATTGGGCCATGTCATTAGGCACCACAACACATTGTACCACTTATTTGCAGATGACACGCAGCTGCACAAATCTTCCAGCCCTAAGCTCTTTGCTAAACTGCTGCTCGACATCCAGTCTTGTTCAGAATCTGTGAGAGACTGGATGGCTTGCAACAGGTGGAGAATGAATGATGACAAGATGGAGATCATTCCTGCTGGAACTAAAGCAAAGCTTAAATATGTCCCACAAACCTCTTCTCTGACTCTGTCTGGTTCCACTATACCATTCTCTTACAAAATTAGAAACCTAGGGGTCTATCTCGACAGCAATCTTTCCATGGATCAATATGTCAACCTTCTCTGCAGATCTGTCTTTCTAGAATTACGCAGAAGAGGACATCTTAGGCACCACCTAACCTTTATGCAACGAAGAAGCTGGTTTCATCTTTCGTTCTGTCAAAGTTGGACTACTGCAACTCTTTGCTGGCAGGTCACCAGGAAAACAGGCTGGATCACTTGCAGAGAGGACAAAACAATGCAGCTCGTCTTGTCCTTGGCAGATGAGGGTGAGACCATGCAAAGCCTTTGCTCAGATCTCTGCATTGGTTGCCAGTCCGAGCTCGGATTGAGCACAAGATTTCCACCCTGTGCTATCGTAGCTCCTGCTTACTTATCTGATCTTCTCTCTATCAACCTTCCTGCTCTCTGCGTTCTGCAGACACTGGTCTCATGACTTTTCCATGCATCAAACTCAACAAGTATGGAAAGCATGCTTTCTCATACATAGACCTGTGACCTGAAATTCCCTCCCCAAACATCTGTGTGATGCCCCAAGTCTCCCCTCCTTCAAATCCAATCTGAAAACGTCCCTCTTCAAAAAGCATCTGTACTGATGACTTTCATAGTCAGACCCACACGGGTGTTGAGCAAAGCTGACAGTTTCCTGTATATCTGTATATATATATATCCTGTATAGCACATGTGCACGAATGATTGTCTTAACTTGCTGTTTTCTTTTTACTGTCTTGCTTAGGTATCTGAAAAACTTGCAGTGTCTTGGATGTTATTAGTTAATGGGGTTGCTTTTTCTTTTTACTGTTTTTTGTTGATCATCTTAATAATGTTAGCCAGTTTATTACAATGTCATTTTGTTTAAGTGACATATCAATTTAAGAAATCTGATTTCTAAAAATTATTGCTTTTTATTTTTGTTTTGTTTTTTTCATTTTTGTCTTACTGTTGAACTGCTGGTGTATTTCAATTTAATCAAAATTAATTAAGTTAGTCCATGTATGCTTTAAATTATTACAGTAATATGTTTTTTTATTTAAAACATTTTTTTTTAAATCATAATCATAATCTTTGTCATGTCAGATGCAATTGTATTAACTAGATACTTTTTTTTTTCTTTTTTTTTTTCATTTCATTTTTAATGTATGTATTTCTTAGCTATATACTGAGTCTGATATGTGCTTGGAGCTCGTTTTTGCAGCACTGGGACAAGTGCACTATAAATACAAATTATTACTAAATAGTCTGAGAAGAGAAACGTCTCAAGTTTGTTTGTGAAGGAAAACAGAGTAGCAGAGTGTCTGATGTCTTGGTGGAGATTGTTCCAGATGTGGGGGCCGAAATATGAGAAAGTGTGAAAGCCACAGGTTTTGCAGTTGAAGTTTTGGAGTTTGAGCATGTGTGTGTTTGACGAAGAGCAGGAAGGACTGTAAAGGTATAGCAGCTCAGAAAGATAACAAGGGGCAGAATCAGTCATTGCAATGTAGCACATGCAAGCATTTTATTTTATTCATTCAGAAATTGGAAGCCAGTGGAGTTGCTGTAGGAGAGGCATGCAGTTTTGATGGCATGGTGCTCTGAGCATAAAGCCCATTCTTAGCTGGGCGAATGTTTGTTCACCGAACATACTTCAGACAGTTCGCCGACCTATGATTTGTTTCTTACATGAACTTTTCATTTGCCGAACACAGTTCAGACAGTTCGATGAATTTTACTTCATTCTCAATTGGCTTGTAATGAGATGCAAGCTTCGGCCCAAACTTGCGGCAGACAGCATGATCGAAAATGTAGGCTAAAGTCAAGTCAATATACTTTAATCATCCCTCACAGGGTAATTCAACTCACTACTATCTCATTCTGGGTCCCTGAGACAAGGCTGCACAAGTCACAAATAAACAAATTCCCTCTGAAGTGAGTGAAGAACCTAGCGACACTGTCATCCATTTTTATTTCTTCTTCATCCACAGGAGAGCTCTGCTCTCAGCCAATCAGAGGCAATGTTCGTCGAATAGGGTGAATGTTCCCAGAACATGTTGAGCCAAATATAGCTTCATCGCAGTTTGATGAATACTCCCAACAAGGTTCACAAAGAGAAGTTCACCCAATTAAGATTAATAAGAACCAACTAGGTTCGCCGAACACTTCCAACTAGGTTTGCGAACAAACATTTGCCTAATTAAGAATGGGCTTAAGGCCTGCAGCAGTACTTTCTACACTGGTTGAATAACAGGGCAATGTCAATAATGTTAGACACTGCCAAATGCCCAAATTACACTGATAGTTGTAAATTACATGAATGTTCATGGCAGTCAAACATTCTTCTCAGTTCAGATGCTGAATGTATGAACTCAGCAAACATGTGCTGTGGTCATCAACTCACCTGGCTCACATCAAAGCAGCAGAGAAATCCATCAATACTAAGACGTCCTTCTGGCATCAGTCTTTGTTCATATGAGCTGTCCGTCTCCATCCCTGTTAAACCAAAGAAAGCAACAAGTATACTAGAAGCAATACATAATGCAAACCAGAACATAATGACCAGCTGACTCACATTAAATGAGCAAAGTATGTGATTTAAAAAAAACAAAATTTAAGTACACCTATGTCTACACTATATCAACAATGTTTGGTGACAGGAATGAAATCTGATCTACTGATCTGTGTATTGCTTGTCTGTTCATTGCTTGAGAAAGGTGTTTAAAAAAGCAGAATGGGGCATTCCTCTCTTGGACCTACAGAACATCATACCTGATCATCTTATCTGCATCTACACTCAATCACACAAATGAAATGATTTTTTTTTCCTCACCCCCAGTGTACCATTTATCTCCATAATAAATTCAATATCCAAGGCTCCCATTAATGATTAACGCACAAATGTGCATCCTATGTACACTATAACTTAAAAGGACACACTTAACTGTCTAGAGGGATGCACTAAATAAACAGGAGGTTACATTTTTCTAAGCCCAGACTGAAAATGCTCTCCTGCCTCAGGTCCCTGGCATTTTCAGTAAGGTGTGCACACTGAGCTGCTCTACTATTGTATGATCTCTTCTGTCTCAAAACCAAAAGCTGCTTCACAGGACTCAGCTACCTCACAGGACTATGTTATGACTTGGATTCTCCCAAACCTAAAGAGGACTACACACCTTAGTGTACATCAGTGAAACACAAATACCAAAGTAACAAACAACTTTTTCTTTCTTGAGGCTTAATCAGTTAATGTCCTGGGATGTCATACCACATACTAAGGACAAGTATATCAAACAATTCAGTAAGTAAACATGGTGCTTAACATCCACAGAAACCATAAGGCTTATTACAGATGGAGAATAAAAAACAAGTAAGTAAACATGGTGCTTATAACGTCCACAGAAACCTTACAGGGAGAAGGGGGTATGAAGGTGGGGGATTATATACTTGTTGTTACACTGTCACCACCAAAATTACTCCTGCGTTAAGATGGGCAGTGATGAGAACCATTAAAATGTCTCATTGTGAGGGACAAAGTGACAAGACAGTGTCCACAAACCACAACCTTTTTGAAGAGAAAGGAGAGCAAAAGCAGAACCAAGCCATGGCCCTTCTGCCTACCAGACTTACTGCTAGGCCAAACCAGCTCACCTAACATTGTAACAAACAAGTTCAGTTCATTTTGCTTAATGTCCTCAGATGCTAGATAGCATATTAGGGACAATCTGTAGAATAATCTTGTCTTTGATATAACAAAGTAAGTAAACATGGTGCTTAAAGTCCACAGAAACTATAAGGCTTATCAGGGACGGGGAGAAGGGGGTGGAGGAAGGGGGTGACTCCTGCGATGCTGCCCATCACCATTTTAATGTTTCATTAATTGTGAAGGACACACAAAGTCATGAGACAGTGTCCACAGAACACAACTTTTAAAGAGAAAGGAGAGCCGAAGCGGACTGAAACCAAGGTCCCTCTGCTTACCGTAACAAATAAATTATGTCAGCACTTTACATACCCAACATTAAGAGATGTCTTGGTCTTCTGGTTTTGAAAAGTTTAATGTTAAAAATCATGCAAAGTAACCGAGGATTAAGAAGAGATCTTTGCACAGGCTGTTATTGTAAAGGCCACTAACATGAAAATAATTTGTTGTGAATTTTCAGTTGTCAAGAAAAGAAGCACAAAAGGATAAATGGCATTTCTTGAGTAAAGTTGTCATTCTTTTGTTCAAACTAGCACCACAGTAATCAAAGTAGGCAACTTGAGTTTCTGAGTGATGCTGAGACACAATATACATAGTTAATTATGGAATCAGCCTCAGCTATTTGTGTTACTATGTTCTCTATTTCAAATTTGCTTAATTGTTTTGTCACATAAAGTTCATTACATCACATATATTACATATCACTGTCATGCCAACATTCTTCCAAACACAAATCAACATAACAAAATGGGTCAAACAAAAGCAGATAAGTATCCTTTCATTTTTTACCATTTAGTTGTTTAAGTGTTGTTTTGTAGCATGAAAAGGGGAATACTCCAAATATTTGCATTTTGTGTTTTGTCAAAATAACCTTTTATGTGTTCAGATCTTGTTTTAGAATGCTAGCAGTCATTCTCATTTCAGATTATTTTCTTATTCTTACTCTGCTACTTAAAGGGAAAGTCCAAGGTTTTTAAGTATGCAAAAGACCATCGAAATGATTGACAAATGAGTCACTAGTCTGAGATTTAATGAAATAAAAAATGAAGAAATATTTTTTGTTTATGATGGTCTTTAATCAATTTTATTTTCTGTAGGCTGGCTGAGACTGCTGTCTCAGGTTCTCAATCAGTCTCGTGACCTTCTCAGAAGTGACGTCAGTCTGGGGAGTCAGTGCAGTTGCCATCTTAGATTGTTCATTGAATGTGTATGCGTGTGGTCGACAAAAAGCTCTAACTATGCCGGTGTACTGTGTTGCAGCAAACTGTAACAACTCACAAGCAACCCAAAGCATAACTATGCACAAGTTCCCATGGAATCGACCCGCTGTGAGGCGAAAATGGGTCAAATTTGAACAATTCAAACGAGCTGACTTTGAAGCTGCGCCTCAGTCACGCCCATTTCTGTAGTGAGCACTTCACTGAGTGTTTGTTTTGTAAACTTTATGTTGGAATACCAAATGGGGTTTCTTTCAAAGCAGAGTTTGTAGGGCTGTCCACAGGGTAACCAAAAAAAATCCAGTTCAAATCTCCAAGGATGAAGCTTACAAGCAGAAAGCACACAGCATGATAACAAAAATTGAGAGGTACACTGATACCCTGAAACAAGTGCTAACATTCACAAGGCAAAGACAAAAAGTCTAACACGAATGCCTACGGCAGAAAAGGCCATGAAAGAAAGAGACTATACACAAATGCCTGTGGCAAAGAAAAAAAAACAGACCACAAATGCCTGTGGCAAAGAAAGAAAGACCAAACGACAAATGCTGGTGGCAAACGAAAAATGGCTGCCCTAATCAGGCAAGCAAACAGCTGACACCAAATGAAAGAAACAAAACAGTTGAAACCACCTCAAAACCCCAAATGGTTGCCTAGCTGCAAGCATAAGGTGGAATAAAAACACACAGACAAAAATCACCACCAAATCACACCTGTCTAACAGACTACCGTCTGCAACAAAGGAGTGGACGACTACAGTCATAAGAGCACAGAGCAAAAATAACTGCCAACGACAAACAGGTGGAAAGCCAAACTAACCATAACTAACTCTAAACTAACCCCTCTCTAACCCGGCTTCCATCTAGAAAAACAAAGGCTGCAGACTGATAAAGCAAAACACTAATCAGGACTACTAACAACAAAGCATCGGGATGTAAACAAATGCAGACGACAAGAGAAATACAAAATGGCTGCCCTAATCAGGCATGCTAACAAGCAGGTACGAAATGGTCAATAAACCAAAGATAAAAAAGAAAGAATGCATGGTGAAAAAGAAGGGTAAAAGAGAGAGAAAACAACAACACTTTCTGAAAAGAAAGAGGAGGCAAGTTACATCAGTGAGCAACGGGACAAAGGCTGGATACATGTAATCCGTGTACACAGTCCAACCCACTGAGCAGTGACAACAACACGGCAGGGCGGCAACAGACACTCACGAACTACCCCACACAAAGAAAGAATAAGAGGTCTCATTAAACATCGAGACCCCCCCATCACTCGTACATTGTAAATGAGTGATATAACTCGAGAAACAAAAGTGCAAGCCAAGATAAAAAACAGTGAATGGCAAGAACTGGTAACTAGCCCAACCCCAAACCTTAATTCTGGGAGGCCACAAAATCGCTAGTCTACTGAACTAGAACGAACAAAACTTTTTAATTTTTACATATGATGAAACAAACAAGGTTAAATTGGGAAAACAGAATAAAACACCCAATAAAATGCAGGCTCCCTGATGAGGTCTAGCCTGTTGTGAAAGCTAGAGTAAACAGAACAGAAAAGACTGAAACGCCACACACCTAACAAAGCTCAAGAAAGATGAAATAACAAGGAGGAAATAAACAAAGGCCCATCTACTGACAATGACGTCGGCACTTCATCCTTGGAGATTCAAAATGGATTTTTTTCCAAGTCGGTTACCCTGTGGCTACTAGCCATTTTGCAGCGACTCCCCAGAGTGACGTAGTGTGCATATGTGCACATGATTTTCAGCGTCATGGCAACGCTTTCGGTACAGAACTTACCACTGTTTTCACTCAATATGTACATGTTTAAAAGAAGAGCAGCATAACTCATAATGAAAGGAAAACAAGATTTGTGAAACACAGGAAACGTGAAGGAAACAGGCATAATATGAGACTCTGACCATAAATTAAAAAGATAAGGGAAAAAATCACATGCCATGACAGGCGCTGTTCTCTATGCTGTTTTTAATTGATATACTTCAGTTAATGCTTTAATTTGATTAACTGTTGTGCTAGAGTTTTTCATCATGATGTGGCTGTCATTTTGGTACCATTTTTGTTTGACATTTCCACTGTAAGTGAGAACTGTGGAACTTGTGCTTTTTCTGCAGGCCTTTGCTCTACAGTCTGTGTTGTATACCTGCTGTCAGGCATGCTGAACAGGAGTTCAGTCCACTTGTGGGTCACAACTGCCAAGCGGCTGATTCACAGTTCAATGTCAGTAGATTGTAGGCTACCTCCACCCCCACTCACAAGCACCACAGTTGACAAGATCTGAATATTGGTGCTGCCTCCTCTTCTTCTGCTGATTCTCTTTCCTTGCTGACTGCATGTCTCCAGCACCTGGCCGTTGCTTGCAATCTACTATGGAAATGATGGAGACAGAGGAGAGGTGGCAGGAATGAGCCGTGGAAAATGAAAGTGAGGGTCAGAGGCATCTCTGCCTTCCAGAAATGTCCAAGAACTTTTCCATCAGTACCAGCCGTTGATAGAGCTTCCTCCCACCATACTTCCGCATGTGACAAGACAGGTAAGATTTTTTCTAACCTCAACTCGATTGTGACTGACAATCTTCTGTTTAGAAATGACAAGTTCTCACAGTTTTCTCAGTCTCTTTCTCTACCAGTGATCTACCTCAACACCCACTCTGAGAAAGCCTAGCTGTGCAAAGCAATAGGTGATGTCTCAAAACTCAAACAGATCAAAGTGTCTGAACTGAGCAGTTTAGTCACAGACCATGACACTGACATTCTGCTACTTACTGAAACGTGGCTGAAGGAGCATGGCAATGAAGCGCAGAAAGCTCCGATGACACCAGCTGGTTACGCACTAAAGTCATTTCCTAGGAAAGCCAGGCTTGGAGGTGATCTTGCATTTCTCATGAAAAAGTCCTTGGAGAAACACGTAGTTGCAAAACTGCTATCTTTTTCAACTTTTAAAGTGTTCAAGGCACCTATTAACTATTATGTACAACAGTATTTCACTCACTTTGGTTTTTTTGTACCACCCTCCTCACAGCAAACAGAACATGAGACAAACAAAATGTTTTTAGACCCGTTTCCTGATTTTCTTCACTCGCTCAGTGACAGTAAAGGGAAGATTATGGTGGTAGATGACTTTAATTTTTACTTTGAGAATGAGCATGACAGCGAAGTGTGTAAATTAAGATCATTGCTGAACAACTGTTGTTTGAAACAGCTCGTGAATCAACCAACTCATTGCTGTGGTCACACCTAGGACTGGGTCCATGATGACTTCCCTATCATCAACAGTCTTGACATAATAGACATTGTGCTGTCTGACCACAGGACTGTCTTCTGTAAGCTTTCTCTGAGAAAGCCTAGCTGTGCAAAGCAATAGGTGATGTCTCAAAACTCAAACAGATCAAACCTCCCTGTTTCCAGATTGATGTTTTCCAGGTAGTCTCATTGTAGCGAGTTGCTGGGGGAGTTTAATGCATCACTGAGGAATGTCCATGACTGTCATGCTCTGCTTGTCACCTGGACTGTCATGGCACACCCATCCCCTCCATGGATTACCAGGGAGATCAAAAACAACCAAATGCAATCTGCGTAGGGCAGAAAGACATTGGCATTCCAGCAGCCTAAATGTTCAGAGACAATTTTTTGTTGAGTGAAAAAAATAATTGATTCTTTCAGCTAAGCAAAAGCATTACAGCGAGAAGTTGTCAGGGTGCAATTCAAGCAAGCAGCTGTATGGACTGACCAACAAGTTGCTTGGAAACAGCGAAAGTTCTGTTTTTTTCCAATGATATTCCTGAATGTAAACTTCCTGACCATTTCTGTTCTTTCTTTAAGAAAAAGATTGCATCTATTCACACTAATCACAGTGAACTTGATTCACAACTGGCTGATGGCACTCCCACACTTCAGTCTCTTTTTGTTGGCAGTGAACTTTGTGATGCTGACCCAATGTTGCAAGAGTTGGTTTGCAAACTAATATGTGATTCTGCCCCCAAAAGCTGTGTTCTAGATCCAATCCCAACCACTTTATTTAAAAGTACTTAGATGACTTAGTGCCTTTGATCTGAAGAATTGTGAACAAATCACTGTTGTCTGGGTGTGTTTCTTTGCAGTTTAAGTTGTGACCCCACTTCTGGCGAGAAAAAAAGAAAAAGGCCTTGACACAAACAGTTGAAAAAAATACAGACCTGGGTAAAACCTGCAATATATCTCCAAACTGCTTGAGAAGGTTGTGTTGCATCAACATCGCAGCCATTTGTTGACCAACAATCTCTGTGATAACTTTCAGTCTGCTTAGCATGCACATCACAGTACAGACATAGCTTTCCTAGCTGTCATGAACTGCCTTCTTGGTAGTGCTAATGAAGGCCTGGTGTTCATTTTGACCTTACTTGATTTTGTCAGCTGTGTTCGATAGGTTGGATCATAGCATTCTCCTCACATGTGCATGACACGTTTGGCATATCTGGCAAGGCTCTTGAATGGTTTTCCTAGTACCTGTCTGATAGAGTCCAGGCTGTAAGTGTAAATTATCTGGTCTCTTCACAAAAGCTTCAGTATGGGGTTCCACAAGGTTCAGTCTTGGGTCCAATACTCTTTACTCTGTAAATTCAACCACTGTCTGAAGTCATTTTTCAAAGTAGGTGCGGTCACCACAAATTTGCTGATAATACTCAACTTCATCAGTCTTCAACTCCATCTGACTTTCAAGTTTCATTCACTGATTGTTGATGCTGAGCAGTGTGCTGATTCTGTTGTGAGATGGGTATCTGGTAATACTAATAGGCTAAAGCTGAACGATGACAAAATTGAAGCTCTTTTGGTTGGATCTCACAGAAGGGTCTGTGTGTCACAAGATAACCACTTGAGAGTTGGAAATCACGATATTTCCTTTTAAAACCCCTTCACTGCCAGGCTTTGTGCATGCCACATGCTGGGAAAATTCTGAACAGATTCTGTGCTTACACTCTTTTTCATGTAAGTAATATAAACTTGCACATGATAGTTGGGCATACATTATACTACAACCATGGTTGAAAAACAAATTGTATAATTTATATCAACACTGTCAAAAATACATAAAATAACTTCTTTCATTGTCTGAGGGAGCGTGACAGTAATTTTTCATTCACCACATTATTTTGAAAAAAATAAAATATCACCACCTTCTTCCTCCCCACTACTACCCTGACTTTAATCACTGTTGTACAAGTGTCTGATCACCATTACTGGTGTCATTTAAAACCACATTCAAAATTTTAAGTGCAATAAGATGTAGACACAGCCTTCTTTGATCAGTAGCCATAATGCAGAAATGACAACGGAGCAAAACATTTACCCCCCAAAATAAATTAATTTTAAAAATCGCTCTCATGCCATCACTGATCATAAAGGAAGAGAATACAAGGGGGGTAAGTCTAAATGCTGTGGGTGTGTGTGTGCCTGTAAGAGTCATTTTCCTTCAACTACAAAACTGAAAGTACACTTACCAACAGCCTGGAAATCTTCTGGGCCTGGGCATATGGCATGCACTATGTCGCCTGGAAATCTTCCAGGCCAAGCAGTGAAGGGGTTAAAGGCCATGCTAAAATTCTCAGGGTCTACTGTCTATGGCGAAGCATACTGACCACATCAGTCATTCAACATATCTGACCACCATCTCCTGATGAAGAAAGCCACTGCTCAGCACATGTTCTTTTGTTCTGTCAGTTGGACTACTGCAAATCCTTGCTCACTGACATCAACTGTGATCAGAGGTACAGGCTGAAAAAAGTTGAAAACCACGCAGCGAAGGTTGTTTTTCACAAGAGCAGACATGAGCATGCTAGACCATTGCTCAAGGCACTTCTCTGCCAGTCAAAAACAGGATTATTTTTAAAATAGCCACTTTTGTTTTTTCAATTTCTTTGATCGTACCTGTCACTGTGTCTCTTGGTATACACTCCTTCTTGCACTCTCCGTTCCAGTTCAGCTGAAAAAAACTCTTTCTTGTGCAAGATGGAAGCTTTAGGGCTTTGGTCCCCAATCATTTTCTGTTCAGACTCCCCTTGTCTGGAAGAACCTTCCAGCTCACATCTGACACTGCAGTTCTCTCTCACAATTCAAAACTTCTCTTAAAACCTTTTTCTTTACTTCTGCCTACTCTGAAATACTCTAACCCTTTCACAGGCATTGGATACCGTACTTGATTTTATGCTGATTTTGCGGCAGACATCTTCACTAGCTGACTGATGATTCTGGGAGGATGGGAGGTAAAGAGAGACTGGGAGAAAGAAGGGGAAGTGAAGGGTTGTGAGATTGTATGTGTGGGTGTGTGCATGCATGAATGCAGGGAAGAGGGAGGGATACAGTGAGATATGTAATGCGTTATTAAATAAAGTTTGTGTATTGTTATAATGTTTCACATATTAAATAAAGTTTGTGTATTGTTATGTTTCACATATAGCACTTTGAGCCTCACACATGTATAGTTATAGAGGGATTTGGCACATTAGAAATGCATTTATTAAGTTCAGCAAAGTCAAACCAGAAGTTTATAACATTAAACTGGCAATGCACACAAAACTGAATGACATAAACAGCAAAACATCTTGACACTACTGAATGACTGATTCAGCCTTGAACAGGGCCAGCTAACCAGTACCCACAGTGGCTAGCATCCCTAACACACATCTGTATCCCATCAAGTATTATTTTTACTCCATATGTTATGTGTTTTTTAATAACTGATCTCAAAATCCTTACCCAGTTGATCTTTGCAGATATACATCAGTTTTTCAGCAGACTGCACCTTGATGGCAGTGCAGCGCTTGATGTATGGCTCAGTACGCCCAGTCTTAAAAGGCTGGAAGGACACATCATCAATGAACTCTGTCTGCTCAAGTACATGAAATGTGTAGTTGTTGCCTTCATCAGTCTTTGTCACATCTCCCCAGTACAAAAAATGGTCATTATTTATGACACGGCCAGCAAAGTCACTCTGGCTCAGCACAGAAATATGTTCACTGTGATATTTGTCTGCAACCTGCACACATACAACATATAAACAAATAAGTAAACATCACCATTTCCTACAAGCAGTAATACTTTACATAATATACATGCACACAATATGCATCTGTGCTGTATATCAGAGAAGAGGGAGGCAGAAATAATGTATGATACTGTAGCTCAGCTGGGCTCAACAACTGATCCTTAATGTTCTGTCAACCATGTAGGTCACATCAGCATAAGGGTGCTCAACTGAACAAACACAAATATGCACACAGAAACAAACTTTACTGCTATTGCTAAATACTAAGTATAATCTATTCAAATAAAATTCTACCTCAGGCTCAGATTTAATGAAAGCAACACTTTGAAATTATCATAAAACATGTCAAACCCAGTCAAAAAACCATCACAGATTATACACACACACTCTGTTGACACAAGTGTGAGAAGGGTATGTCTGACTAAATCTTAAATGTCTGGGCAGAACAGGCATAGGTTAGTGGGAGTAACTTCAATCTTAAAAAATTATAAGTATTTTTTTGCACTAGTTAGTCAATTGCAATTCATTATTGTTGAAAAAAATGAATCCTTGGCATTAAAATGGTCATAAACACACTAGGAGCACATTCAAATTATGTGGTTCTCACACTGTAATGTTTATGCCAAGCATTTACATAATTGTTTTATGTGATCATCAAAGTTATAATCTTATATATAAAAACATGTACAATTAATAAACTTAATAATAATAATGAGGATTTCTAGAGCACCCATCTACCACACAAGGTGGCAGCACAGGGCACTTTACAATAACACTAACCACACACACACACACACACACACACACAGCCTCGGACAAGGGCTGTGAAAGACAGTTTAGAAATAATTATTAAACAGGTGCGTCTTGAGGGTGGCTTTGAATGACTTCAAGATGTCTGCTTCTGTTCAGCCTTAATACAAGTGTATGCCACACACTAAACGTGAAAGATAAGTAAATTAAACTGACCAATCCCAACAGGCAACACTTTTGGCACAGTTGAAGACTGCCAAACAAACACCTCTTGCTGAATAAGAAAATATTTAATTTTCAGTGTGCATTGCAACAGCACATTTTTGTTTTGTTTTTGTTTGTTCTGTTGATGTTATTAATACCACTGGGTTTTTTTTTTATAATCATCTGGAGGCTGAGAAATTGTATTTCTTTTAAAATAAAAATTTAAACATTGCCAACTGAGCAGCAAAGCATGATTTAATGTGAAACAAAAAGCACTGTTTTTGTTACTTAGCCCTCTCTTGCATGCCATAATATATCTAAGTCATGTTTACCATTACTTGGATGAGTAAACAAATCACTCTATACAGGACCAACTAAATGTCTGAACTTTGGCTGTATGTCAGACTATGCACAGGCGTGATTTTCAGCTATATACATGTATGGCTGTGTAGGGAGTTTCAATCCTATCATATATAGGGAGTTTCAATCCTATCATGCAGAGGGAGGGGAAGAACACACAAAAAGAGTTCTATGTTCATCCATACCTGGTGAATGAAGCGATTACACAAGCAAGATTTGCCCACTCCATACTGCCCCTTGTCACGCTCAGTGCCAGACAGTCCAATAACACAGATGTTGAACGTTCGACCATCTCCTTTTTTGGCCATCCTCAGATTTGCTGAATCAATGACAACAACAACATTTTAAATACACAAGTTAAAATGTAGTTACAAATACAAGCACATGCTCATAACTCATTTCTATCCCTCAAACCATCAACACACTAATTTCTGAGCTAAGATTGGACAGCAAAATCACACAAGAATGTGTGTAGAACATTACTAGGAGTAATGAGCACAAACGCAAAATATAGTTCCCCTCCCATTGACCCCTAACACCTTCATAAGTTGATCTTTTACAAGTCATTTTCCTTGCATCACATAACCATTCTATTCTGTCAGTATATATATATTAAGTTAGGTCAGGTCTTTCTGAATAAAAGGGATTTTTTTTGTCCCAGAGTAAGTAACTGGTGTTTTATGCCCAGTCAACCAGTATGGTTATATCAGGGCAACATACATGTCATTAGCACACAATAAATGTTAAAAATATGTACTTGCTAAAACTGGTACATGGTCAGATTTTTAAAAGGTGACTAAAAGACCAACAGAACCAAAAATTATCTGAAAGTTTACATTCTGTCCAAAAAACAAAACAAAAAAATTGAAACAGAATGACTGACAAGATCCAAACACAAAAAGGTTCAAACGAACGCTTATTTATTATAACACAGACACACAGTATGCAAATTTTCAGGGAAATCCCCTTTATCAAGCCACAAAACAACACTTAAACAACAGAAAAACGATCAAAAATGACAAATATTTTTGACAAAATAAAAATATTGATTTCTTTCAGAAAGTTAAAAATATTTTCTATGTTATCTCTTCAAATAATACACACAGTAACTGAGCTGTAAAATGGCTCTCTTATGTCAATAAAATCAGAACAGATAAGTAAAATGTGTTCTATAGTTAATCTTATCACATCCAATGCACATTGGTGGCTCTTCACCTTTAGTAAAAACAAGTAATATAAGAATGACAATGTCCAATCGGGATATCACAGATTCTTCTCTTCTGTTTGTCTGAACACATTTTACAATTCTTTGAACATGGAAATATCTTGTGCAGTTTATTTTCTGGGAACTTGTCCCACTCTAATTGCCATAACTCTAACAAATATTTATTTATACAAGACTTTAAGTCTGTGAAGGGGATGAGCTCATCTGAGATGCTGCCACAGAGGGCACCAGCCGAATTTCCTCTAATGCCCAGATGGCCGGGGACCCAGATAAAAACAATCTCCTTCCCATCTCTGGTTAATTCCATTATATATGACTTAGTGCCAAAAGGTGCGCATATGGGGGATCAGATTTTTGACTGTCAATATAAAATATATATATCAAAAGTATGACCACCCGAACTTAGTACAGATTTTAGAACTATAGTTCTAAATTTTAAATACAATATAGTCAAAGCAAAACTATAGTTCTAAAATCTGTACTAAGTTTGGGTGGTCATACTTTAGCTTGTATATAATAGTTTGTAATGAAAAAGGAGAATCAGACAATATCCATTTTTTTTCTCTTTTTTTTCTTGGAACAGTAAACATGTGAGAGTCACAAGAATAGCTTGTAGTTCAGCAACAGATATACAGCTGTCATCCAGAAGCTGACAAGTAAATGGTTTACTATGTCTATTACAAATACATTTAGTGGACACAGCTACCACAGCTACTCCTTCCTGTTTTTGAACCTTCAGTGACAAAAAACTTTCTGATGAGGGATATTCTGTGATAAGTTGCAAATAAAACTCTTTGTAGGTTTCAGGATTTCAAAACAAAAAAACATAGCTCAACCAAAAACAGTTAAGTGTCTTAGTTCTCCATCTCCTTTTTCATCATTTACTTGTTTAATTGCCCTGATATAACTGTAATGGTTGACTGGGTGTAAAACACCAAATTACTTACATACTTTAATCTCACTGTTGTTTAACTGGCTTAAGTGTCACTTTGAAGCTTGATAAAGGGGATTAGCCCCATATATATATATAGAGAGAGAGGGAGAGAGAGAGAGAGAGAGAGAGAGAGAGAGAGAGAGAGAGAGAGAGAGAGAGAGAGAGAGAGAGAGCTTGCAGGGACGAAAGTGAATCAGACAATACCAAAAACAATTTTTCCTTAGAATGGTCAACATGTCTGAGAGCCAAAAGTATAGCTCGTAGTTCTGCAGTGAATATAGAGCTGTTGTCTGGAAGCCGGCAAGTAAGTGGCTTGTGAATACTTTTAGTGGTGACAGCTGCCACAGCAACTCCTTCTTCTGTTTTGAACCATCAGTGAAATTTATTTCAGATGAAGGATATAACTTACCAATAAAACTGTTTGTGGTTTGTTTGTTTTGTTGTTTTATTTACTTAGGTCAAACTGCACTGTAGCAGTGTAGGGGCTGAAAGCGTACAAGGGGTAATGTCCAAACAGGAAGCACTCTCAGGCAGTTTAAGGTTAATTTTAGATTTCTCCAGGTGAGGTAGTATATGGATGCCAAGAGGTGGAATTTTCAATGTTGAGTTTTCAAATAGTTTTATGTCTTGTGGTTCAAAAATGCTTCTGTAACTTAGTGTAAGGTAGATTTACTGGTAGGGAGTTTAGTTTCAGAACAAAAGTTAAAGCAAGTTTTAGATGTTGAGAGGTCAGTGATGTTTCATGTCAGTGTAGAGACTTTGGGTAGTAGATGTGCGGAAAGCTCCCAACATGATATGCAAGCTCTAATGGTGGATCAGATCCAACTGCCTTTGAACAAACTGATGAGCCGATCCATAGACAACACATCCATAATCCAGTTTGGAACAGGCAAACGCATGGTACAGATGTAGCTGGATGAAACAAACAGCTCCCCAATCACTCTGCCCTGCAACTCGTAAAATATCCAGAGCTTTCTGACAGGAAGATTTAAGATACTGTACATGGTCTTTAATGGAGAGCTTTGAGTCAAAAATTAGGCCAAGGAATTTGGCTTCTTTTACTACTTTGATCTAAGGTTGCTTTCTCAGACAGATGTTCAGGTCCAAGAAAAATCCATACTAGTATTACTACAGGTGAAAATGAATGCATACCATCTTTGAAGCAGAGAACTTAAAACCGTTTCTCACACCCAATCCTGAACATTGTTAAAACACAGCTGCATAGCCCTTTCCACTCTGTTCAACAGCTTGTGCCGCACACACAAGCAAAATCATCCACACACATCCACACCCTTCAAGACACCATTAACAATGTTGTTAAGTTTGATGCCGAATAAGGCTGGACACAGGATGCTACACTGCAGGACCCAATAAGGCTGGAGACAGGATGCTACCTTGCAGGAACAGACAACTCCTGCAACCCTGAAAAAATGTTTGGACAGGAAGCTCTAAATAAACCTGGGGAGATGGCCCAGAAAACAAGATCCCAGAGGTTCACCAGAATGCTGTGCTTCCATGTTGTGTTATACTCATAGGCCAAAGAAAGGCCAAACAAAATGGTTAGGACATGCTGTTTTCTGACAAAAGCATTTTTAATAAATGTTTCAAAATGAATGAGGTGATCTAACGTTCAGCAGTTCTTCCTAGGCTAAAACCACACTGCTCCTCTGAAGGGAGACCTTGCAGATGATGGCCTCATGTACACTGTGTCAAGGGTCACCCCGGAGACAGCCAAAGCAATGCACAACAACTGGTCTTGGATAGCTATCCTAGTGGTGCCACAACACTGGATCTCTCAATCCACAAACACTGTGATGCACTCTTGACAACAAAGCAGCAGGCAAAGTGATGCCAGCAGTCAAATTTGGAGCTGCAATCAAACAAACTCAACAAGTTATCTGAGATACCATGGGATCCACCTTGATAGAATGCTGACCTACAGACATGTGGAAACAACAGCACTGAAGCACAAGAAAGGCCTTTCAGTCCTAAAGGCTATGCCAAGGGTATTGAAAAAATGCCTCCTTTTCCTACTGTACCCAGGTGTGGTTGCTCAGTGTCACTGACTAGGCCTGACAACAATGACACAGACAAATCTGCTAAAGCTGGACTGAGTGCAGAACAAGGATATGCAAGTCATATTGGAAACAACCAAGGACATACCCACTGAGACCATGTTTCATGCCATACCTCCCACCAATGCAAACTTGACAGAAAGTGGAGCAGGTCAAAGTATACTTCAGTCAGTAGAAATCCCCACAGCCCACTCCATGAAGCTGTGAAAGATACAAATGGATGCAGATTGGGGCATGGCAAGTTTTGGACAGGTCAAACAGAGGACTCAATACCGCAAGTATGCCAGCTGACGGAGTTCAAGCAAGCCAACAAGTGAGAAAGGTATCCAAATCGAACCAGCATCTTCATGGCTATGAATATGAGACACGCTTGCAAGAAAAACTGGATAAGCACAATTAAGAATGGCCAGCCGGCAGAATGGAGTCAAACTTCTCAGTCTTGAAAGCAAACAGCAGACTTACAAGATCTCACAGTATACACTGATGGATCAGTCACCAAAGACCAGTCAGGATGGGGCTTAGCAAGGTGCAACCACCATCCATAAACACTGTGCAGCCCATACAACTTACAAGTATATATATAATAGATATATGGTCTCAGCCTCCAGCTTGACAATCGAGGTAGAAGCAGTCACTCATGAATACTGGTTTGCCTCAAGAGGTGAGTCAGACCACACATGCCATTATCACACAGACTCAATGAACTTGCTACAGTACAGATAACAACAGAAGTGGAAAGGGAAGCCCAGACAGGTGCATGTCTCAATGGTCAATATCCACCTTCTGGAATTCCTGTGGATGAACTGCCCTGGACACACCAGAGTGAAGGAAGTGACCAAGCAGACAGACTGATGGGCAAAGCACCCCTAACAAGTGGGTTGCATCTTGGAAGATCTGAACTGTTGAGGAGCTTGAGACATTACCTGCAGGCAAAAAAAGCCAAGGGCATCATCCCATCAATCACCTGGAGGAGAGAGGCATGAAAAGAAAAAGTGCACAATGATCTTCCTTGAAATGATGAGAGAGGGCCATTATCAATCAGACAAACATTGTCACTGGAACTGTTTTAAAGCCAGCATTTGGGAAACTTCTGAGGCACATATATATAATATGGACTTTTTCCAAGCACTTAGAGTTAGACACCATCTTAAACTTAACTGGCATACCTTAAACATTTGTCTGTATCATATATCACAAGTGTCCACAGTCGACCCAGTCAACCAGACTATCTAAATCTTGTTATAACTTGGAAGTACCTTCTTCTCAACTGTCGCAAAAGTTTTTCTATTTGCATACATTTGACACAAACTGTGTAAAATGTCTTGTTTATTGTTAATGAAAATTACAGTTATGTAGCACAGTTTCTTCCTGAAAACAGTGTACATTGAAAAATTGGAATGTTACCCCATCTACAGCTGAAGCTCCCACCTTGGAAACATTTACATGGGACTCTGGGAGAGCTGTCCCTAAATGTTTAACAATGTACTTATACTCTGCCTACCCCAGCCCCCGTTCTTGGCATTCTCTAAACTTTAATGTCTTGTTGATGAAGGGTTACTACTTAAATACTAGGTCAGTAGGTGTGAAAATATTCTCACTGGGACAGCCAGTGGTGCAGAGTGAGAACACTCACGCATGTATGGATGAAGACCATGACAAGCTAGGCTTCATACCTGCCCCAATCATTCTCCCAGGTCAAATTCTGTGCAGACTCTACAAAGCTTTCAAAATCAAAGGTCCTTCCAATGAATACTAAATAAGCTAAGGTCCCACATGTGACATGCGTAAAAATATGTAAAAACATCGCACACGTACACGTTAAACTTGAGGATCCTGTAGTCCATGTCTGAGTGAGGGATTCAATTTAAAGAAACCCCCAAATAACCAAGCATGTGCTGAAGGCGTCAGTCTTCAAAGCATTGAAGTTGGACACTATACAGAGACCAAGCAGATCCCTTTTTCATTTCTTTCGTCTGCACTTCTTTTCTCTGCACTATATTACCATTTTTGTTGTTGTTTAAAGTGTAGCCTGTAAGTTACTATAACCGCCAATAAACAACACTGGATAATGATTACTGCCACTTTCATATATATAGAGAGATTCCATTACTAATATCCATTTATTCTGAAACGAAAAACAAATAACAAAACAAACAACAACAAAACAAAAAGCAAAAAAGGGGAGGAGGGGGTGGAGGGCTGTTAATACATAGCCATTACTGTATCAACGTATCACATATTACGACACAATAAAAACAGCTTGGAAAGCATTACCTGCAAATCATTCAGGCCATCAGCACCACAATGTAGTTGAAACACCCATGAGATTGTGCCTGGCAAACCACAATCTTTTCCCGACACAACTTCTAGCACTTGCTAATCCTACCGTGAGGCCATGCCAAAATCTGATGCTGAGAAATGTTAATTTTGCTTAAAGAAATGTCATCGCAGAATCTCTCATTATCAATAAACAACAGATAGTTGAAATGATTTTTTCAAACTTCCATTTTTTTGGCGCATATACGTAGCATGGGTAGACATGACAGACTCAAAGTTAATGAACAGCTCAGACTGTACTTGTCACTGAATCATTACTATCGCCATCGCCATGCATTCTAAATTAAGAGCTGGCATACTAGTTCAGTTTCGCATTCGTTTCAGAAAGCGCTGAGCTTTGTCCACGGTAAGAAATATAAGCGCTGTTATCTCGCTCTCGTATTATCTCTGCCTTTCTGGCAGTCCCTTTTTTTTCTCTCTCTCTCTTTTTTTGCACACATAGCTCGTTAAAAACAAACAAAAAACACGCGGACGCACACACACACACACACACGCAGAAGAAAAACAAGGCGAGGGAGTGGGGAAGAAGAAGGAAGGCTGGCCAGTGGGCTTTGGAAATAACATGGAATTCAACGGAAACTTTGAACCAACAACGTTCCCCGTAAACCCGGGCAGTCATCTGTGTGAAGGCATCTTCCTGTTCTTTTTCTTTTTTGTGTCCAACAGTGACAGGGACAGGGTATGACGGGTTATTTTGGTGTTTCTACCTGTATCAGATGCCTGTAGGCGTTTTAGCCTTTTGCCTGCTAATTCGTGTTTTGTTGAGCATTATTCTTTAGGAGTGCTGCGTAAATTGTCCTTGCTTGTTTTCGTCAGTTACCATAAGCCATATATATATTCGGTTTCCAAGTAAGTAAACATGGTGCTTTAACGTCCAAAGAAACCCTAAGGCTTATTACGGAGGTGGGGGAGAAGGAAATTATATACCTATCGCTACACTGTCACCGCCAGAATGACTCCTGCATTAAGATGGGCAGTGATGAGAGCCATTTTAATGTTTCATTAATTGCAAGGGACAAAGTCACAAGACAGTGTCCACAGACCACAATTTTTGAAGAGAAAGGGGAGCCGAAGCGGATTCGAACCGAGGTCCCTGTGCTTACCAGCAGGCCAAACCGGCTCACCTGGTTTCCAATGTTTATCTAGGTTTTTAAAGGAGTTTAGTGTTCCTGCTAATACAATGTTGGACGGCAAGCCATTCCAGTTGTTTCTAACTCTGTTACTAGTGTTAGTAAAAAAAAAAAAAAAAAATGTGCATACTGTCTTCTTACGTAGTTTGAAAGTGCCCTCTAGTTCCAGCAGATTCATACAGCTTGAACAAGGAACAAAGTCTCGTGATCATAATAACCAAGCATGTATAATTTTTTTAAAGTTTCAATCATATCTTGCTCTGCTGTATTCCAGGCTTGGTAATTTTAGTGCCATTACTCCATTAGTCTTTGTTCATACACCAGGTTGTTCATGCCAGTAATACATTTCATTTGGTAAAGCATCTTTGCACATTTTCAATACAAATTTTATTTTTTAACAAAGTGCCCACACAGCATTACCATATTCTAAAAAGTAAAATAGGTCTAACTAAGGATTTTGAAAAAGTAGTACCATAATCTGTTTGTGTTTATATTCAATGTAATCTAATATATATATAATAAATCCATCAAACTGACATAGACTACAGGATCTTGAATGTGTGTATGTGATCTTTAGTCTCATCCACTGGACTTTTGTAGAGTCTGCACAGAATTTGACTCTGGTCAAGGCAGGCCCAAAGCTTAGTGCATTTGGGTCGCCCATCCCCATTTGGTAATCACACTCGATCTTGATTAACTTTGGCTTTTGAGAACAAGTACACTTGCTGGTCAGAACGCATGGCAAAGATGTGTGTGCATATTTGCAGCTGTGCGTGTGTGTGAGTGAATGTTTTGGTGGATGGGTAGAAGTGAGTGTATATAATATAAATAATGTGTGTGTGTGTGTGTGTGCATTTCTGCGTTTTTGCATTTTTATTCTTATTTTACACCAAAAGTCATCAAATGGTAAAATGAGAGTTGAAACCCACTGCAGCAATTGACGATGGATAAATTGGAGAGGGTATATATATTAATATGTGGACATGGAATCACATGTGCTGACTGCAGCAATCCCACCTCCGCTCGAGCATTCACAAGAAACACACACTTTTGACCTACACACACACACACATGTCTACACACAAAACTGCTTATCTGTGCATGCATGCATTCACACACGCACACACACACATAAATAAATATATATCTAATATCTGTATATGGGTCATTCTCCTTAAAACTGGACAAAGAGGGTGCCTCTTTCCCAGTGAAATAAAAATTAAACTAAAACATGAAACTTTTTAAACTACCACTATATTTCTGGTGTAATGTGTTTGGAAAAATAAGGGAAATGCCACAATAGGTAAGTGCATCATTATTTCTTGCACTGTGAGCCTTTTTTGGTAAAAATATGACATTTTCATGGCCGTCATTTGTGACATGGCTTTGGGAAGGTTAGCTGATCGCAGATATTTCCTTGGAATCGTTCATGACTGAATCAAAACAGGTTTCATGAGAAAGAAGGAGGCCAGTTCTTACATACAAATGGTATTTATTGTGTGTTGCTTGCTATTAACAGCTCCAAACAAATGAAAGATAATCCTTGTCTCGCACATTACCGATGGTGTCTTCTGAGTGTGTATCACGATATTGTGACTTGTTCACAGCAGAAACTAAAAACTGTCTTTTTTTCATCAGCTTAGTAGATAACCACATTTCACATTATTTTTAATGCTTGTTTGATGACAAAAGAATAGATACAAAATAAATTACATTTCAGGGGTGGTTGACGTGGTGTCTTAACAATGGTGTAATGTACGAGCACACAAAAGAATTATTTCTGCTTGTACCATTGACCTTTGACCTACCCTAACGTACCAGTCCACATCAGCTGACTTACAGCAGCAACGTTTGACCTCTTTTTGTGCTGTGTGTGGTGTATTATTTTACTAGAAAAGGGAAAGCACTGTGGTGTCTTCAGGGGTGAGGGATGTAACGCTTGTGACACATATTTGTTCCCACTCAGCTGAGTGTTTGTTTGCAATCTTTTGTAACCAAACTTGGTATTGTGGTGCACCACCACGAGTCGGACTGTCAATCGAAGAAATGGGATTTTATCTTCAAGGTCAAGGTCACAGTGTGGGCTTATATAATCAAAATAAGACAGTTTCTACTATATCTTTTATTAGTTCTAAACCAGTGAGTCTTTTGCAATCAAACTCAATTTGAGTGTAGATCATCATAAGCAAAAAAGTGTCCAGTGAAAATGTTGGATTGCTGTCTCACGCCCTGTGCAAAAGCAAGAAGAGACACTGACCTATGACGTAACAGCAAGGTCAATGTCACAGCCAAGGTTAAAAGTTTCAGTTAATGTTAGTTTGGATGATATCTTATGCATTGCTGAACCATTTGTAAACAAACCCTGTATGGTGAGACATTATAAGCCAGAGCGTCATATGCGAAAAATGGGTTTCTATCTTCAAGGTCAAGGTCACAGTAGCTGGATTTCAGTTCATACAATCAAATATGACTGTTTCTATTATATATTCTGAACTGCTGATTTTGTTGGGCGACCAACTTAGTTTGACAGTACATGCTCATAAGCTTGAGTGTCTTGTGAAAAGGTTGCTTTGCTGTATTCAAGGTCAAGGTCACAGTGAAGGTTATGAAATGAATGTGAATGTTTGCCTGGACAATATCTCTGATCAGTCAAACTAAGTATGGTGATGCAACATCATCAGCCAGAGTATCATTCAGAAATATCATTTTGTGATGTTCAAGGTCAAAACCACAATTGTTTCTACTAGATCTTCAGAAATACTGAAACTTTTGCAATCCAAATTAGTTTGATGGTACATAATCACAAGACAGGGTAAGACACCGTGAATTTTTTTTCTTGCTTTTGCACAGGGCGTGAGACAGAGAATATGGCTTGGGGGACTGTGGACTAGATTGCTGCCACTCTTGACAATCCCGATATCTGAAGCAGGGGTCAGTACTGGTTCCAATCAAGAAAATGTGGAAAGAACATTGCTTTTGTAATGAATATACTTTTCATTAAGTTTTTTGGTCAATGGTTCAAGTGTGTTATTCTTATATCCTTTTGTACTTGTGATGATGTCCACATAACATTTGAGACAGATTACTAATTAAGTGCAATTGGTTATTAACTTTAGAAAGCAAGAAACAAATATCCCTATGACATGTATATTTATATACGGTTCAGACCAAGTTAGTGCAATGCATCCCCCCCTCCTCCAAATTAATTTGGGGAAAAAAGAAAGAAAAAAGAAAAAAGAAAAAAAAAATATGGAAAAGAAGTGTGTAATCTATTTCATGCATAGAAATTTTACTTCGAAGAAGACATTTTAAACCAAAATCGTTAAAGATGCAGGACAGTTTTTTTTTTAATGTCAGAAGTGACAGATATTCCTTTATTAATTAGGAAAAATTTTATAATAAAAAAGGCAAGAGTCAAACTGGCCACTGAGCCGACTCTATTCATGCATTTCTGGTGTCTTCTGTTACACGCAAGACACTGACATATGATGTAACATGCTGCACAATTAACCAAGTTCCTGTCACCCTGCCATTTTATGTCTTATTTTTATGAACACAAGAGATGTCAAGCTTTCATTTCCAAGTTATAGCATTAAAAAATTCACACTGAATTTTTACCCTCTTTGTCACAATTTTGACCAGTTTTCAGGAGAATGACCCATATATATATATATATGTGCACATATTCACATGCACAACACACATACCAACCATACACTTACCAACACATGCACACACAGTCACAGAAACACATGCACACACACACACACCTCACCAACTCCACCATGTAAACATGTATACACACTACCCACCCATGCACAGCCATCACACTGTCCCCTGCTTTGGCCTCATGCAAGCCAGCTAGTTCTACTCACAGTGCCATTATCATGTGCAATGAGTTTGTAATTGATGTTACTCCAGTGGATGTCACTCCAAATGAATGCTAGGTTTTGCCTCCTCTGAGGTGATTTTAACCTCCTTGGCTGGGACTGGGAAGCATGACCCTGAAAAAAGGAACTCCCCAACTCTAAGTGCATGATCCCTTTCTGTAATTTTTTTTTTATTAGCGAGATCACATAGTTAAATGAAACACCACTGCTAAATGAACTGCATTGGCTGCCTGTAAAATTCTGCTGTTAGGACAAGATTGCAACTTTTGCATACTATCATTTTGACAGTACACTCCCCTCTTACCTTCCAGTCGCCCCGCCCCATCTCTAACCTTCTGTTCATTTTCAAGCTTCTTGGGAAAAAATTGTCCTTCAGTAGCTCAACAACCACCTGTCAAATAACAACCTCCTACATCCTTTCCAGTCTGCCAATCGCTCCAGCCATAGCACCGAGGCCGTCTTCCTTCACATTGTAAATGACTTGCTTCTTGCCTCTGACTCCAGAAAAGTTTCGCTTCTCACACTTCTGGACCTATCTGCTGGCTTTGACACTATCAACCACATCATCCTTCTCACCTGCCTAGTACACATTTGAAATCCACAGTACCGCCCTTGCCTGGTTTAAGGGAGACACAGGGGTGCAAAATTAACCAAATTGTCTTTTTGGGTGAAAATGAGATAGGGGCTGATTTTGACACTTTAACATCTCTTGTAACCATTCAGTAACTTATTTTGCATGCATGATGTCTTTAATATGTATAATGTGTCAAATGTCAAAGGGATTCATATCAAGTAAGATGCTTTTCTTTCTTTTCATGTGTGTTTTCTCACATTCTCACTTTTACACCTTTTTTTCAGTTGTAAAACCCTAAGGCTCTGCTTTGAGTAAAGGTAGAGTCTTGAAAGTTTGCATGCTGTTTGTGTATATATTGATCTCTGTTTACCAAGCGATTTGTAGATGGTGATATTTGTTTTAGTTTTATGCTAATTTGAAATATTATTGGTATCCTTTTTACAAGCATAAAATGTAAATAATACAATAAAATAAAGGAAAAGCATAATAACCACAACATCCTTGGTAAAAGTGAAGATAACATTATGTTTGTACAAACTGTGAAAATAAAATTAATCTGCATGCAGTGACTTTGGAGTTTTAAGCTTTTTAAATAGTTTTGTGGCCATCTTAGATTGTTTCCATGGCAACAGGTCATCAAAATGATTCAACATATTTTTTTAATTCTCCAAGTCATAACCTTTTAAATACGTCAGAATCCCAAACTATTAGATAAAAGAGATTTGGGTTCATTTTTCACTACCGTGTCACCCCTTTCACTTTCAGTCATATCTGTATGACCAGTTCCAAAAGGTATCTGTCAACAACATGCAGTCCGATCCTGTCAGACTTTCCCATTGTGTCCCTCAAGGTTCTGTCCTGGTGCCTGTCTTCTTCACCCTCTATAGTACCCCTCTAGCCTCCATCATAAACTGTCACAACTTGAATCACCACTTCTATGCTGATGATACTCAACTACTGAACAGTGCCTTACTGGAAAACATCTACATTCTTCTGAAAACCACATCTGACTCTTATTTGGACATCAAAAACTGGATGACACAAAACAAACTTCAACTAAATAGTGAAAAGACCGAAGCAATGCTCGTCAGAACAAAACAAAAATTGTCCTCTATTTCTGTCAACACCTTTCAGCTTGATGATACCACAGTCCCTCTCTCTGACTGACAAAAACCTCAGTGTTCTCCTTGACTGCACACTGTCATTGGCAAACTTCATCAGTCAAACCATCAAATCCTGCTGCTACCAGCTCTGTCGAATTAGTTCTATCCAGAAGTATCTTTCCACCGACACTACAGTGAAACTGGTCACCTCACTCATTCTCTCACGCCTTGACTACTGCAATTCTCTCCTTTCTTGCCTGCCTGCTACCTCTGTCCAAAGCCTTTGTCACATACAGAACTGTGCTGCTTGTCTCATACTGGAAAAAACCCATGAAACTGACTACATCACACCACCTCTGTTTCAATTTCTCCACTGGCTTCCAATCCAACAAAGAATTCAGTACAAGGTAAACCCTCTCTGCTATAAATGTATCACGGGTACTGCTCTGTCTTATATCTGTGACCATGGCATCTTCAACTTTACACATCCTCCCATACTCTCCACTCTGCTTCTGATACTCTCAGCCTCCAGATTCCTTGCACCAGACTCTCTACTGGTGGTTCCCATGCCCTTTCTGTTTTCAGTCCATCAACATAGAATGACCTTCCCCTTCCTCTCCAACAGAAACCTTCTCTGGACTCATTCAGGTCAAATCTAAAACAAATTCTTTTCCCAAAATTGTAGATCTTGCCATGTTTTCTGTTTCATACCTCTTTATCTATTCCAAGTCTCCCAGTAGTTTGCTGCCCATTTTAAGCTGTGTATATTTAGCTTTGCATAGTCAGAATGCTTGTGTGTGTGCGCGCGCACGCTTAGATTAGTCTCTAGAGACAAGATTTTGCACTTTAAAAATACTTTAATTATTATTATTTCTGTGCATGAAATGGTGCATGCTAGCGCATTGAGTTTTGTTTTACAGAAAGATTTGTGGTCAGTAAGATGTATTCAGTATTACTGTTAGTTTATGATATCTGTGATCTAGACTGGACCAGGTTGTTGACAAGTCCATGAGGAAGGACAATGCTTTGGACCTCATTTGCACAGACTACCCCAATGTGATAGTATAGATGGAGACCTTACCTGGTTTAGCGATATAGATGGAGACCTTACCTGGGTTAGCTGAACTGCAACTCAATCCCATCAAAATACACCAAGTACAACAGCTCACTATCTTCAAGCTGACTTGAACAGCATGACAGCCAAAACTGAGCTCACAGTCTCCATCTTTTTAGAGCACCAGCAGCTATGTTCCTAAAAATTGTAATTTGTTATTTGATACATATGTATAGGCTTTCTTATAATAATACTGCATAAAGTTGTGTATAATTATGAAGTCCTCTGCAAGGTCAAATCCAACTGAATGTACCAAGGGTACATAGGGCTGATCTCCATCCCCAGTAGTGCCAAATGTGAAAACTTGAGAGAGAAAGTGTGTGAAACCTCATGTATACATACAGACCACGTTTATTCTTTACACATAGAAAAGAGGATTTAGCCTCCCCCCCCCCCCCCCCCCCCGCCAACCACCACTCGCCAACCCTTGTCCCATCTCCCAAATCATTTTGAAGAATGTTATTTTCAATCATCTGACTGAATAGAGGTTTAATTTTGATATTTTTAACATGATAGCACACTAAAAGAAATCTTCAGTTCAGTGAGTCTTAATATGTTCAGGAGTAACACCAGCGGGAGTGCTTGCAATGGCATCACAGTGGGCAGGGCAGCAAGATGCAGACATGGGCCCCTGTACTGTTAAAGAGCTTGAGGACATCATTACAGCTCCAGCAGGTGGACTGGCAATGGAACCATCAACTGCCTACGACCAAATCCTTCCTGGCCTCTATCTTGGGGATGGGTATGACATGAGTGTTTGATTAATCAAGCCATAAATTTAATAGACTGCAATTTGCTGTAACAGCATTATTATTGACAGGCCTCTTGTTTTCAGCTTTGGAACCAAGTGTCTTGAATAAAAAAGCCTGATGGATAACAGCTCTACTTTTGGTATCCTCAGGCTTTGGGTTCCATGGCAGTTTCAATAACACATTTTCACGGTCACAGGAGTTTGCATAATAATAGGGCAATATTTTCCCAGTTTGAATGCAAATTGTTTGGTCTTGTTTTGTTGGTTTTAAATACAAAGATTTGTTCACTAACCAGTGAACAATGAGGAAGAAGAAGTACACTGATCAGATTGTTGATGTTTGCCACAGGGAAACAGCACAGATGTTGGTATCATTGATGGATCTTGGTGTGACTCACGTGTTAAATGCAGCCCAAGGAAATTCAAGATATCATGTGAACACCAGCCCTGTCAAGTACCAAAAACACAATATTTCTTTTCTTGGAATTGAGGCAACTGACTTCATGAACTTTGACATGTCACCTTTCTTCCAACAAGCAGCTGATTTCATTGAAGAGGGCCTAAAGGATGGTATGTACTTAAGTTTAAGTCCTAGTATTGATCTTGTTTTTGAACTGACAAAGTAACATGAAATACATTGTGTTCTGCAAATTTAAGGGTTCATACAGTTTTGGGGAAACAAAATTCAAAAAGAGGACTATTATTGTATTAAGGGACAGTTTTACATTCCCTATGGAGTTCCTAACAATTTTGCTTTGGCATTAACGATCTTAGTGCATGCTGTGCACACAAAGGCGAAACAGGCAATAACAAGTCTGTACAGAGTCATCCCATCATTTTTCTATATATGCAAAAAGTAAACAAGAACAACAACAAAAACGAAACCCACTCCACGTTCCAAACCACCAACACGCAGAACTCTTGTAGATGTATGCACTCTGCCACTTGCACATGCTAGTTGTTACATGAAAGAATGAACAGCAGTTTGTTAGCATTCCTCACCTAAAACCCAGCCTAAGGTTCACCCAATGTTGGATGAGAAGGTAGCCTGTACAAGTGTTTTTTCCACACCTGTACATTCAGTTATACATACATGTATACAAATGCAGTGTGTCCTGCCACTGGCAGCTGCACTGTGAATGAGGATTTCATGAATGTAGTTTACTAATGTTGTGTCTTTACTATTGCTGAAAGTAATCCAGACACTGAACTCCCTAAGTGACATCCCTCCCCAAAATTGTGCTGCTGCCATGTTGGAGAGGCAAATATTAAATATATAAACTAAGAGTTTATTTCAGTGTTGTTAGCAGTGTACACTTTGAGTATGTGAACATACGGGGATTAGAGGATGCTACAAATGGTGACAAGGGTAAATTTTAAAGAACTTTTGCATCAGTTTCATTGATTTTTAGTATGACCAGTCTGATTTGTAATGTCACACAAAGGAATTTGCAATGGCTAACAACATTTCTGTGGGCCAATGTTAGACACTGCAGGTGATCTGTCCACTATGGCTGTCCAGTGTGGTAGGTGGAAGAGAGCTTTTGAACTGTATTTAGTAGCCTGGGGTGAGACGCTAGAGGAGCACAAAAGAGCATTACTTTTTAACTGTGCTGGTATGGCTGTGCAAGACATAATTGAGAATCTCCCAAACAAGGGAGCAAACTACCACAATACAATTTGAGCCATGGATGGTTACTCCAGGCCGAAGTTGAAGAACTATACGTACAAAAGACTTTTTTTTTGTGAGCTTCAGCAGAAGGAAGGTGAAACAACAGATCAGTTCATAACATGTCTCAGACAGCATGCAGTGAACTGTAACTTTGATGATCAAGAACACAATAATATTCGGGACCCAAGTTATCAAGAAGTGGGTTGACAGGCACTTAAAGGGGAAGTACCTGGAGAAAGGGACTTTAGCTGTTGTGCAGTTGCAAGAAATTGCACAAGCTCAGGAAGCAGTGCAGTGGCAGGTGAAGAACATGGAGCAGAATTCTAGATCTGGACTGAATTCTGGAGGAGAACAAGTGAGTGCAGGTTTTGTTAGGAATCACAAGAAGGCAGAGAAAGGATCTACACTGAAACAACCAGGCAAACAACCATGTTCTCATTGTGGGAAGGCTGGATCTTATGCCAAGGACCCAGTGCTGAGCCAGAGGAAGGAAGTTTACATAATGACGATGATCTTGCTTTTGGTGTGAATGGAAGAAAAAAAAGAAAAACTAGTGACCATTATGGTTGAAGGTATAGAAATCACAGCCATGACTGATTCATGGCTAGTATTGTAGTAACAAAACACATGGGAAGAGATGAAGAAAAAGAAGATAAAGTGTACCTATTCCAAAGCTACAGGCAGATGTCTGTATATATGGGAATGAAAAGCCAATGCATATTTTAGGGACCTTTCAGGCTAAAAAGAAAGAGGAAAAGAAAGAAAACAAGGTTGTTGCTGAGTGTGCTTGGAAGGGAAACTTCAGAAACATTGGGGGTTCTGAGGGTTGGACTGCCTAGTGATGTGGGATCACTGTCAGAAAAGCCAGAATGTAATGAAAAGTACAAGAGTTTGTACTCAGGACTTGGAAAACTCAAGGGCAAAAGATCACTTTGCATGTGAAACACAATGTCAAACCAGTCATTCAGGCAGCAAGAAGAATTCTGTTCAGTCTCAGATCTAAAGTTGAAGAGCTTGAGGCGCTTGGTATTACTGAACAGGCAGAAGGGCCTATTTCATTTGTTAGCCCTATAGTGATAGTACTGAAGCCAAACAGTTAAGACATATGGTTGTGCATGAACATGCAACAAACAAATGAAGCAATCAAATGTGAGAGATTTCCAATCCTGATTATTGAAGAAATGCTTCTGGACATGAATGGGAGCAAAGTGTTCTCAAAACTTGATCTCAAATGGGGTTTCCACCAGTTCAATTTCTCAGAAGAATCGCAGCTGATTACAGCATTTGCAACCTGTATGTGGTTGTACAAGTACAAAAAGTTTATGCTTGGCATGACATCAGTGCCAGAGATCTGTCAGTACACAATTCAGAGCATGCTAATTAAGTAACTGTGAGGGTGCACAGAACATGACACACATCATCATCATTTGTGCCAGCTCTGTCAAAGAACATGACAGGCAACTTTAAAAGGTTCTCTCCACATTGCAAGCAAATGGGTTGACGTTGAATCCAGACAAGTGTGTGTACAGAATGACGGAGCTAGAGTTCATGGGGTTACTTTTATCTGGAAAAGGAATAGGCCTAACATCCACAAAGGTAGAGGCCATGAAGAATGCACAAAGACCAAAATCGACAGAAGTCCACAGCATTTTGGGGCTGGTCAGTTTTAGTGCATGGTTCATTGATGACCTGGCAACAAAAGTGGAACCATCAACTTCTGACATGGAAAAATATTCCATTCAAATTGGAAACAGAACAAGAGAAAGTATTCCAACATCTGAAAGAAGACCTCACACAGGCAGACGGTCTTGCATACTTTGATCCAAAAGCTGAAACGTGTATACTGGCTGATGCAAATCCAGTTGGACTTGGTGCAGTTTTTAACAGTGAAAAGAGAGTGATCTATTATGCAAGTCATAGCTTGTTGGATATCAAACGCTGCTACTAACAAACTGAGAAGGAAGCTGTTGCTCTTGTTTGGGCATGTGAATGATTTCATCAGTAGGTGTACAGGATTGAGTTCACACTAGAAGCATACCACCATCCACTACAGTTCATCTGCTCAAAGAAGTCCAAACTGTCAGTGAGGATTGAAAGATGGGTTTTGCAACTTCAGAGTTACAACTTCAAGGTGGAGTACAAGCTGGGTATTGAAAATGTCACAGACTCCTTGTCACATCTTGCAAAAGATGGTAGCTGTTCATGTGAAAATGATGCTGAAGACTACTGTTTGTTGCAAAAACGTCGGTTCTGAAAGCGACGACAGCCCACAAAATAGAAGCAGCAGCAGCTGATCAAGAGTTGACTGCTGTGAGAGAGTGCATCAAGTCTGATAGGTGGGAAAAGTGTCTGAACATTAAATACAAAACTCGGAGAGATGAACTTACCTGTCTAGGGAAACTTGTCCTTCATGGAAGTAGGATTGCAATTTGAGAGAAATTTCATCAGTGCACAATGGATATTGTGCATGAGGGTCATCAAGGAATAATGAAGACAAAAGAAAGATTCAGAACTAAGGTATGATGGCCAGTGATGGATAAGACATGAAAAACTGTGTGAGGTCATATCACGAGTGTCAGATAGTTAATCAGCCATCTGCACCAGAACTCCATAAGAAGTTTGAAGACAGACCATGGGAGGATCTTGCAGTTGATCTGCTGGGTCCACTGCCAAGTGGTGATTTCATTCTAGTGGTGGTAGACTACAACAGCCAGTATTTCAAGACCGTGATTTTAAAGATGACTACAACAGCATGTGTAGTTGATGCACATGAAGACATGTTCACAACACGTGATTTGCCAGTGACATTCACCTCAGATAATGGTCTGCAGTTTGTGTTTTAGCTCGTATCATTCATGAACACAAACAACATCCAACATATTTGTGCAATGCTGTTGTGGCCACAAGCACATGGCAAGGTTGAACGCCAGACTGCACACTCTTGAAAGTAATTAGAATTGCTTGCTCATGCTTAAGGGCAAGAACTTTTCTCCTTGCATACAAAAGCACACCACACCCAACAACAGGAGTCAGTGCAGCCAAATTGTTGTTCAAGAGAAAGGTCCTCACAAAACTTCTGGCACTTGATTGTTAAAATCAGAAATTGATGAAGTGTTTCGCAACCAGGACAGAGTTTTAAAACAACAACAACAAAACTGAAATGCAAAAGAAACAGAAGTTGCTGTAAGTGATGAGGTCTTGCTCCTACAAAAGAGACAGAATAAACTCACAAGTTTCTATGAACCCAGACCATATAAAGTGTTAGAGAAAAATGTGTCTCAGGTACTCATCGAATCTCCTTATGATGACTGATACAAGTGAAGTGTTGCTCCCATGTAACAGTTCATTCGCAAAGAAAAATGGAATGGAACCCGACAGAGGCAGGAGAAACGGAAAACAACAGGTATTCAGGCCCATAACACTCAATCAGATAACACAATAGACAATACCACAACATGCAGGTCATCCATCGGAGTGAAGCGAGCACCTGAGAAACTGAAGGATTACACTGTGGAGAACATGTAAACATTAGGTATGCCTGTGAATATAACTATCTTTATGCAGCTTAAAGCTGTGAGCAGATTTAGGAAACATGCCAGTCTCCTTCATTCAGAAAGTTAAATTGGCATTGATCTTAGTCAGTAAATGACAAATTATGATTTGTTTTACTGAATAGCTGAATGTTTAAGAAAAAGTGGGATTGTGCTGTTTAGTTGTAAGCAAAGAGTATTTTCCCTTTGTTAGAGTGATGCCCCTTCCTGAGTCTGTACTGCTGCTATGTGTGAGAGGCAAATACTTGTGTTTGAAGTCAGAACCAAGAGTTTGTTTCAATGTTGTCAGCAGTGTACGTGTTGAGTGTGTAAATATGCGGGGAATAGAGGATGCTACAGTAGTGAGTCCTTGCAATAAGTGCCCTGTTGAGGTTGTGGAGGTACATGATTGAAGTGAAGTCATTCAGAGCATTAAGAGAGTGTGCAGATACTTTCACCTTTGCTGTGCTAGGCTTAAATCTTACACTTCATTGACTGTAGGTGATTTACTCACCCATACTTTGCAAATAGGTGGATGTGGGTGAGTTAATTGCCCTGAGCCATTTCTGGCTTGGCCAGTATGGCTCAACCTTTGATCTAGCACATGCTAACTGTAGCTAATCTGTATATCGGAAGAGGCTCCAAGTTTCAGCATTGATCCTGACTGATTGGCACAAGCAAAGTTTCAGCTATGTTTGGTCTGTTTGATGCCATGGCTGCAAACATAATGATGTAGTACTGGTCAGGGGTAAGCCTATGTATCAGGAGTGTTGGTTGTAAATGATTACATGCAATGAGTAAAAATGCAAGCTTCTTCAAATATTATTAACAAACTTTTAAGAACAAATCCTGGGAATGACAATACCACAAATTGTGTTGATGCTTTACTGAGTACATACAATTAGTAGAACTGTAGTACAGTCGTGATTGTAGTAATAATAGTAAAAATATTAATGAGACTGTTCACTTACAAACACAGTGATGATAAAGAAATAGTGTAGCACATCCATGGACACAGTCTGTGATGAGGACAGAGCCTTTGGTGTGAGACTTTGTCACAGTGTTCCCACACTTACTGCCAAGTTCCAGACATTCCAATGCTAGAGCCAGAGGTGTGGTCAGCACACAAGCTAATAACCTAATGGCACTGGCCATTAGTTACTATCCTAATGAGTAATGGGACAACAGCTGACTTTCGACAGTGCCTGGCTAACTGTTTGATGTATGTCAATGAATAACAGTAGTTAATTTTGAACTTTGTTTATTTATAAAGTGTGAAATGTGTTGATGTACTCAGAATATGTAAATACAAGTACTTGAGGAATACCTAGAGATTCCTGTCATATCTGAACTTTAAAGGACAGATGACAACTTAAAAACACTGAGCTAATAAGCGATGAGATTATGACTGTTGACTCCAAGCTGACTTAGCTGGAATGACACAAGGTCAAAGATCATAGATGGTGAAATCAATACTTCTGTAATTTGCAGACACTCATACCCACAAGCCATCAGCATAGGCAGTCACTCTATTAATTGTGCCCCCTCCACAACACAAACACAGTGCATATGGGAAATGAGAGCCAGAGGTCAGCTGAATTTGATCTACTCTGTGCTATGCACATATCCGAAAATGATGATTATATTTTGTTGTGACTTGTGTCTGGGTGTGTAGAATTGTATACATGCGTCAACATGTTACAGGTAAGGTCCTGGTCCACTGTGTACAAGGCATCAGTCGATCAGCTACACTTGTCATTGCCTACCTCATGCTGAAACACCACATGACTGTGCAAAATGCTGTACGCCTTGTTCGAGCACAACGTGAAATCTGGCCTAACCAAGGATTCCTGCAGCAACTGTGCCAGTTTGATGAAACTCTTAGGAAATCAGGCCATTTTTCCAAATAAAATTACTGTGACAGTTCTTGCTCTGAAAGCATTAGTAGCAGGTGGGTGACATTATTGGTGCATATGTCTTCATTAGCCTTCCACATAACAAACACATGATTCTGTCTGACAGCTGGTGCATCACGGCTTCATAAAGAGCCTATTGTGTGCATCAGTCCGCCTTGCCCCCCCCCACCCCCACCCCCCACCCCCCCGAGCCTATTGGGTGCATCAGTCCACCCCAAGCCAAATCCAAGGTTTGGCCCATAATGCCAAGCAGAGGGGTTATCAAAAATCTGATCCTGGTGGGGACCATTATTATGTTGGTTGCCTTGGTCAGACACCTGTTTCAAAAGTAGCTCATCAGTGACCACTGGCACATAATGGTGAGAGGATATCAGCCCAGTACTTGTGAAAGAAAACCACCATCTAGATCGTAGACTCTGCTTGCATGGGGGAATGCTCTCGGTTGACACACCCAAGTAGCTCTAAATGGAGGGAGACATATATTCAGAAGAAGTGAAAAAAGGTTGTCGTTAATTAGCAGTAAATTTTTTATGTTGAGAAAGAATTCTTTTTTTAAATGCTGAATTTAGGAAGTTTGAGAGTACTTTGCAACAAAATGTAACTCTGCAAGTACGAATACTCTGCCCTTGACCTATGGATCCATAAAGGATGCATGAGAGTGTTAGATCTAAAGGGAAAAAATGGCCCCAAAGGTGTACAGACTTCAAGGCAGCTCAACATAGGCAAGGAGATATAAGCCTCAATGGTAACTACTATTACTTGGATCCAATAAATAGAGAAAAAATTTTTTTTTATGAAGAACTAATTATTAATTTTAGGTTGAAGTGTAGAAAAAACAAGCAAGTAGTAGTTAATTGTTGAGGTGTTATATTTAGATCTGGAAGACCTTAAAAAGAGTAAATCTGATAGGGAAAAAATCGTACTCCCTTCATAAAGAGCCCACTGGGTGCATCAGTCCCACCTCATCCCCACCCCCGGGCTAAATCTGATGTTTGGCCCACAATGCCAAGCCACAGAGCAGAGGGGTTACCAAAAATCTGATCCTGGTGGGGACCATTATAATGTTGGTTGCCGTGCTCAGACACATGTTTTGCTACCTGAGTAGCTCATCATTGACCACCAGCACATAGTGGTGAGAGGATATCAGCCTGATACTAGCAAAAGAAAACTACCGTCTAGATCATAGACTCCGTTTGGATGGGAGAATGCTCTCGACTGACACCTGTTTAGTTAAGAATAATTTTGGTAATCTGTATTTTTCACTGTTACTATTATAGACTGGTTATATAGTCGGTTTGCCTTCATCAGTTAATTGATACTGGCTGTGTCTTGTATACTTACTGTCAACTGTGACACTGCGAGCCTTCATCATTTAATTGATACTGCTGTGTCTTTGATACTCACTGCAACACAGATACTGGTTTTGAGTGCAAGTCATGCACACATTTTATGTGCTTGATTATTGATCATTTTGTCACAGTTACCATCATGTATTATAGTAACCTACAGGTAAACTACATGGTTACTGTATTTATTGAATAACTGCTGTTGTTTAGTCTTTACTTTTGCTTTCATGTTCTAAATGCTTTGTTTGCTTCTGTCTTTTCCAACACAGACACTGTTTTCTGGTTGGTATAAATAAAAGTTATGTTATAGCAGCTTTTGACTTGTTTTGTTTTCCTGAGCTTTGGTGGCAGTAAAACACTTGTCAAGATTAATATCATAGGGTTTTCGCTGCGTCCAGCTAATGTATTTTTTCTCCCCAGTTCTCCATGAATCGGTATTCCGAAAGCTCAGCACTCCCCTCCCCCCACCTCACCTTTCTCTGTCAGTCTTCTGTGCCATTTGAGTTTTACGTCACATCATACTCCTTACATCATACCTATTACACGTCATTGTCATGCCAACATTCTTCCAAGCACTGGACACAAAAACCACATAGCTCAACTAAAAACAGATTAGTGATTTAGCTTTTCATCTGTCATTTTTCATTGTTTTTAACTGTTGTTTAAGTGTCGTTTTGTAGCTTGACAAAAGGGATTACCCCCGGAATTAGCAGATTGTGTTTTTGTTCTAATAAATAGTGTTCTTTTGAACCTTTTGTGTGTTTGGATATTATAACGGTACGTATTTTGTTCTTGGGAGTAAAACTCTTCCAGTCCTGTTGCTGCATCTGCCATCAAAGTAGTGACTCACTGGATGTAGTGGTGTACTTACAGTACTGTATAGTTTTACATGGCTAGTGCCACATGAAACCGCTGCCATCTCGGCGCACATTCTGTGTACACCATACAACAATCCCCCCATTTTTAGTGTTTAGAGAAATAAGAAGGATACCTCTGGAGGATTTTAAGCAGGATTTTTCACCTTTTGTTCTCAGTTTGTCATTTAGTCATGAAACCACTTCAGTCCTCTTCCAGTGGCTTCGAGATTTAGCAATGAATGTTTGTGCCACACTTGATCAAAATTTAATACGCAAAATGGCTTTGTTTAGGGTAATTAGTCAACCATAAAATAGTATCATTATGACATTATCAGTTTCCCCCCTCGTGTGCCCCAATTGGAGCCGACTTCTTGTGCTGGGGATGTTTAAACTAAGCTGCTCCACCCCTTGTGTCTAGTTTCTGTCTACCAGTCCTTTCACCTATATTTCATTGTAAAAACTCTCTCCACGATACTTCTGTTTTCAGCTCCCTTTGCTCCTTGTCAGTAATTGTCAATAGTGGCGCTCAGTTTCCTTGTCAATGATTGCCAGTAGTGGCTCTCAGCTCCTCCTCAGTGATTGTCAGTAATGGCACTGGGCTCTTTGTCAGCGATTGTCAATAGTGGTGCTCAGCTCCTCCTCCGTGATTCTCAATAGTGGCGCTTGGCTCCTCATCAGTGATGATTCGCCCTGATATAACCGAAATGGTTGACTGGGCATAAAACATCAAGTTACTTACTTACTTACTACCCCCCTAGTGTTGACACTGTTTATGGTTAACCCTGAACGAAGCCCAACCACATGTTAATAATCCTGTCAGCTTGTAAGAAACGACATACACATGCCTGTGACATCTTTCTAATACTTTTCCGACACAATATCAATCAGTGGAATAGGACAATAATGACCACACAGTCTTTTGTTTTTGGTGGATATGAGTTGCACAAGTAGTTTTCCACTGCAAGACAGTGACTGAATAAGGGCCTGAATGAGAGGTTATGAAATTGTGCCAGCAATGTGAATATGGTGCAGGCCTATGGCTTTGTTTTTGTTAAGATATATTTTTGTTTGTTTTTTATCACATGAATGACTGAGAGAGTTATCTCATCCAGCTGATGGTCATGCAGGTGGAGCATTGTCCTCATTTTCTAGTGTTACAGGTTTGTTGAAAAGTTCATTGAAAATATTTGCTTTCTTTGTTAAATAATAATAATACAGAATTTATGGTGTTTTCAGTGACTCAAAGTCCAACTATTCGTTCAGTTTGAGTTAGCATTGTTTCAGCTGTGTGGCTAAAATCAGCTGCAGAGATTTGATCAAATTCTATATCTTTTGATTCATCAAACATTTGCCTAGTTTCTGCCAATCTTTCCGTCCAAATCTGGTCCGGACATGGGCTTTTTTTATCTGGTTCTTCCCGAAACTCGTTACAAACTTTACAAACTGACTAAAGTGGTCTCTTTTTCCAGGTAATTTACTACTGAAGTTGGTCCTAATGTAGACTCTCTCCACGAAAACGCACATACACTTGAACATGCACGCTGTGTTGCATTTTACATTGTGTTGAAGTCACATGCCCGGTGTTGCGTTTTACTTTGCTGCCCAAATTAAGTGTTGCATAGTCAGAATGCTTGTGTGTGGGGGTGCTTCTGTGTGTGTGTGTGTGTGTGTGTGTGTGTGTGTGTGTGTACTTAAAATAATCTGTATGGACAAGATTTTGTGCTTTACAAATACTTTAATTATTTATTATTTCATTTAATAAATCCAAACCCAATACACTATCAAAATACTGTTTGGGAAAATATTTCAAAGAGATGTATTCTCAAAGTCATGGAAACATTTTATATATATTTCTATGTGGTTTTCCATAAAATAGCTCATTAAGCCCAGCTGCAAGAAGGGTCAGCACAATTTACATATATGCAAAGGAAGGGCATCTCTCAGCTCAGATGAAGCTTTACATGATGTAAGCACTGCTCACTACTTCTGGCCTCCAGGATAAGCCCAACTATGAAACTAAACCTGAGCTAACATTCCGTTTGGGAAGTATCTTTGTTTCTGTTTTGTTTTTGTTGTGTTCCCTCTGTATTGCAATTCTCGTTATTTTCTCTAGTTCTATTTTTGTAGTTTTGGCAGCTGTCTAAAAGTGCATGGTTCATTGATGACCTGGTGACACTGTACCAAATGCTAGTTTGACTTAAGTTAGTACAATGAACCTGGTCATATTTTTATTAGTACAATGAACCTGGTCATATTTTCATGACCAGTTGGCAAAACCAAATCATTTAAATGTTTACAGGAGTTTCTCTGAGGTCACAAATGATCAACAAAATCAACTTTCTCACTTTATGATTTTATTTCAACAAAATGTGCAAAATCATGGCAACAAGAACAACAAAAATCCCTTTTAAAATTACACACACACCACAGAACAGTGTACCAATTCCAGACCCTTGAAAGAGACTACTGGAACAAGGTTTGTCACCTTGTGCTGCAAAATACATAGATACAGCTATAGTAGGAACAATCATATTTTGATCACTGTGCCACTGATGATAGCAAAATATGTGCCACTGACAACAGCAAAACAATCTTTTCTAAGACACTCTGACTCATGATGATGTATCATCATACTATGTTTGGCTACAAAAGATTAAATATTTCAGAAAATTATCATCTAGACAAACATTCAGTGAAGTTTGAACCTTTGCTTTGACCATGGACTTGAACGCATTGAAGCAATCTTTTTACAGGACAGTTGACATACCATCAAAGTTTGGAAGCAAAAAGATCAGCAGTTTAGAAGATACCATAAAAACAGTCACATCTAGGTTCTATGAGCCTCAAATATGACCCTGACCTTGAAGACAGCAACCCAATATTTTCACTGGATATTTTAGTTCATGATGATCAAGCATCAAACTAAGTTTGGTTGCCAAAAAATCATTAGTTCACAATATGTAGTAGAAACAGTCATATTCTGATGGTATGAACCTTCACTGTGACCTTAACCTTGAAGATAACAACTCAGTTGTTTTGCATGACAAACCAGCTTATAATGATGCATCACTATGCCAACTGTGGTTACAAAAAATAAAGTGGTTCAGAAGATACCATCCAGACAAACAACTGAAATTTTAAACATCTGTTGTGACCTTCACCTTGACCACAGCACTCCAATATTTTCACTGGACACTTTAGCTTATGATGATCTACCATCAAACTAAGTTTAGTTGCAAAATGGCCTATGATGATCTGCCATCAAACTAAGTTCGGTTGCAAAAAATCAATAGTTCAGATGATACTGTGGAAACACATATTTTGATTGTATCGGCCCTCACTGTGACCTTTAAGATCACAACCCATTTTTACTACACGACACTCCAGCTTATGATGACAATAATAATAATAATAATAATATCACCATATTAAGTTTGGTTACAAAAGGTTGAACGGTTCAGAAGATACCATCCGAAAGTTGAGTGGTTCAGAGGATACCATCCAAACAATTGAAATTTTCAATGGTTTCTGTGACTTTGACCATGAACACAGCAATCCAATATTTTCACTGGACACTTTGGCTTATAATGATTACCATCAAACTAAGTTTGGCTGCAAACTGAAAAGAATCATTAGTTCAAAATATACAGTAGAAAGTAATATTTTTATTATATAAGCCCTCATTATGACTTTTATGCTAGCAACCCAAATTTTTCACACAACACTCTACCCCACAATGATGCACCACCATATCTCGTTACAAAAGGATGAGCAGTTTAGAAGGTATCATCTGGACAAACAACTGAAATTTTAAACACACATTGTGACCCAAACTCCAAGCACTGGTTTACAACATCCTCCAACCACTGTCATAGTTGATTACGCCATAGGTCTTAGTGAAAAATGTCAGCTAACGAACAGTTTTTCAATGATGCTCAAACAGCATTAAGTTTGTAACAGATAACAAATTCAGTGGATATTTGTCCACTGTGCTATATTGGGGTGATTCAGGCGGGGTTGTTAACTCCCTTGACTTTTGCCCGGCATTGCTTAAGTCCCTTGGCTGCTTTTACTTCCGGTGCATACTTTCTTCACAATGGAAGGTGGTGACAGTGAATTTGCGAATTTCACACTGCCAACTTTAAAGGCATTTTTGGAGGCCCGTAGTCATAATGTGTCTGGCAATAAGCAGTAACTTGTTGCTCATGCTATAGGATGCCCCACAATGCATTTTTTCTAAAAACTCGTGATCTTTTGGTCAGCCAAAAAACGACGCAAAGACACTTTATTTCCACCCTCTATCCCCGCTCCATGGTAATTTTTGCATCTGCAACATCATTTATACTGCTTTGCAATTCCAGGTCCAACTTCCACTGTTATACACAGCATGAAGCAACGCCTACTCAGAAGTCGGCCCGGAAGTGCACTGCGACCTCTTGCGATTTCTTTTGCGAAAGATTACAAAGCACATTCACTCTAGCAAACCAGCTTCGCTGAATCGCCCAATAGAAAGACTAGTTGTTTACAAAGCATTTACAAAAGGTTCTTTTATGAGATCCTGTTGTACAAGTTGACAATGAAAAGTTCATGCTTTGCTAAAACTGCACAAATGAGGTGGATCTAAGAAATTCCCATTTGTTTTTCTTCAACTCTAGCCCACTGAGCTTGATGTTTGTTTATAGCTCAGTGCTGTAACAATAGCTGTCATTTCTATGGGGCAGTATCTCATCAACAAGGGTTAGCACACACTGTGTTTTACAAGATCAACAAAAACGTACCACGGCATGTGCAAAGCATATTTTATTGCGCTATTGTGGTGTTTTGTGTTTTGTTGCAAGTGTCATCTGCTCAACATGATTGTGGAACTATCTCACAAATGTTTAGAAGCCCCCTCCCCCAAAGGAAAACTTGTAAAGAAGAGAAAGGAAGGATGAGAAACAAAGCCACCAGCATTCTTGGAAAGCTAAACAGAAAAAACAATTGGTGAAGAGAGAGTAGCTACCATCCATTTAACAACCCATGTCTGGCATCTTTTCTAGTTTAAGAAATATTTGCCACCGGGACCAGCAGAAGGGCTCGCAGTTTGTAGTGGAAACAGTTAAATTCACGCTGGAGAACAGTTTTTCAAAATTGCTAACATATGCAATGCTCTTTGTTTCATGTGTATATTTTGCAAAAGTATGCTCAAGAGTATGAAAAGTTTTCGGGGAAAGAATCTAGGGCTAGTGATGCCTTTGGACTGGTGGATTATCACATTCACTAGGACAAGTAAAAAAAAAAAAAATCAAATTTAGCAGGCCTGATAATGTACCACCACTATACAAACACTTTGGTTGTAAGCAATTCAAATACATATTGTCTGGACAAGGAAAAAAATCATACAAACAAGCCTATTCCAAGATACCCTTTTAGTTGGGAGGGAAGGGGGGTATAACTGGCCAAACATGTGAGGTCATACTTGCCACATAGTGTGCCAATCCCATCACATTGTTTGTAGTATTGAGAATGAATAACCAGAATTCACTTTTTTAAATATGGGATACTTGATATTATGTGAACTGAAGGGCCTCTGGTTTCTTCCCTTGGGATCCTTTTGATATCAGTATCTTTTTACATCTCTCCCTCTGGTTCTTCCAACACCATCATTGGTGTGTGAGTGTATTTGTGCATGCAAGCAATATGTACATATGTTCTTGTATGTATTATTGCAGACTGTGTTTAAAAGAACGATTTAGGTGTTTGTGTATTTTTTTAACACTGTGATCAGGAGAAATTTTTTGCCACTTTATTTTGGTGAGAGTAGTGGTAGTAATGTACTAACATGTACTGGTAGTAATGTGGTTTATGATTAAGGTTTTCTGTGCACCTATGTAGATTGCTGTGTTTATGAGTATGGACACACTTATGGACTTTTATATAATGTTAGGCACATTAGCAACTGTTGGATGTATTATCTTTAGAAATAAAATGTGTACAAGAGTCACTATCATTTTAAGTGAATGCATCACAAGTTCCCAGTTACTCAGTCATTACGCACAGAACAATCTGCACATCAGACTTCAGGGAAAACCCCAGAACCTGTGTTCACAACTTAATGTATAGTCAAGTATCCAGAGAAAGGAACTGAAACACCCCTTTCATTTCAGAACAGCCTTTGTCTTAGCCATGATGCACAGCTCCAAGAATGGTTCTGTTGTGCTACTGACTCTCCTGCTTGACTGAAGATATTCTGCATAATGCTGGGAATCCAAATCACTACTGATGGGTAACTCTGATTGGGGTCACTGCCTGGTGAAGTTTTACAACAACTGAATGCAGCAGCTGTTGAAGATTCTCATCTGCACAATCAACCTCCTGAAACAAAACAAAAAGAGAAAAGTCATTAATAAATATATTTTACAATCTACATCATAGGCACAAACTAAAGAACAAAGAAATGTATTTGCTGGATTGAATGTCAGAATGTTTGGCACACTGAAAAGACAAGACAGACAGGATGGCTCAGTTGGTAGAGGGTCAGACAGAAAAGCCAAGTGCAATACTGATGATCTGTGTTTGATTTCCCAGTGGCAGTGTGACGAGGGATTTACTCCCCAAATCAACTTTCAGTGCAGACTCTTACAGTGTTTGTACAACACCCCTGTGCAATGCATGTTAAAAATCCTGAACACTGGTACCACTGTTTGGATACAAAAATACAGCACACACTGGTAGGAATGGTCAGGTGACCGGACTTTCCCACAACTAAGTACTGTTTTCAGGTCATTTTAACTGAGTCTCCTTTAACAAACCATATAAAATTTAAACTGGATCAGATGATAATTTCATGAAATATACAACTGACATTTTTTACAACTGTTTTGATGATGCTGTGACCTTCAAATGTGGTCATGGTCACTGGAAATGGAAGTGGGTTGACTAGGTAAAGCTCATTGGGTACACAAAGTTTGATATTTTGCACAATCATTGTGTCTGAGAAATTGTAACAATCAAGGTTTTACCCAGCAAATAAACTGGCCTGCCCAATGGCTCAACCCTGACCATTACAAAGCCACATCTTTCATACTTGTTAAAAACAGCAAAGCCACGTACCAGACTGTCAAGATTGATGACAGCCTGCTTGTCATCTATGAGAACCAAGAGACGATCTCGTTGGAACAATTTGTCAGTGCACTGGGAACCAAACATCTCTTGTAAGGTCTCCAGTAAACACTCCTGAAAGTGAGCCTTGTCCACATTCAACACTGCCGGGATGCCTGCAAATACACACATCCACCACATGCTCATAAATCAGTTAGTTTGTTGGTAATCAGATTTTAACCTCCTATCAACCACAAAGGGTCACCTATGGATGACCAAACACTGTTACAAGTCAATACACATTTCAACTCTTGCTCTGTTTATAGCACATAAACTAAAAGTAACTGGCACTGCCTCCCTTCAGGGCATCATAAATCAAATGGGATGGCAAACTTGAACATAGCTAAAAGCACCCCTAACAGCACTGGCTGAAGGTGAAATTGAATTCAGTGGGTGTCCTAAAATATGTGCCAACATTGTTGGAGACCATGCAATGTAAAAAAAAATCCAGTAACTTGACACGTCAAACCCCAAGTAGGTGTCTGATTCTGATTCACTTCTCATCACACTTAACAATAACACATAGTAATAAAGGAAGAGAACATGGAAGAAAATGAATGAAACTGGTAGGCAAAATTCTTCCTGGCCATACTCAGCAAGCTGAATATGCCATACTCTGTGCTGATCTACCTGTCAGTTTAGGTCATCTACACATAATAAAATTTCATCATTCTGCACGTAGTCCACATGATTCTCCAAATCGTATCTTTCTTCTTCTTTTTTTTTTGTTTAAAAAACAAACTCATACACATAAATAAGAAATCAATGGGTGCAGACTAAACCATTTTATATTTTAGCTAGCCTAAATAACAGGTATGATGAAACAGAAAACAAACCACACATACTAAGCCCAACAGCAATAATGACAACATATAAAAAGTGAAGATGTAATGGGAAAATACCAACAGTAGGGTGGGAAGAGACAGACTTCTTTCTGCAAGATGTGATTTAAAAAATACTGTGCGTATGACTCAGAACAACTGCTATAGTTGTTCTCAGTCAAATGCACAGTATTTTTTAAATCACATCTTGCAGAAAGAAGTGACTCATTTTCCATGCTTGGTCTTTGCTCCAGTGTGACCCTTTGCCATAGACAGGGTGTAAAACACCAAGTTACTTACTTACTTGCCATAGACTGGGCATTAACTGATAAATATAATGAATCAGGGTTTGACCTGTCCACTCTGCCATATGTTCCTCACAGCTCAGTCCTCAGTTGTTTGGTTGGTCTTTTGTTTTGTTCTTGTTCAAGGTGTTTTTATGCTGTTTTTTACATGCTCTCTTCTTGTTTCCAAGCGTTGTGTGCATGTTCAGCAGTTTGCCATGCACCATTTAAAACGACTTTGCATTACATTTTACACACAGCCTCTCTCTGACATCACTGAATACTCATTAGTTTTGCAGTAAAATCCATTTTTGTCAATACCATGCTAGGCTGTGTAACCCATGTCAAAATCTGGACCAATCACTTGAAGCTCCAGCTCAATGAAGAGAGAGAAAAAACTTGCTAACCCATTCTTTTCTGCCAATCTTGCTTGGTCTCTGATAGCAGGACATGATAGTCACTTGTGTGGATCAGCTTGAAATCTTGGTTTTTATTTAAAAACATAAACAAATTCTGAATTACGAAGAATGAGTCAATAAGAACTGTCAACTTTGAGGTGAGGAAAATTGGTTCTGTTAGGTATTAATTTAGGTATTTTCTTGCCAATAAAGCACCTAAACACTTTTCACTTCCTTTGCTCTGTTAAGCCCATTCTTAACTGGGTGAACATTTGTTTGCAGACACAGTTGGGAATTTTTGGCGAATATAGCTGGCTCTTAATTGGGCAAACATTTGCTTCACAAATATAGTTGGGGGTATTCATTGAACTGCGACGAAGATATATTCGGGGTCCAAAAAGCTTCGCTCAACATGTTCTGGGAATATTCGCCCTATTCAACAAATCTTGCCTCTGATTGGCTGAGAGCAGACAGCTCTACTGTGGAGGAGGAAGGAAGAAAAAAAATGGATACAGGGAATTTATTTGTTGAACTGCGGGAGGTGCAGCATTGTCAATGGGACCCAGAATGATATAGTAGTTAGTTGAATTACCCTGTGAGGGATGATTAAAGTATACTGACTTGATGACTTTAGCCTACATTTTGGATCACGCTGTCTGCTGTGCTTCTGCTGCAAGTTTGGGCCGAAGCTTGCATCTCATTACAAGCCAGTTAAGAACAAAGTATAGTTTGTCACACTGTCCGAACCATGTTTGGCAAACTATGAGCTCAATTAAGAAACAAAGTTCAACAAATATTCCGAACTATGTTCAGCGAAGCAAATGTTCGCCCAATTAAGAACAGGCTTTACAGTTAGTTTTACTACTCAGTTTACTGCAACATTTTTGGGAGTTTTGTTGTTGTTGTTGGCATTCTGCAAAACCATGACACAATTTAAACAGGAGTTCTGCTAGACTGGTAATTACCAGGGGGTTTCATTTGTAAATTTGGTCTTAATAATTAGTTTAAAAAAAGACTTGCAGTTTTAATGTTAGATAAAACACAATAACTTCTGCACACATATCTGTGACCATGACATGACTGGCAGGAAATGATATAGCTTAACAACTTCAGGCAGTCTGTTCAGCAACTATGTGACACAAATGCGCACACTATACTTACTCTTCTGAGGCATGGGATCTCTTTCAGCTCTTAGTATCACAGTGACCACAGAATCTGCATACATGTCAGTCACAGGATTGGACACCCACTGAAAGCACACTTTTAGACTGAGATATAAAATGGCCATGACATACATTTTACATAGTTATAACTGGGTTGGGCAGAGACGAAGTCAAATCATCTGTTCAATTTTTGAGGTGGGATGGTGGTGGTAAACAATGAAGCCACAGCCTTCACTTTATTTTAAATATAATACATAGATGAAAAGATCATATTTGTTCATACATTGTCCATTACAGAGACATACATATGACAAACCCACATAACAATTTCCACAATAGTCAAATGAACTGCATTAGCTCCAGACAATTTAAGCTGTAACATCTTTCAGAACTATTGCCCTTAGGGGAAAATTAAAGGGAAACTGAAGTGAAGCAGCCAGGGGGCCTGAAAACAGAGACAGAAGCTCTCCTCATATGCTCATCTTTCATGTCATTTCCAGTTTCTAAACCCATGACCATCTATGTCTGTAGAAGTGAAATCTGGTTTTCTTACATCACAGATGACACATTTAAGAACTGCACATAATATCTGCTGGCTGGCCTACTTTGAACTTACCTGCATCACTTCAGTTCACCATCTTCTTTCTCCTGGCTCTACAAAAACACTTCTAACTCCTTAGTTCTCTCTAGGTTAGAATACTGCAACTTACTCCTTTAAAACTTCCCTAAACACCTTGAAAAACTACAAAAGGTTCAAAATTCAGCTGCAAGACTCATCCTCAAAGCTTGTAGGTGAAATGTTTCACCCCTCCTGAGAACTCCTCACTGGCTCCCTATCCAAGCACATACTGAGGACAAGTTATCAATTCTTCATCATTCCCTTTTCTGATACTTCGCCTGTTTATCTGTCTGATCTTCTTCATGTGTACTATCCATCAAAGACAGCTCAACTCCCCTGACTCAAGAACCCTATGTATTTCACACATTAAGACCAAAACATCTGGAGATTGTTTTGTTTTTATGCTCTTTGTCTGGAATGCATTATTAAATAATAGTTTTATACACATTCAGTCAACCACTGCATTTAATACTCTGTAAAAAAAAAAAGTATATTTTTTAAAATTGAGGTTTGTGCTTTACAATAATAAAAAAATATTTCATTATTACTAACTTGCTTGTCTGCTGTCCCCAGCTTCTTGGGGTTTAAAAATGTCCTCAAACATTCACATTTTTAACCAACAGCTTTACACATCCCAGCAACACCACTGGGGTTTTTAGTTCCAAAGTCAGGAAGCAGTTGTGCGAGCAGTGGTAAGACTGCACTTGTATGTATGATAGTAAGTACATGCATGTGTGCTGCATGCGCTACCTTCTTGTCCAACATTGTATGAACCTCAGAGATGAGGAATGCCAACACATAAACAACAACCGGGGGTTTCTCACCTCAACAAGTACCATGTTGGAATGGAGGGTAACAGTGATGGAACTGAACACACGCAGAACAATGCTCCCAGCAGCGTTGGTTTGTGTGACATCCCCAGCAAGCTGGGAGAGGTAGAAATGGAGTAACTGCACTGTTCCTGTGTAGGCAATGCTCAGTCTCTGTATTACTGTGCTCATGGCCAGGTCGGTGTAACCTGGAACAACAGATACCACACCATCACCATACCTGAGCTTGTCACATCTCAAGAGAACCAGCATATGTATCACAGATTAGTTAGTAAGTGAATTTTAACATCCTGTCAACCACAGGTCACATCAGGATGAACAAACACAGCCATAAATCACAGTTCTTGTCAAATCTAAAACTAACTACCAAGTCAGATCTATGTACACATACAGCATAGGAAATCCCACAAGAAGCCAGAAGGGTCAGAAGCAATAGGAAAACTTCAGCTCTAGGCCTGAGCCAACTGAGTCAACCAAAATTCACGACATATGCTGAAAAGAAAAAAGAAAATGAACAGTGGTAGTTTGGTACAAATATGAAAACCACATAAGTGGTTTTTTTTTAAAGCAAAATGTAAACACATTATACATACAAAGAGACACACATACATATAAGTACAAAAAAAGAAAAGTAGGGAGCAGGTAATTGATTGCTGAGGCATCATATTTAAGCCTGGAAGACAGAGCAAATCTGAAAGAAAAAGAGAATAAAGTCCTTATCCCTTCATAAAGAGCCCGTTTAGTGCATCAGTCCCTTCCAAAGCCAAATAAGATTTTTGCTCCTCCACTACAAAACAGATATCAGTGGGGTTATTAAAAATCTGATCCTGGTGAGGATGTTATGTTCATTGCCTAGGTGAGGCACTCGTTTTACTACCCAAGTAGCTCATCGGTGACCACCGGCACATAATGGTGTGTGGATTCAGCCTAATAATAGTGAAAGAAAACCACCAAGCACACTCACTCTGTCAGCATGTGAGAATACTCTGCTGACACATCTAAGAAACTCTAAATGAAGGGAAGGATGTATCCAACAACAACAAAACTGAAAGTAAGTGCGGTCATTAATTAGCAGATATAAAATAAGATGAAAAATTCTGTTTTTAAATGCTGAATTTTGAGTTTTGTACAATTTGTTTTTCCTTTACTATAATAAACATAACAGTTAACACATTCCCTAACCATTTGTGTTCATGAGAGTGTGTTGCTGTTGTTGCTGTGCATGTGTGTAAAGTTGCAGGAAAAAAGTGGTCAGTTGCAGCTGTGCATGTATGTATGTACGAATGCCCACACGTGTGTGGGTATGTACACATATGCAGGTATGCCACACACTCCCTCTTTCTTATGTGTGTGCATACGTGCGTGAGTGAAAACATCATGCATACATGAGTGAATGCATGCATGCTATTAACTTGTATTTAGCTATAAATGTATAATTGTAATTTTTAATTTTACACACACACACACACACACAATGGGGGGAGGCAAGAGGTATTCTGTATGATAGCATTTAACCGTAACTGACATGTACCATTCCACAAGCGGGACCAAGAAATCGCACACCATGGTCTTTTCAGTTTTCTCCAGTGTGACACATCAACTTGAGAAGATGTTGAGAAAGTGAAAGACAAATGTTGCAATTTTTACTGCCTGCAGGCAAGAAATATGTTCACACTGCTGCCAAAGCTTCTATCTATTAACCATTACAGTCTGTGATTGGCGAATACTGAGCAGGTTTTTGGAAAGTCATGTGGTTGGAACAAGTCTGCTTTAATGTGTGTTTGGTATTCAGGCTACAAAGACTAGAATCTCTTGGGGTACTAGGTACTGTGATATATGCTATACTCTGAACTGCAAACACCATCCTCCTCCAGCCCCATCAAAATCTGTCATATCCTGACCGACCCTACTGTATACTTAAAGGTCAATCAATGTGCTAGACCACACATCAATTGGTCATTTGAGATTCTGATCTGCCAATAACCAAACACTGATGCCCAAGCCAGTCCCTGGATTAGTCACTTTTAGTGATTACATCTTGGTCTGCTTTTCATTGTCAGCGTGGTGTATCCGTTGATGTGTCATCAGGGTAAGCATGAGAATGCATACCTGAAATGAGTTTCATCTAAATAAAGAACAATAACAGTTTTATCTTAATCATCCTACCATCACAACACAAACACATTTCAAGTGCAGATACCTGCCACAAAGAGATCTTGCAACTTGAGGTATAATTTTATCAGACACCACCTGTCTGATACACATTTGTTGTTTGTACAAACGCTGGTACACCTCAAGGCACATTTTCATCATCCTTTCTGTCCTTGCTGTATATGGAAAGGACTGGTAAGTGATATCCATTGGTGAAATATGCAGATAATACAGAACCAAAGATGTCCCAAATCAGTCTCTATTAAAGGAGAAGAGAGGGTGGAAACATAAAACTTTATAAAGTACTTGGGTGCGGATTTTGATAGTAAACTAAACTGGAAAGAGAACATCAACTCGAAAAAAGTGAACTCAAGAATGTATTGCTTGAGAAAAAACGAAATCTCTTAGTGTCAATTCAGATATGTTAGTATTTTTAAAAATAAATAATGATGTAATATGTAGCCATATTATGTTTGGTTCTGTCTACTGGGGTAGGAATGACAAAAAGTTTCCCACATTGTGATTTGTAATAATTCTTTGCAGGAAATTCAAGTGTTTTTTGTTCTTGTTGTTTTTGACTCACTGTGCAGATCTTTTGGTGTCATCAAATGAAAACTGAAGTTTCGTTTGACCAGAATGCCTGACAGCTTGTGGCCCTGTGCTGGTGCCTGTGAAGCAAGTTCCCCAACCACCTGTCAACATCACAAGAACAGTGAGTATATCAATCAAACCATGTCAACAGCACAAACTTCTCTGAAGCACATGCCAGATAACAAAAATGGGTGCAACATCACTTGTGCCTGTGAAGCAAGCTCCCCAACCACCTGTCAACATCACAAGAACAGTGAGTATATCAATCAAACCATGTCAACAGCACAAACTTCTCTGAAGCACATGCCAGATAACAAAAATGGGTGCAACATCACTTGTGCCTGTGAAGCAAGCTCCCCAACCACCTGTCAACATCACAAGAACAGTGAGTATATCAATCAAACCATGTCAACAGCACAAACTTCTCTGAAGCACATGCCAGATAACAAAAATGGGTGCAACATCACTTGTGTCAGTATCCACTGGCTCCTTGTGTCAGTAGGTACTTTCAGTCACAGACCAGTGCACCCCTATATTCTCTTGTCAGTACTTTTGGCAGAAGTACTCCAGTTTGTGTATATGGGTCATTCTCCTAAAAACTGTACCAATGAGGGTGCTGCTTTCCAAATGAAATAAAAATTAAAACACGAAACTTTTTAAACTACCGCTATATTTCTGATGCAATGTGTTTGGAGAAATAAGGGAAATACCACAATGTGTGAAGGCAACATTATTTCTTGTGCTGTGAGTCTTTTTTGGTAAAAATTGCACATTTTCATGGCCATCATTTGTGACATGGCTACGGGAAGGTCCGCTTATCGTAAATATTTCCTTGAAATTGTTCATGATTAAATAAACAAAGATTTCATGAGAAAGAAGGTGGCTAGTTCTTACATACAAATGATACTTATTGTGTGCTGCTTCCTACTAACAGGTCCAAACACAGAAAAAATAATCAGTGTCTCACATGTTACCAATGATGTCTTTTGAGTGTGTATCACAATATCGTGACTTGTTCATAACAGAAACTAAAGAACTTTCTTTTTTTCATCTGCATGGCAGATAACCACATTTCACCTTGTTTTTAATGTTAGTTTTATGACATGAGAGTAGGGGTGGTTGACGTGGTGTCACACAAAAGAGCTATTTCTGTTAGTAATAATAATAATGGACATTTCTATGGCGCATGATCCTTAGCAAGATCTAGGGCACAATGCGCCGTACAAAAAGCTGCAGAAAAATGTCTAAACACATACAATGGACAAGATATAAAATTAAAAAAATAAAGGTTTCGGGCTATACGTCCGCCAACCACACAAGAATTTACATACAGGAATTTCAGTAAATAAACCAAAGTTGCCAGTAACCAAACACTGATTTTAGCACACATGTATGATACAAGTAGATATACTGCAAATACAAAAATGTACAGCAGGATATTGCGCACACACACACACATGTGGGGAGGGGTATTAATTATATGCAGATTTGAAGAGATGAGTTTTTAAGGCTTGCTTGAAAGAAGATGTTGATACGGAGTGACGAACATCATACGGTAATGAGTTCCACTCTGTCGGGCCTGTGAAAGAAAAAGCTCGTCGAAAGGTCTTTGTTTTTGTGAAAGGTATGTGGAAGGTTCTGGTGTCAGAAATGGAGCGAAGTTGTCTGGATGGACGGTAGGCAGTCAGGAGTTCAGAAAGATAGACTGGGCAACTTTCACTGAAAGAATTGTAGCACAGAGTTGCGACTTTATACTGGATTCTTGAGACTACTGGTAGCCAGTGAAGTTTCTGAAGGAGGGGTTTGATGTGTTCGTGCTTGAGAGCTTTGAAGACAAGTCTGGCTGCCGAATTTTGGACCTTTTGAAGTTTGTCAAGAAGATGTTTTGGAGAACCTGATAGGAGAGAATTACAGTAGTCAAGTTTTGACCAAAAAAAATTACCATTGACCTTCGACCTGCCCTAACATACGAGTCCACATCAGCTGACTTGTGGCAGCAATGTTTGACTTCTTTTTGTGTTGTGTATGGTGTATTATTTGACAATAGTAGAAACCGTCACATTTTGATTATATAAGCCCACACTGTGACCTTGACCTAGAAGATAGAATCCCATTTTTCGCATGACATTCCGGCTCATGGTGGTGCACCACAATACCAAGTTTGGTTACAAAAGGTTGCATATGAGTGGGTACAAATATGCATCATGAGTGTTATATTCCTCACCCCTGAAGACACCACAGTGCTTTCCCCTTTGTAGTAAAATAATACACGACACACAGCGCAAAAAGAGGTCAACGTTGCTGCCACAAGTCAGCTGATGTGGACTTGTACATTAGGGTAGGTCAAAAGTCAATGGTACTAGCAGAAATAATTCTTTTGTGTGTTTGCACGTTACACCATTTTAAGACACCACATCAACCACCCCAGAAGAAATGACTGTAATTTATTTTGTATCAACTCTCATGTCATCAAACAAGCATTAAAAATAAGGTGTAATGTGATGGAAAAAAATAAAATTCTTTAGTTTCTGTTGTGAACAAGTCACAATATCGTGATACCCACTCAGAAGACACCATTGGTAACATGCGAGACACTGATTATCTTTCCATTGTTTAGAGCTGTTAGTAGCAAGCAACACACAATAAATACCATTTGTATGTAAGAACTAGCCTCCTTCTTTCTCATGAAACCTGTTTTTATTCAATCACAAACGATTCCAAGGAAATATCTGCGATCAGTTAACCTTCCCTTAGCCATGTCACAGATGGCGGCCATGAAAACGTCACGATTTTTACCAAAAATGACTCAGAGCACAAGAAAAATTGATGCTTACACCCACTGTGGCATTTCCCTTATTTCTCGAAACACATTACATCAGAAATATAGTGGTAGTTTAAAAAGTTTCATGTTTTAATTTTTACTTCATCAGGTCCAGTTTTCAGGAGAATGGCCCATGTATATGTCTTTGAAAAGGAGGTAATTCAGACAACTGTATCCATAATTTTTCACCATCACAGAGTAATATGGATCTAAATCTGTAGGAACTAAAGGCAGACTGTAAGGGTGCACTGGTCTGAAATCAGCATGCCATTACATTTTGCATTCGTCTTGTACCTGGAAGCAAGAAAAATGACAAAAGCACTGATTTTCATGCTGCTAAAATAATATTCAAAAACAAGCTACATTTTATTATTTTTAGGTCAAATTAAATTTAACTTCCAACCTGTTTCCTACAGTTTGACTGGCATAGTCACATGGTAGCTCAAGCTACAAGGACTTCTGCCTGTCGTTTAAACAGGTATAAAAGTTGGGGGGATTCAACTGTCTTTTCTGTGGCACTCAAATAAATCTCACAAAATTTGACAGCTTACCCACAAAAATCACAGATCTGCAGCAAAGTCCCAACACTGCTTAAAGGAAGAAGAGCCAGCTCTGCATTACCTACATCTTTCTTGCACAGCACATATTGCATGTGAAAGAGCACCTCAGTTTTCCCAACAAAACTTGCCAACCCTTTCTACCTCCTACTTTTATTGAGACCCACACCATTTTCATGTACTTGTCATGAACCATGTCACCTCTGTTCACAAGACATCATAATTTTTGGCACTACAAGGATGTAAGGCACACCTCAAATTTGGATTAAAAGTGAAAAATCCACAGACAAGGCCCTCCAAAATGTAAGGCACAACTTTGGTTGTGTTGCAGTCTCTGAACAAAACCTGATGGACATGTATCAAACATAAAGTACTACAATATGGGCAAGTGGAAATGTGTAGTAAATTTGCCATTCGTGATAGGAATCAGAATATCATACGCTGCAGCATTTTCCAAAGATCAACTGTGCTTTAGATTATACGCTGGCTAACCCATTCTCATCTACTGCAGGGCTTGGTAATGAATAAAAGTGAAATTGAGGTGTGAGCAAGTGCTCTTTGTATATGTTTCTACATTAATCCTGCCCTGCTTAACGGATCAACGCAATTTCATTACTGTACTGGTAGTAACCCGGGAACTGGAGCAGATGACGTTTTTGTTTTGAAGCGCTGCGTGTGGCGTAACGCCACATGGCCTTCACACAGCTGACCAGCGATAGCCGCCAGTGCGCGGCATTTTCAAATCTGTTTTTCTCCCTTAACATTTTGACCGCTTGTTTGTTTACCTACTCTTTATTTACCTAGTCCTTTTTATGCACTAAGCCATGTGTAATATAATTTGGCAGCTTAGAATGTTTATTTAACGTTTATTTAGACACAGGATCGATCAGTAGCCGATGCCTTTCTAGGTCCATTCTTTTTATAGCCGTCGTCTGCATGGCGCGCTTTGTTTAGTACTAGTGAATAGTAGTGAAACGTTGTTTTGATTCGATTAAAGTAATTCTGTGTCGATCAATGCGTTGTCGTATAGTATTTTGCTTAGCTGACTTCATGTTTAGTGTTTATTTTGGGTTGAAATTAACTTATTAAGTATTGTGTACCATAGAAGCTAAGTTGTATTCATAGACTACTTAATATCACTATCAGCGCTGCTGCGACTAAGATTACGCACCCCAGGCGAAAGTTCGCACCGATTGTTTTAATGCTAGTCTTTGAATGTGTCTTGCTTCTCTTACAGAGCGTTGTATTGTAATTGTTATGTACCATTTTAACCGTGGGAGCGTGTTCTTTATTCTGATGTAAGTTTTAGTGACAGTTATATTTTGTACATTGTGTTAGTTGTGATTTAGTTGTACGAATCTGTTTATAGACAGGCGCAAGCCACGCTTCCCACTCTGGTTGTAAATAAAATAAGTCATGTGTGTACATTTTGTTTATACAGTTTAAAAGACTGTAACTGTAGCTTTTATTTGATGTTTTTCATGTTTTAATTGGTTTAGTTATTGTAGAGGAAACTGTATTTGTGCGGGCCAGGGAAACACAGTTGTCAGCCATTTTGTGGTCCAGAGGGGTGATTTTACTGTAGCGATAGTGTGTGTTCCCTGTGGCCCGCGCCGTTCTCTTATCTATGTGTGAGCGTGAGGATTTTGTGTGTGCTGAAAATTGTCTGCGGCTGAGAAAGTAAAACCTGATTGCTGCTATTCGCCTGCTGTGGTCTCCACTTTATTGACTCCGCTGCCTGTGTCCTGTCCTTTGACCACTCCACTCCATTACAACGGCAACTACCATTTTCTCTTATTCCTATTCTGATACAGCTGATTTTTCAGTGGATCAATTGTCCTGAAGTGTCTTGAAAGACTTGTGCCCAGAAAATTGCATGATGACATTAAAAATGTACTTGATCTGTTCCAGTTCGCATACAAGGATAAACTTGGTACAGGCTATGCCATCAACACTCTTGTACATCTCATTCTCAAACACCTCAAGCAGCCAAAAGCATATGCATGCATGCCCTTTGTTGATTTCAGCTCAGCATTTAACACCATTCAGCCCCATGTCTTATTGGAGAAAAAGAAACGAAAGTCAACCCTTTCATCATTAAATGGTACCATTCTTTTCTGACTGGCAGATCACAACTTGTTCGAGTCAACCAAACCCATTCCCTCTCCTTCACTACAAACACAGGGATGTGTCAGTTCTCCATTACTTTACACAAACTTTACCCACTGGCCAGTTCCTTTTTTTTTCACTTAGACCACACCAGTTGTGCTGCTTGCAGCTCATCACTGTATTTGTAGGTTTAAGCTGAAGGTTTGTGGTAACTGGTGAGTCAGTTTTTTGGTTTGTGCTTAATATATTTCTTCGCCCTAAAAGGCTTAAGAAAAGAATAAACAAACCAACAGTTTCAGCAACTCTGGTTTTGTGTAGAGCTTGTTACCTGTCGTGATTGCGCTCTATTTGCCATGTGCGAGCACTAGGTCTACATGACCATGACTGGGTTCATTTGGATCTGACTGAATATCTGCTAGTGCAACCATGTTTTCATGCTTGAGTAACCAACTTATGGTTTTGGTTCACATGCTTCAGTAAAAATTGTTCACATCTTTCATTCTCAGTGTAACAAGTGTTGAATAAAAAATATTTTAAAGGGCAGGTGTGATTTGTTGTCTCTGTCTTTTATCTTCGCTGAGCCTGTTTTAGAACACCAGTTTCCTTCATCATCACTGAGTCAGTTTTAGAACACCAACAGTACTGAACTGTGGATGCAATAAATGTCAAGATGAACATTTTTGGGGTGTTGGATGCTCAGAGTGCTCTTTGGAGATGATTTGCCACCTCTGCTTGAGCTGGCACATGGTTTGTGGTTGTATGTGGCAAAAATATACCCCCATGGAGAGAGGAGCACTGGCCATTTACCACTTCCTTGTGGATGTCGATGGTATCTTGGAAAAGTTTGTGACTGCAGCTGCTAACGGCGAACTTGGTGATGCTACCGGTGGCCTCAACATTTTCCATCATTTAGTGATGACAAGTTGAGTGGGAAACTCATTACACTGGACGATGCCTTGCAGAACTCTCACAGCCACATGAGGACAGTGGCATACCTCTACCCATGGACGGCAGTCAAGACAGCAGGAGGCTCTCTTTGTCAGCGTAGGTAAGACTGTGGTGGCTGAACCTACTTCTGTCTATGAACAACAGTCAAGAGAGCTGGAGACTCTTGGTTGGAGGATGGTGAGACTGCAGCTGACAAGCCTACTTTTGCCCATAAATGACAAATAAGACAGCAGGAAGCTTGCTGGAGGATGGTGAGTTTGTGGCTAATGGTTGGGAGAGTGGGAGGCTCTCAGATGTACACTCACCATGGTTTTGGTGCTGCTCCCATGGAACATTTGTCCAAAGATCAGGAGGATCCTGTGAATAAAAAATGCTCTCACACTGTCCAATGGGAGGCTGGTTGGATTCAGTCATTAAAGGCGGTGATGTTGAGGCTGCTGCCATAACACTGCAAGTTTCTATTAACAGCATAAAAAGCCTGAAGACATCAGCACCTAAGAAAGCACTCATGGACAGGAAGTCCACATTGGTACTTCTGTCTCAAGTAACTTTGTTAAACTTGGCAGGATCCTTTGGAGGAATTTGGGACTGGTGCACATTACACCCCCAACAGGTCCACACAGCTTAGTTGTCCTTGTCTGTCTTACTGTGTAACAGAACATTGTTTACCACCTCACTTCCAAAGGCAGACTGAGATCTGTTAAGCTTTGGTATGAGGAAACCTCTGTTGCCTTGAAAATGTCCTTGATGTCAAGAATGTCCTCCATATATCCTTCAAAATGTCAGAAGATTTAAAGACTCAGACCAGGGAGCAGGTGGCCTTGGGTGTTCTTCACTGATAAGCATCAATTATGAAAGTCTGTGCTTTTCTGTCAAGAACACCTTTTACCTCTAAAACATACAGCGCAGCTGTAGCTGAACTGTATGTAGAGGCTGTATACAGTTCATAGTCAGCGGCCTTAATTGCTTGGCTGTCCTGGCGGCAGGTTCATCAATGCTGTTGTATTTCAGCTCAGTCATGCTGATGGGATGCACGTCTGGAAAAAATCAATTTGGGGGCAACCCACACATGAAGCTGAGATTTGCTTCTGTATGAGGTGATGGTTGGTGATGTACTGTCCATTGTGAGGGACAACATCTCACATGACTTCCTGGAAGCTTTGGGCATCAAAAAAGAGAAGAAAAAAAGAAGACCTCAACAGTGCAGAAGGCGAAATTCTTATCACGGCAAGCCTACACAGTCTTGCTTGTTACCTTTATCACAGATGTTGTCATAGGGCAGAGAGATGCCAGCCAACTGTATCTGGAGGTTCCAACTCTAGAGGGAGTGGCTGTACTGTTATGGGTGGTGCTGGCTGTCGGCCATGTTTTTTGTTTATGTAAAATGCTGATGATCCAGCCTGAGAAACTGGTCTACCATGGCTTTGAGAGTCTTTTGTTGTGGAAAGAGATCCTCACAGACTCCTAGATCCTGCAAGTCATCAGGAAGGATCTCTGAATGTCCTGTTAGGGACACCCCCCTCTTGTCAATACCCTTGCCTAGATCAAGCCATATTTTCCCATTCCATGCTGCTGTCTTATCTGTCTCAAGTCTCTGTTTGCTAGGGTGTCCCTAACAAAGCTCTAAGTTGTGTAAATTAAACTTCCTATACTCAGTATGCTCATGTGCGCAGGTGCCTGTGTGTGTGTGTGTGTGCGTGCGTGCATGCATGCGTGTGTGTGTGCGCATGCATAATAGTCTCTACAGACAAGATTTTGCACTTTATAAATACTTTTATTATTATTATTAATTATTAAAAGCATATGCTCTTAATGGTGGTGGTACTTCTTCAAAAACAGGCAATATGCAGCCTCAGTTACTGTGGTTTTACTTGAGGCTTTTCATTGTCCCCAGGCCAAGTAACAGATGGAGGTCAGTTACAGACTTAAGCATTTAGACTTACTTTCAGACATCAGAGTTCCAAACGGAGATCATGAAAAAACTGGTCAGGCTGTGCATTTTTCCAGAAAGGTGGGCCATGATAACAGATCAGGCTGCCTTTGGTGGCACATTTTTTTATACAACCAAGCTCCTAAAAGTTCCTGATGACATTTGCTCACCATAGAGCTGCCAACCCTTCACTTGGGAGCAGGGTAGTTCAGTGGTTAGAGTGCCAGACTTGTGATCAAAAGGTCCTGGGTTCAAATCCCTGCAGAATTTTCTTCTCCAAGGTCAACTTTCTGTGCTGACTCTTATTTTGGTATCCATTCCACCCACGTGTTACGTAAAAGACCCCAGTCATTCTGCCAAAAATGTGGGTGGCAGGTTACAGCTAAATACGGATGCACATTATGTCTGTGGCTTTGCATGAAGTGACATGGTATATGGTTGTATGGTGTACACAGAACGTGCCTAGATGGCAGCAGTTTCATGTGGCACCAGCCATGCCAGTGCTGTAAGTACACCATTTCAGTGGATAGTAAAAAATGTACTGTAAAAAGTTATTCACTCATGTAGAATCACATGTGAGCACAGTGAGTCTGATTGAGAGCAGAGAATAGCGCTATATAAAAGTGATCAATAACAACAACTAAAGTATAACAAAATCAGGTTTTAAGCATGGTAATTCAATTCAGAGTGGAGTGTATATGGTCCTCCTTTGCAACTTGATTTCCTGCAAACATGCACCAGAACAGCCGTCTTGCATGATCAGCTGCAGGGAGAGTGATGTGCACTACAAACATATTTGATAATTTGTGAAAAGTGTCTCCACTCAAATTATGTCCAAATGATGTGAAGATGGAAAATCTTCAGCTTCTTCCCAACACACTTGCTTTGTCAATGTGATGCTTGGAGCTGACCTGTTGTTCGACACTGCGCAGTCCACCATGGGTGAAGCTGACAGAAAAGTCCCAAGAAGCAGACACTGCACTTCACGTGCTCAGTGTTCTGCACTAATTGTACAATGCATGGAAATGTTTCTGTACATATATTCTTCCCAGAAATTTTGGTGTGCATTTTTTTTATGAGATTTACTACCAGGGAGCTCACTTTCAGCTTTTTGCTTCCGTATGGTGATTTGAAATGATTGAAAATGGAAGCCATCTCACCAGGAACAGATGCATAAGAGTGGGAACTGAACTGAACGCTATGACTGGTCAGCTGGTTTAAAACACAAATGCCAATTTGCCATGGTACAACCAACACCACAGACATGAAAAAGGCACATGCACAACTGGTTGCTAGCACATTTGATGTCCAGATGGGACCAAAACTTTGCGGGGGGGGGGAGCATAGTGATATAACCATGAGTGTAGCAGCTTAGTGCAGTGCACTCAGGTGAACTATGATAAAAAAAACATTGCAGTTGGCAGTTTTGTCACCAGGATGTTTTACTTTCAGAGCACTTTTGGTCAGTCTGAATGTCATCAATCTTTGGGTTTCCATAAGAACTATGGATTCAGTAATTGTACATACAGATGAGATGTGCAGGAACAGCACTGACTTCAAACTATCTGGACAACATTCTGCAAAAGCATCAGTTGCTGGAAGTCTTCTCAAAAGAGGCACACTTAAAAGCTCACTAAAGTCTCTCAGTTTCAAGGTGAATCTCGAGAAGGCTGGAGCTTGTTAGAATGTATTAGACTTGTTGTCAATCTGAAGGAAGTCACTTTGACCTCCAAAAGGATTCAAGTAATCTTGAACATGGTCACTTCCCTCGGAAAGTACAAACAAAGTGTTCATGTCTGAGGCTCTCACCTGTTACCATGGTTTCAGGTGTCACCATAAAAACTGGCTGGAGATGATGGCAGCCTAAAAAGTTCCTCAGCAATAGGATCTGGAGTTGGTGGGCAAGTGATGTTTCTATCAGACATCGGTGTCACTGCCTATATTAAGCCTTCTCAGGCCTAACAGAGCACATGTGTCACTGTCAGATCTGGCTCCTGTGTAGCAAGCACACAGTGGAGCTGAAGACTGACGTGGCATATTCCAGGGGGGATTCTACGTTTTGACTGACTCCTCAACAAGGAACAGACAGATTGTACATACAAAATATTGTTTTATGTCTGACTGTGTTCAAGAAACTGGCACTTGAACATTGGTGTATCTGGTTTGTTACAAGCACCTCTCTGGCCTCTATTTATTTTTTCGGCCTGTCATCAGGTTTTGGTGTCCAATGGAGTAAACAGGGCCATGGAGTAAACAGGGATGTTTGCTAAAGCATTTCCCCACAGGGATTTTGGTGCCAAAGGCAATTCAGAAGATCGTTGAGACACTGAGGATGCTGGCATGTCTTGGACAAATGCACTACTTGATCTATGCTTAACCCACTTGGCCCCAGACCGCCCGTCACCGTCCACTCTTTTGCCTTACCACAAAACCCACAGACCACCCGGTAGCGAATAGGAATGGGACTCTCACGAGACTTGCCATTTCATTTTCACTATTGTTTACTACTTCTGGCAATATCCTTTGTTCAGTGGAGTTTGAGAGACGCTGTGAATTTTCAAAGTTGTGAGATGGACACACGATAGATGCACAAAAATAAACAAAAGCCCCACTGTTAGCAATGGTGTCGGAGCTTCATCCTTTGAGATTTGAACTGCAAATTTGGCTCAGTTGCTTACCGTGGGCACCCTAACAAACTCATGGAACTTCACCTTTGGAGATTCAAACTGGAAATTTTGCAAAGTCGGTTACCCCATATGCACCCAAACATTTGACATTCAGATGCAGACATTTCTGACTTTTTAAATTAATTTTTTATGCTTTTATTTTTGAGTGAAAAAATCTAATCCTGTTGGATGTACAAGAACACTGCATTTGCAAACTGGGGAAAATACAATGTGAGCTGAAACTTTCGTTTGGTGTTTATTATTGATTTTCAAAGTTGAGTACCAGGATCATTTGACACAGTTACTTCCCTTCACATGGAATTTCATAGCGAAAGGGCAGCGGCTGGTCTGGGGCCAAGTGGGTTAAGTTTGAGGAAACTGCCAGACAGAGTAGTTCTAAGACACAGTAGATGTTGGCGTCTCCAAATTGCTGACTATATCACTGAAGAAGAATTAACCAGATCTCCTTAGTCTCAGCAGAAGCTGTTTCTTCATGACCCTGCATGTCTAATTTTCACATCAGAAACACTGAGTCATGTTGTGCAATCCACTGTTGAAGCCAGGAAAGAAAGTTAATGTCAGTCAGTGGCAACTCTTGTGAGATTGGAACTCTGTGACAAGAAGGCCCTTCTCACTGTGTCACGAAGGCCCTTCAGTCTGAAGGTACAGGCCTATGAGGGCAAGCAGAACATTTTCATAAAACGAAGTCAGCTTGACTCTTGAATATGACATGACACCACAACAGCTTACTGTCTGACAGTTCAGGCTTTTGGTTATTCTGCTGAAATCAAAGGACTCTATCCTAACTATAAAAAGATATACATCTGTTTTAAAGGAAACATACAAACATTATGGCTTGTATAATATTGGGAAAGACTAGGTGTGTTTATTGTCCAACTGTAACAGATTGTATTTGAAAGAAATATGTATTTTTTCAAGTAAACATACTCAACCAGAAATATACAGTTTACTTGAAAAATATACTTTATTTTACTGAGTGGCTGAATCTCTACAAACAAACAAAATGGAAACTCAGATAATTTTACAGGAAGGTACAAAACTGCAACATCTGAAAAAGCATAATTGTAACCTAAACCCTCTCCCATGAAACCAGTCTAAAGTCACAGCTGTTGATCAGCCCTAGGGACAGAACCTCAGTGATTTTAATTTTTGCATTTTCTAGGCTTTAAATTATCAAGTAGAAATGGCATTGAAATGTTAAAAACTAGGTTTACAAGCTCATACCTTCAAGGATGCTATTTTTTTGCAAAATGACTGATGTCTGGGTGAATAAAATGCATTTGTACCCATACAGAACCCTAACAGGAACAAACACCGACTTTGTTCAATTCATTATAAATATAATTACAAAAGAACTTCTGGACATTTGGCTAACTCTAAATTGCTGAGGAAAATATGCAAAATGACATGTGATCTTTGAGCATCTTTTTCTTAAAATGGCTGCCTTATTACGAACTTTAAATAGCCACAACTTTAATAGTTCTTTTACAAGTCTTCATTTAAACGCCAAAATAATCAGCAGGGGCGGCAGTTTTCAAAATTATACACATTTCAAAATACCCTAAATGTGACTTGAGACTGATTTCATGGGAGAGAGTCATAATTTACTAAGAAAAATTACCCCAAAGTGACCTCCATAATTACACATTGGGTGCAAAGTGATTTTAGAACTTCCTGTATATATATAATGAACATACTGTCAACTCACTTTAGCCATCTTCTCTCCTCTGAAATGCAACTCAACAGCACTGGTGTTGCGAGGATTGTACACCTCCATCTTATACTCTGGGTCATCCTCATATTCTCGGATCAATGCTGCTTTTAAGCGAGCCATTTCATTGGCTTCTCCATGGACCAGCACCTACCACAAAATAGTTGCTTGTTATGTACACAAGCACACACCAAAAAAGCAGAAACTGAAAAACCCAAACAAGCATAAACAATAACCATCTTTCTCACTCCTGTGACTATTATCTTTATGATCATCATTTAACAAGAAGTAGAAGATAATAATAATAATTGATTATTTATGTCACCCCATCTTGCAAGAGCCTGGAATACTTACAAAGATATAAGGATACGCTCCATTTCATCACAAACACACACACACATGCATGCACACATACGCATGCATGTGTGCACACACCCACACTACAATTATATGCATTACTGGTGATGCATTGGCAGAATGAGAAGAAAGAAAAAGACTGAAGAGAGGAGTTGAGTTTTTAATTTTGACTTAAAAGAAGAGGGTGAAGAGAGAGAGGAAGAAAGTTCCAGAGCACAGGTCCAATGTATTGAAAGGATCTCTCCCCCAGGATCCTCCTGCCCATCCTAGGAACACGGAATATCTGAGTATCCAAGGCTGAACAAAGAGAGGGAGAATGAGAGATGAAACAACTCAGAGAAGTATGGAGGAGTGTACCAGAGACAATGTGGAAGCAAATGAGAGCTATTTTCTATTGAATCCAGCTACTGACTGGTAGCCAGGAGATTGTAGAGTAACAGAGTGGTGTGGGCAGATTGATGAGCTTTGCAGATGAGGTGAGCTGAGCAGTTGGTCACTCTTTGAATTTTATCAAGAACCTGAGAAGAGCAAGAAGAGCATTACAGTAACCAAGCCTAGCGAGAACAAGGGAAGACATGAGAGTCTGAGTGGTTAAAAAGAAAGATACTGTCAGACTGAACTGACCAGTGAGATCTCCAGGTAAGCTAGTTGACAGACTTTTTTCATCTGTTCCTTCAAAGTTCAATGCAAGCTGGCTGATAAAAATGACACCAAGGTTACAAGCTGCATAAAAAAAAGGGATGTCACTCTGACCCACACACAGTGAAGAAGGATGATGAATTCCAGGAGCAGAAGAATCTCTGTTTTATTGTCATTTAACTGAAGTTTAGTCCAAACTATCCATACCTTCACATCTGAAATGCAAGATTCAATGGTCTGTGTGAGACTGAATGCTTCACAGGGAGAATCAGATTTGTACAGTTCAGTATCATCCGCAAACATGTGATAAGAGACAGAGTGGTGAGTAGTTACATCAGGAAGAGGCTGACTATAGAGAATGAAAAGAACTGGTCTGAGGACAGTGACCTGGGGTACACCACAAGCCAGAAGATATAGTCAGCAATATTATACAGTAGCCTCCACTGAAAATAAAACATCTGCTAAATCAACGATGCGACAGAAGTGCTCTCTCTTTTTCAAAACACTGATGTCAAAATGACAACAACAAAAATCACACAAAATGCGCAGAACTTTGATCAACTAAGATGCAGAATATATATATATCAGAAGAGCAAAGTTCGGATGACTCGCATTTAAAGAATTTTACTCATTATGAATTACCCTTCTTTTCTTCTTCTTCTTTATTTTGTATGTTTGTGTTTGCATGCATGTGACGTGTGTGTGTGTGTGTGTGTGTGTGTGTGTGTGTGTGTGTGTGTGTGTGTGTGTGTGTGTGTGTGTCCCATAACTGGACTCTCCCAACCACAAGGGGCAGCATGTGTCTTAAACCTAGCCAGGTGGTAGTAGTAATAGTAGTAACTGGATTTTAATGTCTTGTCAACCACACAGGGTCACCTCAGGACAGTCAGACTCCGGTCACATTCTTCTCACATATATATCAACCCTCTGTCAAGCCAATCTACAAAACCACTCACTTTGCAAACATAAAACATGCATACACAAACATCAGACACAAATTTTCAAAGAGTTAGTCCCTTCAACATTACCCCTGCTAAAAGAGCACATAAGGCTAGGACATGCTGGTATCGTCGACCATTCCATCTAATTTATCGCTACCAGGTTAAAGAAAAGTAATAGACACAATATAAAATTTAAAAACATGTAAATGCATAAAGGCAAATACCAGTGCTGCACATACCACCTACCAACTATCATCTCCTAGCTGCTCAACAAGAGCCATACATAAAAGCCTAACCCTTAACGAAAAAGATTTGAGTTTTCTGGAAAAAAAAGTCAGGATTAGCAGAAAAATAACAAGACAGAAAGGGCAAGAGGACTAGGCAGAAAAAACAAGAGAGGAGATAGGAAAAGGGAATCAAATGACAGCCCTGAGATTCCAGACAGTGAGGCTAAAGTGGATTAAATTTATACAGTTCAAACAAGCTGACTTTCTTGCTGTGCCACATCACGCCCATTTGTATAGCGAGCACTTCAGTGAGTGCGATTTTGCAAACCCCATGGAATACCGCATGGGGTTTGCTTCAAAGCTGACATGATGTTCCGGTACTTTTTCAAAATTCTGCCTGGCAGGCTCAAACTTATACAGCTGTATCCTTGTGGGTCTCTTAGGCAAAGTATCAGTTTCGTCTTTGGAGCCTGAGTTGGCAATTTTGCAGTGACTCCCCAGAGTGACGTAGTAGGCATATGGTCACGTGATTTGGGCGTCATGGCGACGCTTTCGGTATGACAGAAATTGCCTTTTTTCATGCAATTATAACCCTCAGATCACACTTTCAACTACATCATCGTTCTCAGCGAGCTTTAACGGAAATCATGTCAAAAATCAACCCTAACCTTGGACTTGTCCTTTAAGAAAGCAGCATTAGCTCGCTAATTGGACAGCTAAAAACCAATCATATTACACAGATTGATGTTTATATGTGAGTCACAAATACTGTGTTGGTTGGTACAACATACCACATGAGGTGGCTTCAATGTCCGCAAGAACTCGCTTGTCTGCTGATAATCTGCATGGGCTGAGAAGGAAATGTAGTCTACTGAACATTTCAGTGGCAGCTTCTGTCCAGTCATGGTTTGGATTTCGCTAGGCTCTGACAAAATATGCTGTTGAAAAAAGAAAAGAAAAAAACACACATTAGCATCTGATTGTCACCTTCAAACATAATGTGGATTGTTTGTGCAGGTAACATAAGATGACCCAGGCTCAGATGTCAAAAATTATGATTTGTAGAACCAAGGAAGAAATGGCTGATTCTGCTCAGGAACTGATTACAAAGATGTAAGCCAAGGTTTGTTGATTCCCAAACAGATCATGCCATTCTTCCTGATGATCTAGTATCTACAATTAATCATGTTTAACACCTCAGCCTTGGTCACTGAGTTTGTCTTCATTTAAGTAGTACATCAAAACTGCAAACAAAATTGAAGTAAGCTATGTTTAAAACACACACAGAGGGAAATTATATACCTATCGCTACACTGTCACCACCAGAATGACTTCTGCATTAAGATGGGCAGCAATAAGAGCGATTTAAATGTTTTATTAATTGTGAGGAACAGTCACAAAACATTGTCCACAAACCACAACTTTTGTTGTGGCATGAATGGGAATAACAGTCAAGTTTGTACTGAAGGTTTATCCACAGAACTGCATTAAATATAAAAGTTTTGGCACTAAAATTGGCACTAAATTTGAATGAGTAAAGCTATAAATTGCATTTGCACTGTCCTGCATTCAAAAGTTTCAGTGCAATCATAGCTTGTGTTGGTCATAGATTAGTTGTGCCAATACAGAAATAAGAATGGGCAAGATTGGGTTTGCTATTTTTTCACTTGGGCTGTTGCAGAAAACAAACATCTTTCGAATCTGTGAATTTAAAAATATTTTTCTATCCTGTGAAACATATTAATTCTAAACAACTCCACAGCATATATTATGTGGCCAAAAATGTTAAAAAAATTAACTTAAATTACAAGGTCTGTGCAGATTTACACACATAAGTTCTCTTTATAATCTATTTTTGAGAACAACCTTTTTTTTCTTTTTCTTTTTATTATTATTATAGTTTCAAATTTACACTGGAACTTAGAAGAATCAATTCTGACTCCACTGGTATAAATATATTTATTAAATTAATTAGTTTGAATATCAGATGCTTTTTTTTTTTTTTTTTTTTTTTTGAATGAGCAACTCATTTTTTAATATATTTTTAAAATAACTGCAGCCAATATGGGTCTAGTTCTTGCAAGGCACAACTCCATGAGTCTATTAGGTCACGCAGTGGCTTTCTCAGAGACGATAGTCAAATATGGGTTAATACAAAATTAATTAAAATATTAATAATCTGAATAGCATTTGTGCAATCTGTAATTGGAAATAAAACTATCAGCATAAGAAACCTGTGGATTTTTTCCAGCTAATACAAACAAGTCCATACTCTCCCACTCAGAGGTAAGAGAAGTGGTGATACAACCTCAGTGTGGATATGATTCGGTTTTTACCCAGGCACAGGTTTGGGCTCATCTGATTACCACACCACTGTCTCACCTTCGCTAAAGTGCCTTCGACACAGTAACCAGCTATGATGCAGCCATTTCGCTTGTCAGTGCACCAGGCTTCAAACAGTTCTCGTGACAACCCAGACTGCATCATGCCAGGGCTGGCCAGCACCACTGAAGGACCAATGTCTTCAAACTGCTCCATGTTCTGAAACAGCATAAGACACCAGCAACATCAAGTAACATGGTTTGCTGCCTTGTACCTGCCCTACTTTCAGCTCCCCCTCCCCCTGACAGTTCTGTGCATACTGTTTGCTACTGACAGCAAGCAAATATATTCACATAACACTCTGGCTCATGATGATACCATGTTTGGTTAAATATTGTTCTGGGGTTGTGCTCATTGATTTTTTTTTGGGGGGGGGGGGGGGGGGAGGGGCATAAATATGGTATTTTTCAGGTACTGTATGCATTTTAGCCACATCACTGCAATTGTGCGCAAAATGATGATTCAAGTTATGGCTCACTGGCAGCTGCTGCATCACTCAACACTACTTGCAAACTCTGTCATCAAAGATCATATAGCTACTCCGCTATATGATCTTCAGTGTCATCTCAGCTGTGGCTCTGCACTCCTCTCTGACACGCATTGCAAGTCCAGTCAGTGAAGGGCAGGATCTGGATGATGACGAAATAAATGTGTCAGACTATAAGGTGACTATATACCCTCAAATCTGATGCAAGTTTTTGACTGTCCCATTGGCTTGTCATGTCTCAGACTAGACCAGTCTGGCTACCGTTTACTCATACCACTCCCACTTCCATTTACTGATATAGCCGCAGGTGTCAAACTTTTCACCATGGCTGACAACTCAAGTGAAAGCCATGGTGAATTTTTTTTAACTTTCAGAACATTCACTTTTTTCTTTGTTAAAGCATGGCTCAGATGCATGTAGGAATGACTGTGTGCAGCACTAATGCCAGTCTGTGAGAGTTACAGCCAGTGACTGTGTACACAATTCAAGCAACTAAGATGGGTGATAGCCACACATGAAAATGCTTCAAATGTTTTGTGGGTATTCAGATATGGGGTACATAAAAATGAAGCACCGGTTGTAGCTCTACAGATTTTTTTCTTGTGGAAAAATTCTTTTCACCCATGAAAGTCAGTGTCACTGCCTTGGAAATTTACATTTTCACGGATAATTCCATGCCTGATATAGCTCCCTGTCTGTGAATACTTTTCCGAAGAATGGTAATGATTAATTTGAAACTGAATCATAACAAACTCATACGCGGAAGAAGAATCAGTCTATATCAGACTGAAACAGAAATTGTATACCTTGCCAAAGTGATCAGTGATATTTTCCAGTCAACTGGCCAAGGACACGATCCCAGAAACTGGATTTGGAAAAACTCAATACGCCTAGTCATACTGTCAGCAAACAGCAAGGTGGAAGATTACGATACCGAAAACAATGTGTGTCGACAATAAATATGAACGAGAGAAAATGGCAGTAGCCTGATTTTAACTTCACCTCGTTACCACATCCCACAGTAGGTGAGGATTGGGTGAGCATTTATCATCTACTGTGCTGTTCATCTTCAAAAAATTATGCCACATACGATGTTCTGATCTATTCAATCTTTTTGTGAATGGCAAATTCACTGATCATTCCACCTTCCCATATTACTTTTGCGTTTGATGCATGTGTCCATTAGGTTTCGCTGTTAACTGTGACATCGCCAATGTTGCTAATATTCAAAAGTGCCTTCTCTGTGAGCCTAATTTCAGGGGGCATGCTTTATATTCAGAAGCACTCACTTAAATTTTTTGTCCATGATTTGACTTTCACTATATTCATCTGCTCTCTTTAAGATTGTGAGTGCAGCTACAATCAAGTTACTGTATCATTTTGGCTTTGTTTTTATGTGCTAATCTTAGGTTATGATGTATGCATTTTTGTACCACTGATGCAACATACCTAATGTTTCACACCGATTAATGCAAATCACTCAAAGGCAGCACTGACCCTGGTGGTTTAAAAGTTATTGTCCAGATAAATGTTGACTGGAATTTTGAACCTGTGCCGTGACTGCGACCTCGAATACAGCAATCCAATCTTTTCACATGACAATCTGACCTATGATGATGTAATAATAACAGACAAATTTTGTATAGCGCTATTTTCTGGTGTACACAAACTCACCACACTTTACAACAGTCTCCAACATTTTCTAAGTTGAAAAAAAAAAAAAATCAAAGGTAACATGTTCATGAAAGTAATACATATACGACAACTAACAGTAACACTGTTTATATATATCTACACAGAAAAAAGTACATGTGCCGTATGAGAAACAGCAATATACAAAGAAAACAATATCATTTTATTACTACCTACCCATAATTCCATCCCCCCCAGTCCCCAGCCCTGCCCACAACACACGTGCCATCCAGCTATCTCCAGAGTGCCCATTATACCAGACCTGTGATTTAAAAAAAAAAAACTGACACTCACCCCACACCTACCCACCCATCCACTCACACATGCATGGGTGCTCACACACACACACACACACACACACACACTACACACACAAAAATGGATATGAAACGGGTAGCAGTTGGCATGTACAAATCAGTTAGAAAGCTTGGTGGAGGAGATGCATTTTTAGCTTAGCTTTGAAAGTGTGGAGGGAGGGAGAAGCTATCTGGTTGGCTAGCAGTGAGTTCCAGACAGTCGGTGCAATGTAACCAAAAGAACACCCACCAAAGGTTTCAAGTTTGTCTTAGACGAAGGTGGAAGTTAGAAATTCTCAAACTACAAAAGGCTGGGGTCCAGGGGCCATCCTGGCTGGGTGCAGGGGCAATGCCTATCGAGGAGTTTCACTGAAAAGTTTTAGCAAATCTAATGCTGTTCTGTGGCTCCTCTTTGCATAAAAAAAAAGAAGCTAAACAGAGCACAAACACACCAAAGGCTCCTTTGAGAAATATTTATGTTGAACTCTTGTTTTTGAATAAAGTTAAAGAAAACTCAGTGTCATACAAAACTGGTATAATGTACAGAAAACACTCAGCTGGGTTACAAAAGGATACAGAAGAAACAGCTATATTTTGATATCATATGCAGGCTCCATATGGTTGTTCTTTCAATATTTATACGGAAGCAATGTTTTGCTTTAAATATTTGGTAAATACGATAAAGGTTAAAAACAACCTGCTGCCACTGATATTCTCATTCATATTCTGTGTCAAAGTGCATTTTGCTTTTGTAATCTTCCACACTGGAGTCAACTCTGCTAGTAGTATGTATAAGGTTTTTCCAAATATCATTTTTATGATTGTGATATCTGTGGACTGAAAAGATCAGTTTGCCAAGGTCTGCAATTTCTGTCATTGTTTTGAAACATGTATTCCAAATTTTACTCATAAGGCTGCCAAATACTTATGAGGAGCATGGGTTCAATCTCAGGAAAAGTATTGCCTCAGTCGGAAAATTACAGTAACACTGGCCTGGCATATTTACCTCCTTTTGCAGTACCTGTCAGTACCTATTAGCTGTCTTGTTCTCTGCGATCCTTTGGTGAAAAGCTTCTCAAAACCCCCAAAACCAATCTCAAAACTTTTGGTCAGTCCTCATTTACATTCTTGGTCCCCAGTGTTTGGAACTCACAGCCTGTTTATCCCTTGTTTGCCTGCTTTAGATCTGAGCTGAAAACTCACCTGCTTTGTCTAGCTTTCAGCTAATCTGTTTATGTACCAGTTACTACAAGAATCTAGTAGGTTATAATCTGTTTATATACCAGTTACTACAAGAATCTAGTAGGCTACTCTTTCACATAATAGGTAATGTATATGGTTCACTGAGTGTCACTGTGGAAGGAAGCATATGGATAGACAGACTGAAAAGGAGAGTTTTCATTGGTGCATTATGTTTCCTTGTGTGTGTGTGTGTGTGTGTGTGTGTGTGTGTGTGTGTGTGTGTGTGTGTGTGTGTGTGTGTGTGTGTGTGTGTGTGCGCGCGCGCGCATGTATTTATGTATGCATAAATAGTTATTATTCGCTAGGTAAATTTTTTATGGTAGAATGCTAAAGGTTCTGTTTGTTGAAATGCATGCAATGTGGTTACCATCAAGTAGTTTGTACAGCACAGTGAGTTTAACTTGGGTTAGAGAATGGTGCTTTATAAGAATTATTATTACCACAGAATTTTGATGTCTGCCCATGACAGTGACAGAACCAAGAGCAAGTGGAACCACAGGTTCTGCATATCTATTGGCATTACACTCTTATACTGCTACATTTTTCACAGTTCGCTCACTGTGTGCACGTGTGTGTTATTAATTAATTTTGTATGATTAATTATTTTGTAAGTAGAAACAATCATAAAAGTTGCCTTTGTTAAATCATATTTTATGATGATATACTGTGAGGTGATTCTAATTTTATCATTGTTTGCATTGTACATTTAACTTTGACAACTAATGCTGTCAATGTCTTACCTGTGTGTTTACCCTTTGTGTTTGTTTTTGTCTTCTATTCAAAGCCCATCTAACAGAATTACCAACTGTGGAATGAACAAAGTGCTACAGATCTACCTACCTACACACCTAAATGTTCATATAATATTATCTAGCATAATAAGTAAGGGGGGCAGGGGTGGGGGAAGGGGGGGGGGGACAGAAGATCATGAGCCTCCAGATATTTTATGGGGGGGTGGGGTCTTTCAATAGCCAGTATTTGCTCTGTTCTTATTTTGCCTCCTTCAGTTATTTTCAAACTCTCATGTTTTAGGACACTTGTTCGAAAACTTTTTCGCAAGGATTAATACCGCCCTTTCAGTAGTTTCAGCATAGCAGTACCTTCAGGTTGATGATGTGTTTGAAAACAAACGGATTGCTGATGGAGATCTGTCGGCGAATGCGTTCATTCATTGCATTGATGTACGTTTGGTAGACACTCATACATTTCTTGGCCAGCTGCGAGGCATAGTAGATGGGGATGTCATGAAGTTCTGGATGTTGGCTCCAGTATTCATCTGGTTGACAAAAACAAAGGCAGACTTAGCTGAGATTTTTGACTATCAACAAGGAGAAACACAATTCACCAAGTTGGGAGTGAAACTCCAATTCACCAGCCAGTTTACATTACATGTATCTTTATACTGGAAGACGACTGGAGAAAAATGAAGCTGAATGAACTGCAAAGGCAGAAATTCTGGAAGTAGGTGAAGCAAGCAATGCTATTTTCTGACCAACTCCAGGTTTTAAAGAAATACCCTTAAAAATGAAGAATAAAGTTTTGTTCTATTGTATTTCTATTTAATGATGGTATGTCTGTGTTCTCATTCAGCAGAAAGAACCAAAATTTCTGCATGCACAGTAATTCACCAAGCATGGAAATAAACAGATTTTCAAAATCTTTATTCGTTAAGTATACAAAGGTAAACAAGTTTGGTTACTTCATGGCAAGTCCCCCCCCCCTCCCACCCCCACACACGAGTGTCAGTTACAGGGACTAGCCTTTTCAACACATGCTTTGTCCAACATTAAACAGGTACAGCAGGGCTCAGTTCATACAGAACTTTCACTTCCAACTCCAACTTCCCAAACTGAAAGACCATTTACTAAGACCAAGTTATTGCTCACATACACAATTTGAAAACTTTATCTGAACAAGGTCCAGGGATGGTTTTAAATTAAATTTAAAAAAATCATTTTCTCATTCACCATTTGACTCCCCTTTTTTTTTTCCTTGTCAATTTGTTTAGCTGAACTGATCATCTGTGGTCCATTATCACGAAATTCTAATTTTCCAAGACCATGGCAAAGAATGCCATTTTCCACAAACCTTCAGTGCATCTGTTCCCAATTATTTGAAGACTGTATGAACCTGGTAGAAGAGGCACTTTGTCCAAAAGGTAGAACTAGGAGAGCTCAAAATGAAAGTGTATCAAGGATTTATTTCAGTGTCCTGTTGATTTTATGCTGAATTAAGCAACCTGACTGTCATGGCTGATTAATAATGGGACTGGACAGTCAAACCATGGAGATTCCTAGCTCACCTGTCAGTTCTTTTATGTTTGGCTCTACAGGTGCATGCTCACATGCCGCCCTACTCCGCCAATTTAAAAAAAAAAAGGGTGGGGGTGGGGCTGTGGTAAGTATCAGACCAGTTGTACTACCTGACAGTGTTTTAAACATGCAATCCACACAGTCTTCACTCTTGCTGAAACCAGTTAGTCATTGGATTTTAACATTCTAATATATACACAAAAGGTCATCTCAGGATGAACAAACACCACCACAGCCAATAGGAAATATACATTTAAACCCTTTCTCATGTCTGAAGCCACTCATGCCAGAACCACAAGCTAGACAGAAGTCAACAACAAACGTACATCAATATTCACATTTCACACATGGTTGCTATTTTCTGATCAAATAAAGTAAAAATGGTCTTCCATAAATTTCAATTCCATTATTGCGTCTGCCCTACTCTCCTCTAGACTAACACACCATTGTGTAACCTACAGTTTGCTGGGGACACATCCAAATTTAAGATCCCATCTATGCAAAACTACTCTGGCCAATGATCATTCTCTTTTTACCTACAACCCTTTTTTAAGAGCTGGGCCCATCACCATTTATTTTTTATGCTCTCATTAACAGTGTCAACTACGTTCACTACAGAAACCATCTTGCAAAGATACATTGTAGGTAAAATGGTGCCCAGGTTTAAACTGAATGATCAGTTGAGCCATTTCTGTGAATGCCCTGTTCAAGAATGCAAACAAACCTATGAAAAAGTACTGTCAAAAGAAAAACTTTTGATTTTTTTCTTCCTCAGAATTTCTTCTCTCCCTTGGATGGCTGTCGGCTGAACCTCTCAAAATTCCAGAAACCCACTGTCAAAATGAATATTGTAATATTAAAGGAAGCACTGTCATCATGGATGATGATGATAAGACACTGCTTCAGAGTAATCCTCATCCTGCTCTTTTGAGGCATCTGTGTACATAGCTGAGATCCTGTGCTATGCTTTTTCTTTTTCTGAACATGAGGTCTATTCCCATGGAACATAGCAACTAACATAACAGACAGACCTAGAATCAAGAGCAACTCCTGAGCTCTGCCAAGAGCAAAGACTGGAATCAGGCAGCGGCCACCCCGGTTCACAATATCATGGACTAATCCAGTGAAACGGTGTTCTCGCTCCTCTCTGTTTTCATGAATGTGGGTACCATAGGTAGATTCCTGTAACAGACAAATGAAAATGGGATTTGCAACACAAACACATGCAAGTGCTCCAGGGACCCCCTAGAGTTGTGTTAACAAGTCTCTTAAAATATATCATCCTGAGGTGACTGTGTACAGTTCACAGAACATTAAAATCCAACAGCCAACCAACCGTTAATATATTCATTCATGTGAGCCCTGTCAATCTACCAGACCTTCCATGTTTCACTGGAATCAACATCTCCAGGTCCATGTTTTTCCATACACAACAGGCCATTTAGAAAAATGTGACAGAAAGTTTGAATGATTCTACTGACCCCTTGCCACCAGGAACTAACATAAAGTTTAGATGGATTTTATTTTTAAGTTCTGAATCAACAAAAAGCATTAACATTACCTGAAAAACATTACACATACAACGAGGGATACAACAACAGACCTGATTTACTGGAAATTGGCATGCACAGTACATAAAGTATACCAGGGTCACATCCTTTTCACAGCTCATCCATGGAAAATCACAAATCAGTGCCAAATAATCATCCCTGAAAATACCACTCCCTAACTCAGTAACTGTATTACAGAGGGTATAGAAATCCAAGTCTCAGGTTCTTACAATGATGACTATGTCTGGACGGACATTAGGCATTTCTGCAGCCATAAGATGTCTGTCTTCCTGCCGTGAGTAATCCCCAGTGTACAGTATCTGAAAAATAAAACAAGCACCCATGTTAGTGTTCAGCATATGAAGAAAAACACATGAACAAATACTGTCAACTCAAGCAAACCTTAATGGAGCACTTACCCAAATAGCAGCCACCTTAAAAATCAATCAAAAATGGTGGTGAGTGTGAAGTTCACAGTCCAAGACACATACAGCACAGTCAACAACAGCAGCAGCAAACAACTTGATAAAAAAATAGTCAAATATATCGGTATTTACGTTTCACATATTTTAATTCAATTAGAGGGGAATCAGACCAAAGATGTAAGGTAGGCCAGAAAGCAGTACAAATATTTTCATCTGCATGCTTTATTTAGTTGTATCATTAATTATACAAAAGATGTACTTTTCTGGCTTCATATTTGAGCTACAGCCATGTTGCTTTATTGTTTACCAATAAAGAGCAGAAAAAGGTTGACTTGTGAGACATTCAATTCTTTTACTACACATTCCAGCCTTGTTTATGATGTCACTAATACAGACTGCTGGGTATAAAATGGCAACACTCATGCTTGTGTGTTTCATTACTTTCAACAACAACAAAATTGTCATTATAATCTTTAATCTTTTTTGTTGTTTTTGCTGTCCCATCATCTGTGCTGACCTCAGAGGCACTGCTTCTGTGCTGCTCATCCCAGCATCTATCTCTACCTCCAGCCACACCAAGACTAACAGCATTGCAGCCCTGCCCCCAGAGGTCCACAGGAGATGTCAGATCATTGGCGGGCTGTCATCTGAGTCACTTCAGTGGTGACTGCAGAGTCACTTCAGTGGTGTTCAGTAGTGTCTGTTCTGATTCAACACCATACAGGACACCACCTAATATTCCCCTACAGATAACAGTGTTATTTAAGTTGTGGAGTCAAACTGAGTGAGTGTTCCCCAAGAGAGCAGACTGCCATTACATCCCTCCACCTGTCCTCCTGTGTGGACTCTCTGACGATGAGGACTTTGATCAGAACTGCCTCAGGCAATGAAGGAGGCTGGAACACTGAGACAGGTCACCATGAAAGCATGGCATGATGGATTCCAGAAACTGAGATGATTTTTTTTAATGCAGTGATCAGTGAAGTGGAGGATGATAACTGATGATGCTGCGGAGGTCCATTTTGGTTAGAGACTACTTGATTGGGCTGCAGAGTTGTAATTATCCTGCAGATATATCCAGACCTGGAAAACCTGACACCTGCAGTGTTGGTCAAGAGCAACATTCTCAAAGACACATCCATGAAGTGGATGAAGCTGGGCTGTGTGGTTCCAGCCTTCTCACTGGACCCAGAGCACTCCCAGTTCTGGGTGGGAGCCAGCCAGGGCAGAAATATCACACGACTGATGGAATTTGAACCCAAGACCTTCTGACCCACAGTCTGACACGCTAACTGCTATGCTACAGGGGCAGATAAACATCAATTTTTAACCAACTGAACAAGGAATCAAGTGGAAAACTGCTGTGTGTATTTATTGTTTAAATTCCATTCCTATCAAATATAGCCCATGATGCTTTTTCGGTTTGATTCCCCTTTAATGTCTGAATATATCCACATTTCATTAATTGACAGCTAATTAATTTTCAAAACATTTCTTGCAAATGTGTTATGTATCTTCTGTCAGTGTGAACACATCAAAGCTCCAAATAATAATAATCCCATCAGATTGTATGGAAAACCTCCTAAGCAACCTGTTTTTCCATGATGCATTATCCTGTAGATATATCCAGAATCTAAACAGAGATCTATACAGAGTCCATTTGTTTTACTGGAGCACAAGTCTGCAACTACTAAAAATTTCACCGCTTGCAAGGTTTTCAGCATAATGGGGTAAGTTTACTGAGCATAACTATATACAACAACACTGATTTTCCATAGATGAGCCTACTAAACAAACAAGTTAAAAACATTTTAAATTTAAGTCATCATTTCTGACTAAACTTGTCTGGAAAATAAACACATAACTTTGCCAGATTTTAGTCAAACACATTAAAATGCTGTTTTTCAATTTCACCACCAATTTTTAATTAATGACAAATGACGTTTTGTCTGCAAACAATATTTTTCAGTATTTGTGAACCAGTAAAGATACTTGTGTTAAAAAACAAATGTTTGGGGTTAAATGATAAATTTTAAATGCCCACTGGGGGGTTTTTCCCCATTAAAACCTGAAATTTTAAGTGGGATTTTAATCATTCACTAACAATGTATTCTCTGAACACAGTTGGAACAGAAAAAGCTTAAAACTGGTTAAGTCTTGAAAAGTACTTTTGTGAGGTCACACAATGGTTTTGCTTTTATTTACCTTGACTCCAGCTATCTCAATCATGAACATTGCAGCTCCAAGAACATGGCCTGCAGTGTAACACCAAAACCGAATGCCGTTTACATCCATCTCTTGATGAAAGTTGACAGTTTCAATCTTACTCATACTTTTTTCAATGTCAGTTTCTGTGTACAGCATCTCATCTGTAGATATGTTGCTGAAACAGATGAACACAGAAAATTAAAGAAACGAGCAGGCAAAGTGAAACCCCAAGCAGTTAACAGTTTACAGTGTGGGGCACAGAAAAGAATGAAATTTTACATATATACAGCTAAAAGAAATATCAAGCTGAACAAGCTATTTTTTCACTACACAGCCTCAATGTAAAAAAAAAAAAAAAAGTCTCCTAACATTCCTTTCTTCAAGTTAGCAATAAAATAATGTTTTTGTTATTGCACCAGATGGATGTTATTGCTTGATGAGACAGTGTTACTTTTTTGGCCTGTTGTGGGATTTTCCATGATGTATTTGTGTGAAGACTAATCTATAGATCTCACTGGGGAAAAGCTTCAGAAATATACAAATTATGGTGTTTGTCTGTCCTCAGGTGACTGTGCTACTGACAGAACATTAAAATTCAGTTGCTACAGACCTATCAAGTATCATTCACGGCACATATATACAGATATCACCAGCCAGAATTAAACATTGAAGTATATTTCAAAGAAACAAAATGTCAAAACGGATCATTTTTTATGGTATGGCCAAGAGTACTTACTTTATTTTTGGGGGGAGGTGGGGGGACATGCTAAATTTCAAAGCACAAAGATAATCCAACTGCCTGATCATCAACCCAGGATCACCTGCACTTGATAAAGCCTAGCTTTTTTGCTCTTTTTTTTTAACTTTCTCATTTAAAATAACAAACAACATTTCTGGCACCCCACCTTAGATGAGCTCAAGGCGCTTACAAAAGCAGAGGACATGGGGGGGGGGGGGGGTGATACTGAGGAAAGTATGTACAGCAAATCCCTGCACGACATAAATAACTCAAGGGGAAATCATACACCCATAATCACAAAATCACCCGAACACACAAACACTGATGGACTTTTTATTTCCTCCATGGTCATCATGACAGTTCATTTGTTGCTTGAAAAAGGTGATTGGTTGAAAACTTGCACATTCTTTCGTACTGTGCCATTAACCCTAATGGCTGCAGATGACAAACATGCCTGACAGCCAGGCGCAGCAACCACATCACTTAGGAATGCAGCCAACATGTTCACTGCTGGAGAATATAAACTTTTACTATCACGTAAAGGGGCAACATCATGCTATTTCTGAACTACACTTGCACAGAGAAAAAGAACAGTGACCCCCTTAGTGATATGTGCCATGTGACCAGCGACAAAGCATTTTTTTCACATCATGCATTTTCCAGCTGGTGCTTTGTTTGCGACAAACTTCATGATCATTGATGGCAAGGATGCAATGCTATTCTCTGAGTGACATTCTGAATGAGTCAGCAGTTGATCAAGACTTGGAAGACGATACTGTTGATCTGATGCCTGTCAGTGAAGGTAATCTGAATCTTCATATTTTATATGGGGTATGTGGATGATATTGAAGCCTTGTTGACACGAGTGAATGCCAGAGATGCAGAGAGTAATACAAGTACAGAATCAACACTACCAAGATTAGCCAAGACCTTGAACCTCACTATAAAACAGTGCAGTATTAACTGGGTGGCATCTGCCTGATGAAAATGTGACTGTCAGGGGACCTGCAAGTTGTGGTGGTCATGGTATGGGAGTGGTAGGGGAACAGGTGCACATGGCAGGAGTGTTAGCCTTGGTATGGGGGTGGTAGGGGGATAGGTGCACATGGTAGGAGTGTTACCCATGGTATGGGAGTGGTAGGGGGACAGGTGCACATGGCAGGAGTGTTAGCCTTGGTATGGGAGCGGTAGGGGAACAGGTGCACCTGGTAGGAGTGTTACCCATGGTATGGGAGTGGTAGGGGGACAGGTGCACATGGCAGGAGTGTTAGCCTTGGTATGGGGGTGGTAGGGGGATAGGTGCACATGGTAGGAGTGTTACCCATGGTATGGGAGTGGTAGGGGGATAGGTGCACATGGCAGGAGTGTTACCCATGGTATGGGGGGTGGTAGGGGGATAGGTACATACGGCAGGAGTGTTACCCATGGTATGGGAGTAGTAGCGGGATAGGTGCACATGGCAGGGGTGTTACCCATGGTATGGGAGTGGTAGGGGGATAGGTGCACATGGCAGGAGTGTTACCCATGGTACGGGGGTGGTAGGGGATAGGTGCACATGGCAGGAGTGTTACCCATGGTTGGGGAAGGGGGGGGTAGGGGGATAGGTGCACATGGCAGGAGTGTTAATCATGGTATGGGACATGGCAGAGGTGTAAAACACAAACTGAAACTGAATGTGAATGGCTGGATGGATGTGATTTTCATCGCTATTCATGATTTAGGCTGGATGGATGTGATTTTCATCGCTATTCATGATTTAATCAACAGGTCGGTGTTGATCCAAAGACAAAGACTGATAATTTCACAGCTGTTTGTAACAGATAACATCGTGATTGTTGTGGACCAAACAAACCTGCATACACAACAGTATGGTGTAAAATTCCTTCTCTGCACGATTTTTGAAATGGAATTGGACCGTCTTTGCACTGGAGCACCAATCAGCTTTTCTACGCGCCTGTCTACAGACCCGTCCACAGGTCCCATGCAGTCGCCATTCTCAACCAATCAGACGCAAAATGTTGCTGTTTTTAGCACATATTTTTTTGTCTCACACACTGGTATCACAAACAACAGCTCAGCACACACTGACTCAGTGAGGTTTTATTGTTTTTGGTTCAATCGCCCTAACACAGCAAAATGGTTGTAAGGGTGCCTACAGGGTAATCAACTCAATTTCCAGTTTGAATCTCTAAGGATAAAGCTCCAACACCACTGACAACATTTGGGATTTTGTTTTTTCCTGTCTTTTTGTTTCCTTTCTTCTTCTTCCATTCTCCTTTCTTTCTTTGTATCACCTTGTCAGATTCATGGCATTTCAGTCCATTTTAGTTCGGACGACCACTGCCTTCACAATAATAATAAATTCTAAAATATGATTAGTTTAGGCTGTACATATCGCTATTCTCTGATCTACACAAACTCACTGCACTTGCAACATTCTCCAACATTTTCAATGTTAATTAGTAAGTAAACATGGTGCTTAAAGGAAAAGTCCAAGGTTTTTAAGTATGCAAAATGACCATCAAAATGGCTGACAAATGAGTCACTAGTTTGAGATTTAATGAAATAAAAAATGAAGAAAATGTTTTTGTTGATTTTTCATCAATTTTATTTTCTGTAGGCTGGCCAAGACTGCTGTCTTGGGTTCTCCATCAGTCACGTGACTTTCTTGGAAGTGACGTCGGTCTGGGGAGTCAGTGCGGTTGCCAGCTTAGATTGTTCACTGAATGTGTATGTGTGTGGTTGACAAAACGCTCTAAATATGCTGGCCTACTGTGTTGCAGCAAACTGTAACAACTCACAAGCAACCCAAAGCATAACTATGCAAAAGTTCCCGTGGAATCGACCCGCTGTGAGGCAAAAATGGGTCAAATTTGTACAATTCAAATGAGCTAACTTTGATGCTGCGCCTCAGTCACACCCATTTGTGTAGCGAGCACTTCACTGAGTGCAATTGCGTAAACTTTATGGCAGAATGCCAAATGGGGTTTGCTTGAAAGCAGAATTTGTAGGGCTGTCCACAGGGTAACCGACTTGGAAAAAATTCCAGTTCGAATCTGTCCAAAAACACATCACCAAATCACAACAGTCTAATAGACTACTGTCTGCAACAAAGGAGTGGACGACTACAGTCATATGAGCACAGAACAAAAGTAACTGTGCCAATGACAAACAGATGGAAAGCCAAAGTGACCGTAACTAACTCTAAACTAACCCCTCATTAACCGGGCTTCCATCTAGAAAAACAAAGGCTGCAGACTGATAAAGCAAGAAACTAATCAGGACTGCCGATTACAAAGAATGGGGATGTAAACAAATGCAGACGTCAAGAGAAATAGAAAATGGCTGCCCTAACCAGGCAAACTAACAAGCAGGTATGAAATGGCCAATAAACCAAAGATAAAAAAGAAAGAATGCATGGTGAAAAAGAAGGGTAAAAGAGAGAGAAAACAATACCACTTTCTGAAAAGAAAAAGGAGGCAAGTAATGTCAGCGAGCAACGGGACAAAGGCTGGATACACATAATCCATGTACACGATACAACCCACTTAGCAGTGACAACAGCACGTCAGGGCAACAGACGCTCACGAATTACCCCACACAAAGAAAGAATGAGAGGTCTCGTTAAACATCGAGACTACCCCCCTCACTTGTACATCGTAAATGAATAACTCGAGAAACAAAAGGGCAAGCCAAAAGAAAAAACTGAATGGCAAGAACCGGTAACTAGCCCAACCCCAAACCCTAACCAGCCACGAAATCGCTAGTCATTTGAACTAGAACAAACAAAACTTTTTCATTTTTACATATGATGAAACAAACACGGATAAATTGGGAAAACAAAACACCCAATAAAAGGCAGGCTCCCTGATGAGGTCTAGCCTGTTGTGAAAGCTAAGTACACAGAACGAAAAAGACTGAAACGCCACGCACGTAACAAGGCTCAAGAAAGATTAAATAACAACAGAGGTTGCGCTCATCGCAAACATTTTCGTAAATATTGCATTTTTCGGGTGCCGTACGCATTTTAGCAACATCACTGCATCACCGTATGTAAAATGACAACACCGATTAAACAATTATGCCTCACTGGTGGATGCCGCGTCACTCAACACTAGATCTAATTGCAAACTCAGTGTCATCTCTCCCATTCAAGTCCAGTCAATGAAGGGCGGGATCTGGACAGCGAAGTAAATGTGTAACTCCCTGTAAGCTACCGTAATTTCTGGACTATAAGGCAACGGTGAAACTTTTCCTAAAATCTTATCCATGCGCCTTATAGTCGGTAGCGCCCTGTCTGAGAATAAAATTTGCATACTTTTCTGAAAAAAGATAACGATTAATTTGAAACTGAATTCTAACGAACCCGTATAGATCTGAAAGAAGACTGGTTCCCGTATCAGACTGGCCAGACATTTTGCCAAACTAATCAGTGATAGTTTCTGGTCAATCGACGGAGGACACGATCCCAGATATGACTTAGTGCCAAAAGGTGCTCATGCAAGGGGCTACGCACTTCAGTTGAAAATAAAGCATTGTTGAAAACTTTTCTTTTTTTTAAATGTTGTGTTGTGTACTTGCATGAATAAATGAATATATAGCACAGATAATTTCAGCAACCAGGCTGTGGTTGATTTCAAGATACAGTCATCACACACTGAAAAAGCGCCGAAAAATGACCGCCAAAAACGGACATCCATGTACCGAGTGATTTTCATCACTTTACTTACAAACAAATCGCAAGCACATGGAGAACCAATCACTGATTTGTACGTGGAAAACATCGTTTTATACTGATAATATAACATCAACACTCACGATAGTTGTATTTTCGATCAATTGATCGCAAATGTTTGCCCTGTATGTGAACGTCAGATGTGTTGCAAACTCAAACTGAAAACTTTGAACAACCGAAAAACAACAGCATCGCTTCGGAATCACCGGAAACGTAGCGCGTGTTCCAATCCATGCATTTGCACTACACAGCGATACTCAGGTTTTTTTTTAGCGAAGTTTTGCAAGAAATCTGAAGAATATTTCCCCGATCGTTTGATATTGTTGTAATATCCGACGTCCCTACAAGATATCTAATATTTTGTACAAAACAAACGAGAAAGCAGTCTCTTTTTTATCGACAACACCCGGAACGTCATGTGACCTTTCCCGGCCGCATGGCGTGTCTTTGTCCGGAAACACCGAAAGGTGTGTTGTAGTCTCCTTCAGTGGAGCGACGTCGATACAGTGGTCTGATGTAGAACATGCACTGTGCGCTTTTTCTGGAGTTTGTTGAGATTATTTTCAAGTTTTCCACCGATTTGGGTGTGCGAAATGAAAGTACTGTGAAAAGTGGCATCTTCCCGCGCCAAAGATTTGAAACCCGTTTTTATACTTAGCCGAGTACAGTGTGAAGAATTTCATTACAACAAGGCAATATCTTGTAAATCTTACGTGCAACTGTTGATTCAGGATGTGTACTCAGTTTCATCAAAAACTTATCAGTTATAAGTGTATGCTTTTTGTAGTGGTGTTGCGAGAATATTTTGTTAACTGAGCGAGAGTGACGAAGTTATAGTTTTTTTTTTCCAGAAGTAATTTTTGTCATAAAAGTTATGTCAGACGTCGTGTTTGCCACACAACTGTTGTTGTAATATGACGTAAAACATTAAACTTTTAAAGTTTAATTAAGCCCAGCAGATGTTAGTAATACTAATAGCGGTTCTGAGAACTGAGTACTGATTTGTGTAGAAGTCATGGTATGTAGGTTTGACATGTTTGTACTGAGCATATCAGTATCGGGACAGTTGCAGGTTATTGGGTTAATAATTTCATATTCATAACACTTCAAATTCATTGACAAGACCAGGGTGTGCTATACTGAGTGTACTCCTGAGCCAAGTGGTACAGCAAGGAGGAAAACATCAAACACAGATAGTTGCAGACGGTACAGAGAGAGGCTGGCCGCAGAGAATCCACATCTCAAACACTTGAAACAGTCAAAGAGCTTGGGGGGCCGAGGGGGGGGGGGGGGGTGTCTGGACTTAATTGTTAATTACCTTGATAAAATCAGGTCATTCTGATTTGTTTTTGTTAGACTGATCTAAGCAAACAGAATGTTTTCTATGCTAAAAATTAGGGAAATGTTATTTTGTTGTAATACTGATGTAATAGAGAAATTTGTTTCATTTAATTTTTTTGCCTTGTTATTAAATGCAAACTGAGAAAAAATCTTCTCACTGTGTTTTTGCATGCACTTGTATGGCTGATTATAGTATATTGCATGAAAGGGTGTGTTACTGCTTATATAAAAAAATGTTGAGTTATGGGTTTATGTCACCCATCAGATATTACAGCAATCAACATGTCATATTCATGTGTAAAATTATATGAGTGTTCAAAATTTGGCACAAACATAGTAGGGGAGATGTGCACTAATAGTGTGACTTGATTTTGTGCATACCTGTGCAAAACTGAAGACACAATGCACTATGCATGTTGTAATATCTGATGTACAACATGCAGCCTTTTATGACCTTTGTCAGCAAGTATCTCCAAAAGTGCTTGAGTTTTTATCTTTTGTTTTTAAGAAATATTTCCTAGCATTGTGCACATTCTAAAAACACAACTAGTTTCAATGTATCATCAACTTTATTTTCTACCCCCTTTGTCCTGTTTTCATACACACCTTTTGGCACTAAGTCATATGGAATTTAGAACCAAGCAGTATGCCTACTTTGTCTGCATATAATATTATCAAAATTTACTCAAAGGTAGAAGACTACGAAATCAAAAACAAAACATGTGTCGACACCGAATACGAATGAGAGAAAATGGCGGCAGCCTCGACTTCAATTACTAAATCCTGCAGTAGATATGAGAACTGGGTTTGCCGACATCATCTGCTGCAGTTCTTCCATTAAAAATGATGCAATGTACAATGTTCCAATCTATTCAAACATTTTCTGTGAACAGCAAATTTACTGAACGTTACCACATTTTTTGTGCATGGATAGACCTTTTTACTATTTTCGTCTGCTCACGTTATTGGGCGATTCAGCGAAGCTGGTTTGCTAGAGTGAATGCGCATTGTAATCTTTCGCGAAAGAAGTCGCGAGAGGTCGCAGCGCACTTCCAGGCCGATTTCTGAGTAGGCGTTGCTTCACGCTGTGTATTACAATAGAAGTTGAAATTAGAATTGCGAAGCAGTACAAATGCCAATACTGTTGCAATTGCAAACATTACCGTGGAAAGGGGATGGAGGGTGAACAAAAAGTGTCTTTGCATCATTTTTGGGCTGATCAGAAGATCACGAGTTCGTAGAAAAAATGCATTTTGGGGCATCCTAAAGCACGAGCAACAAGTTATTGCTTATTTCCAGACACATTATGACTACGTGCCTCAAAAAATGCCTTTAATGTTGGCAGTGTAAAATTTGCAAATTCACTGTCACCACCTGCCATTGTGAAGAAAGTATGCACCAGAAGTAAAAGCAGCCAAGGGACTTAAGCAATGCCGGGCAAAAGTCAAGGGAGTTAACAACCCCGCCTGAATCGCCCAATAGACTGTAAGCTACAATCAGGTTATTTTATCATTCCTGCCTGAATCGCCCAATAGACTGTAAGCTACAATCAGGTTATTTTATCATTTTGGCTTTGTAATGTGCGTTAATTCTAGGTTATACTGTACGTATTTTTCGTGCCAAAATACGTAATGTTTAGCATCGGTTAACGCAAATCTTTAAAAGGCAGCGCGACCCCTGTACAAGGAGGAAATAAACAAAGGCTCAACTATTGACAATGGCGTCGGAGCTTCATCCTTGGAGATTCGAACTGGATTTTTTCCCCCCGTCGGTTACCCTGTGGCTACTAGCCATTTTGCAGCGACTCCTCAGAGTGACATAGTGCGCATATGTGCACATGATTTTCAGCGTCATGACAACGCTTTCGGTATGACAGAAAATGCCTGTTTTCATGCATTTATAACCCTCAGATCACAATTTCACCTACATCATTGTTCTCAGTGAATTTTAACAGAAATAGTGTCAAAAATCACCCCAAACCTTGGACTTGTCCTTTAATGGCCACAGAAGCCTTAAGACTTATGAAGGATGGGAAGAACGGGGGGAAGGGGTATGGAGGTGGGGGGAAGAGGGAGATTATATACCTATCACTACAATGTCACCACCAGAATGACTTCTGCATTAAGATGGGCAGCAATGACAGCCATTTTAATGTTTCAGTAGGAAGTGATGGACAAAGTCACAAGACAGTGTCCACAAACCACAGCCTTTTTGAAGAGAAAGGAGAGCCGAAGCGGTATCGAACTGAGGTCGTTCCGCTTACCAGCCTTACCACTAGGCCAAACTGGCTCATAGAATGTTAACTGAAAGGCTGAGGCTTTAAACCAGCTCACAAGCCCTCTTGCTGACTGCTGCTTGTGATACCTCGCGATAACAGCAGGAAAGGGGCTGGGCTGTGAATGGGTCTATGGTGCCACAACGCCACAGGACATATTTTTGTTGTTCCTGAAGTTCCTGCACTTTAATTATAACAGGAAGATGCCCTAGCAGGGCAATCAGCAACCATATAAAATATACAGGGGTGGTTTCAAGTTGTGTATTCACCCATGAGATGTGGCTGTATAGTGAGAGCCTGCTGCTCTGTAAAGATGGGATGGATCCCAGCAATACATGCCCTTGAAGAGACCTAGGTTTGGAATCAAACTCTTCTTGGTTTTTGACAGGATTGGATACACAATCAAATTTTGTGTGCACTGCGACAGATCTGCTGCATCTCATTTGATCCATGATGGCTGGAAATTGGTAGGACAAAAGTTACATTTGCCATGCTGACTAAACAGCAGTGTCAAACTTAACTCCTATTTCTGTTGAAGAAAACTTTTCACTGTGGTACAGTCAAAAAGAACTGTGTATCCAGCAAATGGGTGTGCCAGCAAGTGACTGTGAGAGTCTGTTTCAGGACAAGTGCCATCTGTCGGCAGAGATCTTCAAGTAAGCGTATGTAACACAATGGCCTCTGGCCCCCCTCCCTCCCTATATTGTTGCATGTCGGCTGACATCTTTTTGGGACAGTCAATTAAGCATGTAAGCGAGGCCCGTCAAAGATGGCGCAGTGTCAGTGGCGATAGCAGGGGGGGAGGTAAGTCGTGAGACTACTCATCGCCCCTTATTGATGTTGCCCTGAGGAGCTGGGGAGGGGGTGCATGATCTACAGTATGACGCTGTGTGATGCCGTGACGCACTGCCCCGAGTGTCCGCTGTCAGCGATTGACAAATGGAGGGGGGCAGCGGCGGCCAACGTCTGCCACGGGTCTCTTTGATAATTAACACTTGACAAAAGAATCTGTTCTGATTTATAAGATCGTGATGAGTTTTGTAACTCGGCCACCCCATGCCACTCGGCGTCCGCTGTCGGGCACTGACAGATGACAGGTCAGTCACAGGACAATGGTGACCAGCGTCCGCCGCGGGCCCTCGTTTGCGTGTTGACATTTGACAATATGATCTATTTTGTTCGATTTGATCGTGATGAGGGAATTGGCTCCCAAATGTATATAACCTCTCGATTCTTGGAGGGGGGCAGCGCAAGCTCAGCTTAGATCAGAGAGATAGGATAGGGGTTATTTTGAATTACTTTTTGATTTTCTTTGTATGTTGAATTGATGCAGAAAGAGCTTTATATTGAAATTGTGAACTGTTGATTTTATGAAACGAAATAGCAAACCAAGAGAGAAAAACTAGACTATCGTGTTTGTGTTAACTTTGTTGTTCGAAAGTTTGTTTTGTTTCTATTATTGTCTTGTGTAGACACGGCCGTGTTACACGTATTGTGGAAGAAGACTGAAAGGAAAAAATCAACTTGAATTTGACCTAGCTGTGGCTTCTGTAGAGTACAACTTCTTGACCTTCACTTCCTCCAGGTAGCCACAATCAATGCTCACACTGACACCGTCTCTCAAAAGCATGGCTACAAAAGTGGCTATCTAGATTTTGTGAAAAAGACGGTGGACGGTTTGTTGCATCCCAGACCTCCATTGCTAGAACCCGGTATCCTTGCTACATCAGACCTCGATAATGTGCAGCTTCAACCAAAGCCACACTATCCAAGACCTGTCCCAGCCACAGTGAGTAAACTGAAACCTTACAAATGGTGCCCAGTGTGCTGCTGGAATGGACAGTATGGTAATACATGGTTCAACTGTGAACAGCACCCTCATGTTACAGCTCCTGTTCTGTGTGTCAAAGAATGATGTTTGAAAATGTACCACACAAAAGTGAAGTACTGGACTCATCAGAGGTAAGGCTGAACAAATGCTGTTTACTGCACGGTTTTGTGCATGCTGAGTAATTGTGACTAACAATAGCTATGCAACAGCCTCTGTGCTTAGCCTGGGACACTATGGATTCCGGGGGGGTGCATCACTTCAAATCAAAAATGCACAGTTAAAACTGCATTTTTCATCCTGCATGCTTGTGTTATCGTTTGAGTGAATGAATATTCTACAGCCTACACTGTGTGTTAATTTATTTCATGCCTTTGAAAGTAGTATAATCTTTGAAAAAACATCATTTTACGGGTTGAGCGGCCGGCCTCGCGCCGTGGACCGATTTCCGAAAGGACACTGTTTTGGGTGGCTCTCTTCGAACTCCTTGTACCATCGCAAATGACAACGTACAAGGCTTAAACTTTACAGCCAATCAGAAGAAAGAACGCTCTTTCGTGCAGTATATGAACTTTTTTGATGCGGTCTATGAAAACAGCGTAATGGCGGTAAGTACGGTTGTTGTAATTTCTTTCTCAAATATTTTGTTAAAATTGGTCGTTTAGGAAAAAAGTTCACCCACAGGCTTATTCTGTGTTCTTTTATCTACAAGAGCATGCATTACACTAGTGGTTTTGTTGAAAAATACGACGGTAATGGGCTTAAAACGATGACGATGTGGCAAACAAATCTCTCAAACTCGGCCTGCGCATCGCGTGGGTTCGTCGGATTCCAGATCAAGCGAGATGGAGGAGACTTAAAAATACAAAGCAGCTCTCATCTAAGTGCAGTAAAAGCACTAAAACTAAAGCTAAACACATTGACCTGAGGAATATTCGGCTATGTTTATTCCGTCAGGTATTTGGTTAAAGTTTATAAAAGTTTGGGGATCGTTCTTGGAACATTCCATCTCCAGCTACTGGTCACTCCTGCCTCAGTAATGGCCGCACCCAGAGTGCTTTTTATCGGACCTGGATTTTGACTACGGGCAGGTCTATTTCTTCAGCCGAGGGGTGTCAGATATTTAATCGGTGCTATTTTCTTGATTTACATTGGTCTGGACTTTTTAAAGATTCTTCTTTTTTTCCCCCATTGAAATTTATATCAGTGATTTTTTGTTTGTTTGTCCAGATTTAATATTTATGGCACTTTCAGTTTCAGGTAGTGAGTTGCTTTGCAGACTTAATTAAGTGTCTCTTCAGTCTTCTTTTTTTTTTTTTTTACTGAAATTTTTGAAAACCTGCTTTTTTTTTTAGGGTGGGGGGGTGCCAGCATTTCTTATGATGTATAATAATAATAAATTAATAAAACAAGATTAAAAAGTGTTAGTGTAAACAAGTGGAGTAAAATATCAGTTTTATTTTTAATTTATTTCTAATGTTATTTATATTAACTTTAATAACTGGTTTCAAATAATGATCCAAAGATTTAGCAGTTTCTTAATGTTCCTTTTATTGTGTGGTTGCAGGTTCTAGAGCCTTTTGTGAGAGTGATGCAGCTGTGCCCAAACCCAGGCAGACCAGATGGATTTATATAGAACTTAGAAGACCACAGTGTCATCATAAATTTTGTTAATTGTTTTTTATGGCAGTTGGTGAATCATTAAAATAAAAAACAACTGGAAAAAATATTTTTGTCATCATTGTGTGAGTGTGTGAATGACTGCTTTTTGGTGAGGGTGAATTGGACAAAAAGCTGATATTGTGTGGATAGGTATATATTTTTGCAAATAAATTAGCCTAACGAGCTTGTTTGTTATATTATGGTAATGATATGAACACAAATTGACATTGATTGATCCTGTTTACCTGTGGTAATTGCAACACAAAAAAACAACATTGAAACTAAAAATCTGAAAGTTCTAGTTAAAAAACAAAAACAAAACAATTAAATTAGCATGTTTTATTAATATGCTAATTTATGCAAATGGGACTGAATTACTTCACAGGGTTGACACCATTTCAGTCAATTTACTATAATGGCAAAGCTCCAGGAGCTGAATCTCAGTATTCTAATAGATGTGGCAGGTAACTTCATATAAACAATTTATGAAAAATTTATAGACGCTCATTATGTTAATTTATGCAGATTAGATTGCACATCAATGATCTGCTAATGCTACAGGTACAAATTTCAACAAGGTTACCACAAATAAGAAACCCCATGTGCAGATTTTGAAGATTGTTTCAGGGATAATTGTGGTATCTAAACAACACAACAAGGAACAGTAACGAGTTTGTTATGTAATTTATGCAAATGAGGGATCAAACTGGGTTTGATTCTATGCTGAGAAGTGGTATACACTATTGGTATATCTAAATTTCCTTGTTTAAAATCTCTAAGTCCTGTGAACATGCACAAATCAGTTAATTATTGTACTTAATTAGTTATTACATAACAGTGTGCTAATTATCTCTTGAAATTGGATTGTGAGGCACCTTTTTTCACCGTTTTTGGATTCGTCATGTCCCAAAATACAAATTCACCAACTTTAATACCAATGACTTGAGTCGTTCAGATTTTATGTAAGGGTGGACCTGTGGAAAGCAGCAATAAACCCTTATTATTGCTGCTTTCCACAGGTCCACCCTTTTGCCTTCATATCCTTCATTGTCAAAGGACTGTCCAGAAATTGAGCTGATTTTTGGAACTTAAAATTTTAATATCTCCCAAACTATTGATCCAATTTGAGTGAAATAAACTGCAATGGATTCAGCTTCACAAGCCCTTTAATTTGATACACTTCATTCAGTCAGAGGCATAGAGCAATTTTTGGCTGTTGCATAGCTACTAACAAGGATGTTTAGCTAATTCTCACAATTTCTCATTTCATGCATTTGCACATTTTTACCCTTTTCTTGCCAATACGTACATCACATATAAAATTAAATTGATCTTTCATAAAATATTTAGTTTTCTAAAAAAAACTGAAGTATTTTTTTACATTTTAGAGGGTGTTATACCCTTGAAAATTGGAAACAGCACTGTATGTGACTCAGCATTGTCCATGTCACTAGTCTTTGCACTAAGGCCAGAATTCAAGGTTAAAAAACATTCTTTTTCAACTTTTCTGTATTTTGATCTTTCTCTGAAAGCCAGCAGTCAATTTTGATTGGCATTCCAATAATGGAAAGACATGATTTTATACGTCTACATTTTGTAATCCATTTATGCACTAAAAACAAATTAACCATCTATGCTAGAACCCCATAAGTTTAACACACAATAACTGGCATGTATGAACAAACCTCAAAATGATACACCCATTTCCTGAGGCAACAAACACACCTGACTTTGACATAATCCGACAGAAGCCAGCGATAAATGGCTTTTGTGGCATGGGTCATGAAGCAACGTCCACGAAATTTCGTTTTTTCCATGAAGTATGGTAGGCCGCCACTGTGATCCAGGTGGAAACTAAAAAATAAAATTAAAAAAGTTCAGATTAGGAGTACAGAAAGTAATGCACCAAGCTAACATCCTAAAATGAGTAGTAAGAAAAACACTTTTTATTATGTTGCCTACTTTGCAACATTCTCATGACAGTCTGTTACTTCATAACTGAACTGACACATTTCATACCAGGGTGAAACACAATTCATCAGATCACACAAAAAAGGGTGGGTCTACAGAAATAAGACAGAGTAATGTAGAATATATCTACACTTATAATTATAGCAGAATGTGTTCATTTTGTACAGAATTATTTGTGACGCCAGTGGAGAGATTGAAACATAGTGATGTGGTCAGTTTTGGTTCTTTTTCACAAAGCAGTAAGCAGCACAGTTCTGAAGCTGACAACAGACAGACCAATAATTCCTGCCATGGAAATCTGTGTTTTCACAGACAATTCCCATACCTGTTTTTGACCTTGTAAAATGCAGTGTGCTCACCCTCGTCAGTGATAGTGCTATAGAAATGACTGCTATTATTATTATTATTATTAAAGATTAAATTGAAAATAGTTACATCAAATAAATAATAATCCACCATTTTCACCAACTCCCCTTCAGAAGTCCTTGACACCCTCCATTCCCTGTCCTCCCTCACACACACTCTCCCTTCACTCTCACACACAGCTATGATCAGTAAGCCATACTACTTTTGCTTCTACTTACTGACTGACAAGCATCAGATCAATTTCTTCTGGGTCAATCATGTCAAGGAAAGGCAAAGATGCCACGCCATGCATTCCAGGGTGGATACCACAGTCCAGCTACAACAAGCAAGAGTTAAAACAGCAAAATTAAGAAAACAGTTGGAGTCCGGTATCACGAAATGTAAAAGACTTTCTGTGCATGTTACAAGCAAGTATTGGAGTCTACAGGATCCACAGGATCCAAACACAGGAACCGGCACCAGCTGCTTGTAAAAGAGCAGGTCATATTTAATCCTGCATGCCTACTAACTCTACTGTGCTAGCCAAACTTACTGTAAGGAAAAAATGGGAAGAATCTGAAAATAAACGCTTTTCCTATTAGTAGGTAAAACATGCACAATTATATTCTGACCTACTCCAGGATTTATTTCTAAACAGAGAACCTTTCAGAGTATGTATGCATTTATAGTACTTGTGCTTAAATTTGAGTGTGTGAAATGCTTTAATATCAATACATGTACACATTTACAGTACTTGTGCTTCTTCTTTGATATTGCTGCGTTTCATCCTGGCTTTTTGTTACGTTGATACTGATGTATATATTTACAGTACTTGTGCTTTTTTGACTGTCAAGTGGATTTTGATGTTGATAATGTACAGCGCCATGAGCTCGTAAATGGGGACAGCGATATCTATATATATATGTATATATATAAAGTTATTATTATTATTATCTAAAGTACACCACTGCTGGGTTCTTCAAATGACATCTGTGATTTATTTTCTCAGTCAGTAGTGCCTTTAACTTCAATGAATGAGACAAATAGTAATATAATTACAATCATACACAATATAACCTAACAATTTCAAGGTTAAGATGAACAATCAGAAATTATTTTACTTACTTTTATATGTATCTAAATCAGTAAAATGGATATGGTTTTGTCAAGTCAGCCAAATGAAACTACAATCACAAGAACTATTTAAAATAAACTGCAAAAAACCATATATTTTTCACTTCAGAGTTTTTGCTTCTGAAGCAACAGACCCAGGTCTCCATTTCACTTTTCAGCACAAAAATATTGTGTCATTTACTTGTTCTTGTTCCCAACAAACCATCCCACTCCAAGCCTGATCTGTCAGTATGGCAAATGACAATGTAGTTTTCAGCCTTTGCCTGAAGTATGGCAAATAAAGCCAGTTTTACATTTACTGCAGGTGAAACAACAATGGTCTCTGTGCCTGTGGACATAAAGCACCACTGAAGAAGAATGTGTCACCAGGAGAAAGCTTGGCCCACTGACGGTATGTCTGACAAAAATGAGGTGGTGCTCATGACCATGTGCTTGAAAGATTTATCAGTTGACATTTGGGAGTTTTATTTGTCCTACCAGCTATAGCTTCAGCAAAGATGGAGAATAGTTTTCTGGGTCACTGGTTAGACAACAAACCTCATACTGTCATAGCTACTTACTGTTACAAGTGCATACAATGACTGAGAGGCCATACATGTTGACAGGGAAAACACCAGTTACAGGTCTCTAGTGCACATGGGCAATAGTGACCACTTGCCATTATTGTAACATTTTCCAGACAGCTTTATGCCAACAAGGTGAAGTCCCCAATTTTAAAGAAAAAGGTGGGGGGAGGTGGGGGTGGTTAATAAAAAACTGACAAGAGCTCTGGCAGTCTATATCGTGATCAATTTAAATGAAGACTGATACCCTTGTAAAGCCTGGTAAATTTTCAAGTACTCTAGAACAAATAAACTGCATCATTTAAAAAACATGACACCCTTGGGTTTTTCACAAAAGGTTCTATCAAGCCATGTAATTTGTTCATTGCAGATTGTGAGCAAAATGTTGTCATAGTATGAAATATACGAGGTCAAAAGATGTCTTGCCTGCAAGTCCTGGTTGGCTAATCTGGCCTGTCACTCAGTTTTGGGACACATTAATAACAGCTTTCCCTGGATCAAATGCTTGCAGGGACGGTCTACCTAGGACTGTAAAAGTCTTGAGCTGAGTTTTGAGTTGAGACAGACACAGATTAGGGGCATTTCACAGACAGCAAATTTGAGACAGATGCAAGAGATGAAACTGCAAGTACAAGGGTTGTTCTCAGAAACTGTGTACCAATACTGTGACATAGGTACCAAAAAATCTAAATGCTTTAAAACTCCTAATATGTAAGTTTACTTGATGTTTAACACCTACTGCATGTGAGGAATTTAAAAAAAAAGATAATCTGCACTATTTAAGTAGGACAAAGGGGGTCAAATGATGCATACTGCCAAGAATTAACAGTGTAACGTGGAAACCAAACTTACCCAAATACAGCACCTGTTGCACACAAAAGTGACATCTTCAGGGTATTTTACATGTCATTTGCTATAGTAACAGCAATACTATCCAAATGTAACCCAATTATTCCATTTTAGTGTGTTATTTGATTAATGTTAAACATGACCATAATTTTTTATTTATTTTTGAGTGTGTGTGCGCACAAAGTACTAACTACTATACAGTATGAATTCTTTTATTTAAGCGTATTACCAGCATATAATGTCTGATCATGCAATGAATGAACAAATAACGAAAACATCACTGTTTTGTGTTTGAACAATTCATTTTAATAATCTGATTAACCGCGTAACATGGAAACCAAATCACACACAACTAGCAAGAACATCAATCAATCAATCACACAAAACAGAAGCAAGAACATCAATCACACAAAACAGAAGAGAAGCACTAGGGTTCTAGTGTAATACAGCTGCTTTCCTGTACAGGTTACTGAACACTAAGTTTATAACCCCCCACCCCCAGAAAAGCTACTGTAAACATAAACACTACCAACTAACCCACCCACCCCAGGTTACTGAACACTACACCCCCCTCCCCCTCCAAGTTACTGTAACATAAACACTAATTAGCTGGTAATTGGATTTTAATGTACTGTCAACCACACAGGGTCACCCCAGGACAGTCAAACTCGGGTCATATTCATAAGCAAATTTATGCATGTTTCTAAACTCTTCTCATCCTATATAAAAAATATAAACCATTTGTCAAGTCAGTCCACAAAACCACTTTGCAAACATAAAACATACATCCACAAACATCACACACAAATTTTTGAAGAGTTAGTCACTTCAATATTACCCCTGTTAAAGGAGCACATTAGCCTTAGGCTAGGAAATGCTGGTATCATGGACCATTCCGTCTAATTTATTGATACCAGAATATAAAAAAAACAGGAATGGACACAATTCAAAATATTTTTATATATATAAATACATAATGGAAAATACCAATACCATATGGCAGCAAGCTACCAACAGTCATCTAGATGCTCAACAAGAGCCGTACAAAAAAGCCTAACCCTTAACAAAAAAGATTTGAGAGTTTTCTGGGGAAAAAAGGAGAATCAACCATTTCTAGAAAAATGATGACAGAAAGAGCAAAAGGACTAGGCAGATTCCAGAAAGGGGAACGGGTGGGTGAACAATCTTGGTGATTTGTTCTTTTGGCAGCCAAGACTCATCCACCCACACAAAAATGTCTGCTGACCCAGGCTTCACAGTCAGGTAGTCTAGTGTAACTTGAGGTCTCCACTGGCTTTATCCACATCCAGGAACTTGGCAAAAAAACCTGACATTTCTGTATCGACCTTTAACTTCTGCCTCAACAAAATCCCCTATTGCTGGAGCTGGCTGGTGGGGGACTGGATGCTGAACAGCAGGCTGGTTGCCTGGCTCCCATGCTGGCCAGCTGGTCACCTGAGAGAAGAAAAAGAAAAAATCTCATCAAGTCACTGACCATGTCTTTATCAGCAAGTGTAATTTTTTTTTTGTTCAGTGACTATCTTCTGAGAAGAAAAAAAACATAGTACAGGTGACAATGTTTGTTAAAACTGGGTGTGTGCTTTTTTTCAACAATAATAGCAATACTGACAGTGTTTAATGTTCATTAAAATGGATCATTGCAATATTGACAGTGTTTAATGTTCATTAAAATGGATCATTATCAACTATCCCCACTGCAGAGCAGACAAAATATAATACTGTACGACAATGGTAAAGTTCTGAAGAGACAGGTGGTCTTTTAGCGGCAGATTCAATCATTCAGTATTCACTGTTGTGGCCAAAAAGCAAAAAAATCCCCTAAAACATGACTACATTGCTGGCCAATTTGAATGGTTTCCAAGCTACGACAGCAAAAACAAACACATTCAAGTTGGGTGTAAACAATTGTTAATGTTATCATGCATTATTTTACACTGATTCAATGAACTCAAATTGAAGCTGACAGCAGTATATTTGCACACTATACCTCATCGCTGCAGGACTGTATGAAAATTAAAGCCAGAAAAACAATTATCTGTTTCACAAAACAATTGTACCACTGAATGCAAAAATGTTGCCTTCCGAATTACGCTGCTAATGGACGGATTCAGTCACTCGTGCAAGCTCAACATCAAGTAATGTTTTAATGATTTTATGTAATAAATGACGGGGAATAGAAAACTAAAAATGTTATTACGTTCAAACAAAAAGTGAGTAGAAAACATGCTAATATCTTGGTACAAATATGTGTCCGTTTAAACTTCGTAACACTGAAAGCAAAACCGCACCGCTTTCCGCATTACGATGTTAATGCTCTGACTGACCGACTTTGGCAAGCCGTGAAATTTGTCAATACCAAGTCATTATTCTAAATATATGAAAAGGAATTAAAAAACAAACAACATTTCATTATGTTCAAACTGAAAAGAACAGAAGAAGCATGTCAGTTTTATTTCAATGTGGGTCCGTTTAACTTCGTAACATGGCAACGCGAACGCACAGCTTCTACGTGCGTGTGAAATCTTAGATCTTGGTGCATTCATTTTTGCCGATCCATGTGGGTGGAAAAAAGAGAAGTATTTGCTCCATTGCGAAAAGTATAGCACCAAGACATACATTCGACCTTGCTTCGATAATACTGAGGCAGCAGCAAATTCTTAGATTTTATTTTGGTACATTCGTCTTTAACATCGTAACGAAGAAGACACCGTTTTGGTTTCCAAGTTGCGAGTGAAACGGAAGGTCGAATTTCTGACTTCTACCTCGAATTAAAATAAAAGCAATCTTGCTGTTACAAGTAAATGTTTTAACTGAAACTAATATGCCCGAAAAATGTTATGTTAGTTCATGACGGTCATTTTTGTCCCAGTTTAAAGACATTTCCATCATCCCTCCAAACAGACCAGATTTTTTTTAAATCTCACTTTTCCATGTTCTTTATTTTCTGATCACAATCTACGAGCTTTCAGAGAGAAGACAATCATAAAACGCAAACATAAAATACTCAAGAACAATAATCAGTTATTATAAAAACACCAAATGTTTCAAAAAGCACACAAACTTACCTTCAATCAGAGACTAGCATTCCAATTTCCGTCAACCATTAGCAAGCGAACACGGACACGGTTCGTTGAAACGAAATCAAAACACCAACACTGGTCAAACGTAGGATCCGCGAGAGTGCACAGATGTGCACATTCGCCTTTCCCGCGGTTTACGCGGACTGATTCGTCTGAAATTAGGCCCTAATTCTAGTCTCAATTAAATTGATGGTGCTTTTTAGAATTAACATCGTAACATCTCAGGCGGGAAACGAAAATCTTACACATCAGTTCAGCTCAAATTTCACTGTTCAGACTAAACTTCAGGATTTAACTATCCCTGTACAACAACCGGTACTGTGTGTCGTGTGTTAAATGCTGAAAGTAGTTCCTGTGTTGAGTTTGTGAGCGCTGCAGCGTTTTCAGTTTCACGTTGTGTCCGAGTGGAAACGATGGGTTACGATGTTAATACTTTCAAAAATGGTTAATTATATACGATTTTTTTATTGTAGTTGAAGACAAACGTGCTTCCAACCTAAGAAATGCATTTAATATGATCATCTGAAGTTAAATGCGTTGTCACTGTGTGTTTTTTATGAAGTTTCTGATACATTCTTTCCAATGGTGTTGGCGATGTCACAAATCGGTGGCGCCATTTTTGATTCACTTCGCAACATCAGTCCGATTTAAAGTACATAACACACAACTCTGGCAGCCATTATTGTTTTTATTATCACTCACATCAACATACAAGGACAAGAAATAAAAATATTTACATTGCAATAAAAGATTACCCTCAAATACGAGTTTGAAGTTACCTACCCCAAGTGGTACACAGTTTCTGAGAACGACCCATAACTGTGAAAGAGCGCTCACCGACAGATTTCAAATTATTTTTCTAATGGAATTTTGAAAAGTTCAGAGGGAGCATATGTGCAGAACAACGGTGATATATGAAATGGGAGTGTACTGTCAAAGTGATGGTACACAAAAGTTGCCATCTTGTCTTTGCAGCAGAATTTCATAAGAAACCAATGTAGTTCATTTAAAAGTGGCATTCAATGTCATTTTCATACCTTACAAGACTGTGATAATACTTATCAATCTGTACAACTGCATTGGTTGTGTGAAACATGCTTTTGTGCTGCAGTCGATGTTTAACATGAAGACAATGTTGGGTAGCATTCTTTAGCACTGATTCAAAGACAAAGTGAATGATGCCTGATATATCAGATTCAGAAGTAATCTGCTTCCAAAGTTGTTACTACCTTGCACACTCCACAATCTTGCTGTTATTTCCATTATTTATTTATTTTAAATAAAATTTGCATTCAAACAGGTCACACTCAGCTCTGGAAGCATAATGAACAAACAGCTATTGGGCAGAAAAGCATGCTATGACTACATGAATGAAGTTGCTGGAGGCCCAGTCATGGGAGAAGCCTAAATTTCCAAGCCGGAAAAGTGGATTGGTTGGTCAATGCTCATCTTCTGGCAATGGCTCAAGTATGCGTGATACATGTGTGTGTGTGTGTGTGTGTGTGTGTGTGTGTGTGTGTGTGTGTGTGTGTGTGTGTGTGTGTATGCATGTGCTGTGTATAAAATCCACATCACCAAAATCTTTTTTCCTTTGAACTCCAGCAGGTGACAGGATCTCCCAACCTCTTGCCCAGCTCCCCTGTAAAATAATATATTAAAAAGTATAAGAAGCCAGCCTCACAACTTTTGTTTTAAACTGTTTATTATATTATGTAAACACTGAAACCTTCCCTAAACCGTGACCATGAAATTATTTGGGAAAACAAAAAGTTGCACATTTTACCTAATGACATACCAACATTTGAAAACTGGGAAAGTGGGAGCACTTCCAAAAATATGAGCTGTACAATATTTATATATCATTATATGTCATATAATAATATACACAAACTATGAGTATGACTCTATGAGTCTATGACTATGACCCAAATTAGCAAATATCAACAATAATTCATTAACTGTTCAAAAGCTGGTGGCAATTTTAGGCCATTTTACTATAAACAATGCAGGAACAAAAATACCTTGCATACATACATACCTTTAATTTGATCATTTTTAGTTAAAATTAAATAAAATGGGAGTGTTTGTTGCTTGACAATGACATCTCATTGGATGGTATTGGTAGTTGGTACAGGGACTGAGGGAGTCATTTTCATCCCAGAATGCTTTTCGCGTGGCTCATGGATGAAACTGAATGTCAGATTGTAAATCAGATCCCTTGACGTTAAAATCCAATGGATTACTTCAAAGTTTAATTAAATGGTCCTTTTGTCACCGGTTAGTAGTCACCGGCTTCAGCTGAAAAGGATCTGCTAAAGTACCTTGCACCAATCATTATCAACGAAAATCGCAACAGATATTATATATATATATATATATATATATATATATATATATATATATATATATATAAACTGTGCTTGTTCAAGTCTGTTTACTCTTGTATGCACCACAATACTTACAATGGTCTTATAAATAATTCGTCACTCTCTTCGGCAGGCACTTGTCCGTCGGCCTTGCGTTTAGCCGCCATGATGTTCTGCTCTCTAGTGCAGGAAGTCCGAAATGCTTATCGCGTCTTTACACCACAAGGTGACAAAATGCTTTCTCTCTCTCTCTTTTCGCCCTGCAAAAAATGTAAGCCGGTGATTATACCATCCCGAAGGCAACAGAAAACACACACACACACACACACACACACACACACACACACACACACACACACACACACACACACACACACCACACGCGCGCGCGCATATAGCTGGACCTAAAACAGAAAAGGCGGGAACCAACAGTGGAGAGTCTGGCGCGAGGGATCTAGAGGCTGAGAGTATCAGAAGCAGAGCAGAGAGTATGGGAGTTGTTCCTTTCCGGCTGGGGCTTTAGTTAGGCCCTCTAGCCACTTCTTCCCCGAAGGGAGGCCCGGAATGTCTGATGTAACTTCTGTTCCCTGTCTGGAATCTCAGAGCTGTCACTTGATTCCACTGACTTTCCTATTTCATCTGTTGTTTTTTGTTTTGTTTTTCCCTAGTTCTCACGTTCCTTCTCAAAAAAATCAGAACGGAATGGACATTAGCAGAAAATGACAAAACGGTTTTGTCATTTTCTGCTAATGTCCATTCCGTTCTGATTTTTTCCCATAAAATTTTCAAACAGCATTCGTTAAGTTTTTTTCTGCATGGCTGCTTTTGAGCAGCTAGCAGATGATAGTTCCCATGTGGTATGTGCAGTTTACTGGCACTGGAGTTTGCTATTTAGCATTTATACGGCGTTCTTAATTTTGTGTTATTTCTGACTGCTATTCCTTGTTTAAGTTTTTCTGCAATCCCGGTATATCGAAACGGAATGTTTGACGATACCAGCGAGTCACAGGCCAACATTTAACAATAATAATACGTAACTCTTATATAGCGCCTAATCCAACTAGACTGGCTCAAGGCACTTCACAATTCAAAACAAGACTGGACATCAGAATCAGTACATGAAACATGCATACACCAGACGATCCAACGTCAACAGCGAGGCGCAGGCAAACATGCACACATCCCGGAACAATCAGTGCAACCACTGAAGACATGCAAGGCAGTATACGCATGGAAACATCTCATCAGTGATTGCAAATCAAATACAAAGTGCATCAAAAACTGGGTTCTTTTGGAAGGTTTGGGAGAACAAGTGGGTTTTCAATTGTGACTTAAATGAGGAGTATGTGTGTGGCGGATGGAGAAAGGCAGTCCAGGTAACGGAACCCTGCGGGATAGGAGAAAGATCTCTGGCCTGAGTATTTCTTTTTAAACAGAGGGATCTTCAGTTTACGTGCGTCTGCGGTAGACCGTAGTGTACGGGATGGCGTGTAGATTTGTAAAAGGTCAGCGAGGTATTGAGGGGTGGAGGCAATGACGGAGTTCGGTAACACATGCAGGAGAGTTTGTATGTTATACGGTCAGAGATTGGTAACCAGTGTAGTGCTTTGAGGAGTGGTTTAGTGTGTTCTTGTCGGGAAGACTTAAAGGACAAGTCCAAGGTTAGGGGTGATTTTTGACACGATTTCCGTTAAAGCTCGCTGAGAACGATGATGTAGGTGAAACTGTGATCTGAGGGTTATAAATGCACGAAAAAAAGGCATTTTCTGTCGTACCGAAAGTGTCGCCATGACGCCCAAATCACGTGACCATATGCCTACTACGTCACTCTGGGGAGTCGCTGCAAAATGGCCAACTCGAGCTCCGAAGACAAAACTGATACTTTGCCCGAGAGACCCACAAGGATACAGCCGTATCAGTTTGAGACTTGTGTCAGGCAGGATTTTGAAAGAGTACCGGAACATCGTGTCAGCTTCGACATGCGGTATTCCATGGGGTTTGCGAAATCGCATTCACTGAAGTGATCGCTACACAAATGGGCGTGATGCGGCGCAGCAAGAAAGTCAGCTCGTTTGAATTGTATAAACTTAATCCACTTTCGCCTCACTGCGGGTCGATTGCGCGGGAGCTCGTGCATTGTTATACCTGGGGTCGTCTGCGAAATGTTACAGTTCGCGGCAACACAGTAGGCCGGCATAGTTAACTTTTTTGTCGACCACACGCATACACAGTTTACTGAAGAATCTAAGATGGCAACCGCACTGACTCCCCAGACTGATGTCACTTCCGGGGAAGCCTACAGAAAATAAAATCGATTAAAAACCCAATTAAACATTTTTATATATTTTTTATTTCATTAAATCTGAAACTAGTGACTCATTTGTCAATCATTTCGATGGTCATTTTGCATACTTAAAAACCTTGGACTTTTACTTTAAGGATTAATCTGGCAGATGCGCTTTGGATTTTTTTTGAGTTTATGTAGGAGTCATTCAGGGACGCCCGCAAGGAGAGTTACCGTAGTCTAAGCAAGACAGGACGAGGGATGCTACTAGGGTTTTGGCTGCGTCCTCTGTCAAGTACTGTCTGATTGAGGAAATCCTCCGAAACTCCCAGTAGGCCATCTGGCACACTTTGTTTGTGTGTTCTTTCGTGGACAATCTCCAGTCAAGAATAACATCAAGGTTTCTAACACTTTTTACAAATGGCACGACACTAGAACCCATTTGTATGGAAATGGGTAGGTCTTTGTCAGAGCTGGAGGTAGCTACAAGAAGAGCTTCGGTTTTACCTTCGTTCAGTTGTAGTTTATTCCGGACCATCCAGCTCTGTATGTCATTTGTGCAATGCTGAATGATCTCGATAGCACTATAGATGTTGCATGAATCAAAGGAAGTGTTCAGCTGCGTATCATCAGCAAAGGATTGGTGCTTTACTGGGTGCTTGGCAATCAAATCAGACAGGGGTTTAGTGTACATGATAAACAAGACTGGGCCGAGAACCTTGAGGGACACCGAATGACAGTAGGATGGGTTCTGAATCATGTCCAAGTACAGAGACAAACTGCATTCTGCCAGTAATATACGACTTCAACCACGCTAGCGCTGTACCATCGACACCAAAGTACGACTGCAGTCGTGCTAAGAGGATCTCATGGTCAATGGTGTCGAAGGCTGCCGACGGGTCAAGCAACACAACCATGGAGATCTTGCCATCATCCATCTTGGTCAGTAGGTCACTGGTGACACGGGTAAAAGCTGTCTCCGTACTGTGTCTTGTCGATATGCTGACTGAAAAGGGCTGTAGAGGTCGTTCGATTTCAGGTGATCTCGAAGTAGGCAAAGAAGTCTTTTCCAATAGTTTGAACAAAAATGGTAGGTTAGATATCGGTCTGTAGTTTTTCAGGTTTGTTAAGATCCAAATTCTGTTGCTTTTTTTTTTTTTTTTTAGTTGAGGTTTGACTATTGCCGTATTGAAGTGTGTGTGTGTGGGGGAGGGGGGGGGGGGCACAAGCTGTCGACGACTCGTTGATAATCTGCGTCAGTGATGGTAGTAAGACGTCCATACACTCGTACATCAGTGTGGCTGGCATGGAGTCCAGTTCACAGGACTTCGGAGGTGTTCTGTTCAACAGGTCACGGACAAACTCTTGAGATACTGGCCTGAACTCCACCAGAGGACATCCACTAAATTCTCCCGGCTCAGCTGATGAGGGCGACGAAGCTCTTAAAAAAATCTGTGTTCGATGTTTGTGTATGAATGTTTTGTTTTATATTTGTGTAGAGACTGATTCTGGGGATTTGACTTGGGAAAGAGTTTATATGTATTTATGCTGGCTGAGCGTCGCCAAAACTGTCAACCCCCCACATTCATTATATGAAATAACTCAAACACAGATATTGCCGCTGTAGGACACTAGTTGTGACATTTGTTTATTATGAATTTGGCACACTAAGCTGTGCAACCAAATTAACGAAAGTACCACACTTTTGTACCAATTATTGCAGAGACTGAAATTGTTCACCAGTAATGTCCCCTGGTGACATATGAACTTTAATTGGTTGGCACCTTTCATTTTTGGGCGTTACTTTTACGGGCACCACCCAAGACTGTGCAACTGCCCTGTTAGTAGTTGGCCCTTCGCCACAGGGGGTATCTCAGTTGAGATATCGGCTACAACTACGTTGCCTCCACGAGGCGTTTCCATATCTCAAGTTGAGATATCGGCTACAACTTGTTGCCTCCACGAGGCGAGGCTTTCACTCATATCACACTTTTTACGGGCACCACCCCGGACTGTGCAACTGCCCTGTTAGTAGTTGGCCCTTCGCCACAGGGGGTATCTCAGTTGAGATATAGGCTACAACTTCGTTGCCTCCACGAGGCGTTTGCACTCATATCACACTTTTTACGGGCACCACCCAAGACTGTGCAACTGCCCTGTTGGTAGTTGGCCCTTCGCCACAGGGGGTATCTCAGTTGAGATATCGGCTACAACTACGTTGCCTGCACGAGGCGTTTCCATATCTCAGGTTGAGATATCGGCTACGTTGCCTCCACGAGGCGTTTTCACTCATAATCATATCACACCTTTTACGGGCACCACCCAGGACTGTGCAACTGCCCTGTTAGTAGTTGGCCCTTCGCCACAGTGGGTATCTCAGTTGAGATATCGGCTACAACTACACTGCCTCCACGAGGCGTTTCCATATCTCAGGTTGAGATATCGGCTACAACTTGTTGTCTCCACGAGGCGTTTTTCACTCATATCACACTTTTTACGGGCACCACCCAGGACTGTGCAACTGCCCTGTTAGTAGTTGGCCCTTCGACACAGGGGGTATCTCAGTTGAGATATCGGCTACAACTACGTTGCCTCCACGAGGCGTTTTCACTCATAATCATAGCACACTTTTTACGGGCACCACCAATGACTGTGCAACTGCCCTGTTAGTAGTTGGCCCTTCGCCACAGTGGGTATCTCAGCTGAGATATCGGCTACAACTACGTTGCCTCCGTGAGATATCAGCTACAACAGCGTGGCCGCTACAAGGCCTCTCCACTCATATCAAACTGTTTATTCACACTGTTTAGTGGATACCACTCAGAATTGTTCAACTGCCATGTCTTTTTTGTTTGTTTTGTTTTTTGATGCACACCACCCTGTTGGAAGTGGCAACAACAACAAATTCTGGTTGCTTCACTGGGCATTGCGGCCCTTATGATACACAAGGTGCCGTTACATGAGAGACAATATGCTGGGGGGGCCTCGTTCCCTCTGAACAATACCTGGTGGTTGTGGGTACCGCTGTTTCTGGCCATATTCTGTTACAGGTCGAGGGTACTCAGACCTGCAAGGACGGCTCCATAGTGCACCTCAGTGGGGACTGACAGAGAGGAGAAACCACAGCAATGGCACAACCACCCAACAGGGAGTTGACTTTCATAGTCTCATAACTAAAAAATGCATTGCTAATGCACAAAGTTCCTACACGACTACAGGTGTGAGACTATACCTTTTCATATGTTACCATGGGAATAAGGCAGCATGGCAGCGATGCCATATCAAAGACATAAACTGCAGAAATAATGTAATGAAAAGATGGGATCTCCTAAACATGGCACCAGTGGTTCGACTCGAGAGGGGCTGGCCTTGGTCCCACAGGTGGGTTAGAATACTGCCATTAATTTGTTCTGTGCAGATATCACCAAAACGCAGAGCTTCAGCTGGGGTGGCCCAGGCGAGACAGAAGGCAAAACGGGGACGGGCATCCAGCATTGCAGCATCAGGGCCTGCCCTCCCTGACCCCACCCCACCTGTGTCAGAGGCAGTCATCGACAACATTGCCGACCGGGTCCTGGCTCGGATTGAGGAACGCCTGGCCTTACGGTTGATGCCTCCCAAGGCACAGCCACCTCCACCTACAGCAGTACTACCCAACTTGGCAGCCCAGGCACCACTGGGGCCTGCAGTCCAGAACGCAGTGGTCAGTGCACCCATGACAAGTCAGTTACCACCAGCCACGGGGCCAGTGCCAAAGGTGCAGACCAGGACAGCGCCCCGCATGTAACACTCACCTGATAGTGTGACTGCGCAGGTTCTGGAGGCGCAGCAGCATGCCTTACAGGTAATCACTATGTTGACACACAATTTTTTTTTGTTAGTGCCTCCACACCCATAGCGGCACACATCCCAATTAAGGTGAAGGAAAAATCTGGGCAAACCAGTTCATTGAATTCCATGAGCTCCTGAGCCCAAACCCCTAGGCACCATCAACAGCAGAAACTGAACAGCACACCAGCCAGGAGCTGGCAGCAGACAAAGCTGGGAGACAGCAGAACACCAAGCGGGAGCCCCTGACATTGGCCACAGTGGACCACTGCTTGGAACCACTTCACTGCAGTCCTGACAATTAAGTCACCCCCGCACTGGCACACCACATGGAGGTTGCCCTCCGTATAGCAGAAAAGAGGGGAGACTGGCCTTATGATGACGTGGCGTTCCGCGGCAATGTGGCCAAGAACGAAGCCTGCTGGGGTCAGACCCACCTCGAGGTTTTTTTGTTTGCCATGCTCCTGGCGGCACCCCTCAAGAAAAAGTCCAGCCCAAGATGTACGTACCATGGCTCATATCGGCTGATACACTATCTTTCTCATCCAGCAGGATCGAGCATTAATGACAACATTCCACAAGACTTGTGTACAGTCCAGTACCAAACAACAGAAAACGCAATAGCACATATCAGAGCCCTGGGGCAGAGATGTTTCATGGCAAAGACGGATATCGCAGAGGCATTTCGCATTATTCCAATACTGCCTGCTCAGTACCAAATGTTCGGCCTTTGTTGGTGGGGTCAGTACTATTATGATAAATGTCTAGCGATGGGTTGTAGTTCAAGACGTCAGATTTTTGAGCGTCTTAGTTCAGCACTACAATGGATAGCCACACATAAACTGGACATCCAGTACATCAGTCATGTTCTGGACGACTTTATCATTTCGAATAATGCATATGATTGCTGCAAGGCACAGCTGCAGCAATTCTTACACATGTGCAGCAATTCTTACACACGTGGCACTCGCCCATGGCAGAGGAAAAAACATTTTTACCCACACAGGTACTCTCATTTCTGGATTATGAGCTAGATTCAGTGAAGATGGAAGCACGGCTCCCGTCCGACAAGTTACAAAAAGCCTTTCACTTATTCAAGAATTTTTGACCAAATCAAAATTCACCTTGAAAACTTTGCAAAGTATTATTGGCACCCTCAACTTTGCCTGCGTGGTGGTACTTCCAGGGCAAGCCTCCCTAAGGCGACTGATTCACTTGACAATGGGGGTGTCAAAGCCTCATTATTTCATCCGTATCACAAAGGAAGCGCGAGAAGACTGCACATGTGGACAGATTTCCTTGCCAACTTCAACGGGAGTACCATCTTCGAGGCAGAACAATCAATTTGCACAGAAGTATTCCATCAGTGAGCAGTTACCAGTTTGGGTGTCAAACCTCGCCCTGTTCATTGCATACTTGGTCAACCCGTCATATAAACCCTCTACCATATCATCCTACGTGTCAGTAATAGGATATGTCCACAAATTAAAAGCAATCCCCGATCCAACAAGCTCTTTCCTCATCCTCAAACTGTTGCGTGCCTGCCATAAGCAGCAGAAAAATTCTGACACTCGTATGCCCATTGTGAAACCAATGCTGGAACGTCTCATGCGCACACTGGTGCACACAGGCACAGATCATTACCGCCAGCACCTCTTCCAAGCAATGTTTGCTCTTGCCTTCTATGCCTTCCTGAGAATTGGAGAAATTACAACCAGAGGAAAAGATAGGCACAATGCTCATCTAATACAGAAAAACCAAATTAGAATGCAAACAAAGCACTTTGAACTCAAATTTATCTCCTACAAACACAGCCAAGGTCAACCCTTCTCACTTTCGGTTATGGAGGCACAGGGGCAGGGCCCATGCCCTGTCCGGGCAATGCAAGCTTATTTACAAGTTTGGGCCGATAGGCCTGGCCCACTATTCCAGTATGTCACAGGCCGTGCCGTCCTGAGAAATGACTTCAACAAGGAGCTGATGTGGGCTCTACTATTTTATGACCTTGACCCAACAACCTTCAAGAGCTACAGTTTCCGCATCGGGGCAGCTACTACAGCAGCACAGCTGGGGATGTCTGACCGCCAAATCAGGACCCTGGGTCGCTGGAAATCAGAGGCATTCAAACAATACATCCGCTGCGCAGCCCTGACTTCTACACTGTAAATAACAGACACGGGGGGGGGGGGGGGGGGGGGTTACTCCACACTGTTCTGCGAGTCTCGAGGGTTCTCTGAGATCTCAGTTGTGCCTCAGGAAAGGTTATCTTGGGTTAACACTCAGGTTGTATATATAGACATACAGCATTGTCAGCATAGGATGAGGTCATGTTACATCAGCGGGGAAGGTGTTCACGAAGATTCGCAGGTCTGGGGCATGATATTAGTGGCCAGGTGTATCTGCAGTGGCTCTTTGAATTGCAGTGACACTGTAAAAAGAGAAACACCATGCGGGGTGCCCAGAACTATAATATAGGTCTTGAAGGGGCTCCAACCCCAAGACCTAAGGTTTCGTAAAACATACTTTGGTTTCCTTGTTAATATGACGTACGATTCACTAAGTTCAATGTACTGCCGTGGTGTCAGGTTAGTGGCACTTTTGGAAAGTTTGATCACCTGCCGGCCTCAGCTGAGAGCCCGGTTGTAAGGGCCAAGACCCCAGTCCGGGGGAGAACATGTGGTATGCCCAGATACTGCCGTCTCCTTTGGTGTTGATTGCAGGTAGAAGGGGGTTCTCCAGTCTGCCTTCAGTCACATGTGTCCTTGGAGCAACGCACAGGCCGGGGGGTGCACACGGACAGCTGCAGCGCCTGGGATCGGACCACTGGGCTGCTGGGCATTGCTTGTACATGACCCAAACAACAACAACAAACAAACAATGGCCCGGCTCGCAAAAACTTGGGACTTTCTTCCATGCCTGCAGCGTCGAGAGAGTGCTTCATAGACACCATGTTGGTCGCAGACGGGCAGCACCCATGTGGATTTTGTTGCTGTTGTAGTTTTTTTCTAAGTGGTTGAGTGTTGTTTTCCTTGGTTCCTTTCTGCAGGTTAAAAAAATTGTTGCTGTAGGCCAGAGTTGGTCGTCTGTTTCCTTTCTACATGGCGCTGCACAGCAATACCAGAGAGTCTGGTCTTGCTGCTTGATGGCGTTTTTTTGTGAACAGTTTCAGTCTCTGCAACAATTTGTACAAAAGTGTGGTACTTTCGTTAATTTGGTTGCACAGCTTAGTGTGCCAAATTCATAATAAACAAATGTCACAGCTAATGTCCTACAGCGGCAATATCTGTGTTTGAGTTGTTTCATGTAATGAATGTGGGGGGTTGACAGTTTTGGCGACGCTCAGCCAGCATAAAGAAAGCCATGGTCCCCATGGCAACCTTTATGAAGGAGAGCAGGAGCAATGTTGTAGCGTCCCAGTAGGGGCGCTGTATGGGGGACTAAGAATTAGCCAGTGGCACAAGCTGTGCTGGTCACGTGCTGGCGTCACTTTGGCTGGAACCACTGGTCAGCCAAAGCAGTCAAGAAGTTTTCCTTGTCCCACCTCCAACCCCTACTTACCTCCTGCGCCTGCATATTTACATTAGTGCATTTGTTCTTCGTTTTAATGGTGTTGTTGTGCTTGTGTGTTGTTGTTTTTCAACTACAGTTGCCATGCTGGGACCTACTCTCACTCCAATGGCAAGTTTGTCCAGGGGTGAGTCAACACCACACATTTCAGACCAGCAGAGCTTGTGCCACTGGCTAATTCTTAGTCCCCCATACAGCGCCCCTACTGGGACGCTACAACATTGCTCCTGCTCTCCTTCATAACTCTTTCTTTATGGGAAGAGTTTTGAAATGTGCATTTGCTTAAGATAGGGTTTGATTGTCATGAGGTCATGTGTGGTTGACGGGAGGTCAAAATCCAATTAACTAACTCTAGCCACGTCCTCCTATTAGTTGTACTGCTCGTTTTTTTACTCACTGTGTGTGACTCCTCCATCTGTTCTGAGTGCTTCTTTTTTTCACTGAGGGTTTTGTTCTTGTTTTAACCGAGTGTATTGTATACATGTTCCGGGCCATGACCGTATAACCTTTTCTTTCCGGTCCTTTTCCTTTTTGATTGGGTGGGGGTTTTATGGCCCCAATTATCTAAGGTGTTAAAAGTTGTGTGCTGGGCCGACAGCGTCATAGTTCAGGAGCTGTGTGAGAGTCGAGGTGGACGTCCTGTGCTGTCCGTCCTAACGAGCCTTCTGGTTTCCGTGGACGTAAAGATTTATTGCACCATGCTTCGGCATTGGTCACAACTTGTCCCTAATATGTCTCATGACATCTGAGGACATTAAGCATCAATTCATCATCATCATCATCAACGACAGCGTCCCTTTTCCCCCGGTGTCCCTGCAGAGGCAGGTTGCTTGTTTACTGTTGCGGCCGGTGTTCATGTTTTCATCTCAGGGCAGAGCCTACAGTGTTTCCTGGTTGGTTGGTGTACAAATAAAAGTTACGTTATAGCAACCTCTGACTTGTGGCTCTTCATTCATGCTTCCAACCCGCATCCCTCAACTCCCCATCCCCACTCCCCTACATTTTTTTTAATGATTTTTTTTTTATGCCTTTTTCTACTCAGCTCTTTTTCTGACCAGTTTTGTCGTTTTTAACATCTTGTATAATCTGCTTTGTTCTCGCACTGTTTTTTCCGGGCGTGGGGGACATGTGTCAGGGCGATTTTACTCGTAATTGTAAACAGGCGTTATGCCGGCTAAATGCCCTGGGAAATGCCCACACTATTGTTTCACCGATGGAATGAAGTTCCCTCAAAGGGAGGGGGACCTACTTTACAAAGACGCCACATGTCTGTGTTACAGCCTTACCCTCAGGGTCTCTCTTCTTACTGGTCATGTTCAGCTCCTTCGTCTGTTCTGAATGCTTCTTTTTGATGATGAAGTGTTGCTTAATGTCTTCAGATGTCAGTTGACATATTAGGGACAAGCTGAGGCCAATGCCGAAGCATGGTTCAATGTAGCTTTACGTCCACGGAAACCAGAAGGCTCGTTAGGGCGGACAGCCCAGGACGGCCACCCCGACTCTCACAAAGCTCCTGAACTATGATTCTTCTTTTTGAGTCTTTTTCTTAGGCCTTAAACTGCGCAGCTCTTCTGCCTGGCTCTGTTATTTTTTAACACTTCATAAGGCTCCTTTTCCTTTTGGGTGCTTTCTTTTAGGCCTTTTTGTACTTCGTTCATCCCTTGCGGGACACTCAAGTCATCCCACCCTATGCTACAGCTGCCGAAAGAGCAGCGCTACCCATTGCTACCAGTGTGTGCAGTGTTGTCATGCGTCCAAATAATGCAAGTGTTTAGGATTTTTAAGACACGCAAAGATATTGATGATTACGATTGCACACGGGGTCTGTACGAACACCGCAAGAGGGTCTGCACTGAAAGTTGACCGACTGTGGGAGAAAATTCCCATGCCACACGTCAGTAGTGCACCTGGCTTTCGGTTCGACGCTCTACCCCTACCCAAACTCTGCTTTCCGTGTGATCTGTTTTTAGTTTAAACAAGCAAAAATGACGTATCAATGTAGCCGAAAAAAGAAGAAAAAGAAAAAAGAAAAGAAAAAAAAAATCGAAAAAAATTAAACGGATGTAACCGAGTGTATTGTATACATGTTCCGGGCCATGACCCTTTAATCTTTTCCTTCCTGTCCTTTATCCTTTTCTTTTTTTTTAAATTTTTTTATTGGGTGGGAGTTTTGTGGCCCCAATTATCTAAGGTGTTAAAACCTGTGCGCTGGGTCGGCAGCGTCTGTCCCGTCCCTAATAGGCCAACTCGCCTCTGTGGACGTAAAGCAACACTAAACCAAACGGCAGCGTCCCTTTTGCCCCAGTGTCTCTGCAGAGGCAGGTTGTTTGTTCGCTGTTGCGACCGGTGTTCATCTCAGGGGAGAGCCTACACTGTTTCCTGGTTGGTTGGTGTGCAAATAAAAGTTATGTTATAGCAACCTCTGACTTGTGACTCTTCATCCATGCTTCCAACCTGCTTCCCTCAACTCCCCACCCCACACACAAAAAAGTGAGTCCATGTAATGGTCAGCATAAGTTCACTGGGGCCGGCCGTCCAGCCACAGGTATGAATAAGTCCAGTGCAAATACACTACCTTGCCCGTTTTCTTACAGTGACTGATCTCATTTTATATCTCGGTAAATCCTTTCCCGATTCAGTTCAGTTTTTGTTTTTTGTTTTGTTTTCAAAATACAGTCTTGAGTATGCCATATTTTATATGCAGGCTGTCCTTACCGACACTGGCTGTGCTCACGGAAAAGACTTCACGTGTTATCTGTCTCGACAAAGACCTTCAGGCATTGAGCTGTACAATATTCTTAAAACTTTTGATTTTAAAATTAATCCAAGGTCATGGTGCAACTTTTTATTCTGATACTATCCACCTGGGTCGGCCTTCCTCATTGCTTCATTTGCACCCGTCAGGCAGTCCAAAACCGCAGCTCGGCTTGTAGTCCGTGCACCTCTAACTGTACACATCACACCGATATTCAGGCAGCCCCGCTAGCTGCCCGCCGACACTCGAACTTCCTGGACTTGCATGCCTCCGTCTCAACGCTGTCCACCTCTTCCACTCCTGTTTGTGTCTCTGCTCCCCTTCAACTGTACTCTTTTTCCCGCTCTCTTCACCCCAGTGCGGCGCCTGTCCCCAACCACTCCCACCCTGCATGTACACGGGCGGTGTGGTCTGTTCATTTACTAGTAGTCGCTTAGGCCAGCCTCTGTCTGGGCTCACGGCCACTCCACGGCGGTAATGTACCATCCATCGGCAAGTCAATCTCTGTTTTAATTTTAATTTTTAATTAATAGGCTTAATTCGTGATTGGTTTGTTTCTTTTTCTTCTCCTTCTTCTTCTCCTCCTCCTTCTCTCCCCCCGTCTTCTCTCCTCCTCCTCTCCTCCTTTCCTCCTCCCTCTCCTCCTCCCGTTAAAGGTCTGAAGGGATGCTAGCCAAGTACATTGGGAGGCATAAGTTCTGCAACTTCGTACATAAAATTAAAAAAATAAAGTCTGAGGGATGCTAGCCAAAAGTACACTGGCTAGCCAAGTTATGCAGCTTCGTACAATTTTTTTTAATGACCGAGAATCTCTTTGCATCATTAATTTTAGAGAGCACTTCGTTTTAATGTAAAATCAGATTGTTCTTTGTCCTAATAAAATAGGGTTCTTTTGAATCTTTTATGTGTTCAGGTTTTATTTTAATGTTTTGTTTTATTGACTATGAGTGAAAAAGCGGAAAAAAGAGGTGGGTGAATCTTCAGCAAAGAAATCTTCAGGAAAAAAAATCATAGTTGTGTCTTCCAGTTTTAATTTTTGTTGACGATGTGTTTGTTCTTGTTTAATTGAGAATCTCATTGCAACTGGAAAGTTTGTTTTTTTGCACACACACACACACACACACACACACACACACACACACACACACACACACACACACACACACACAAATCAGGAAAAAGTTTCAGTGAAACATTGTCTTGCGGACATTTATTTACACCAACCAGGAAACTGTAGGCTCTTGCCTGAATCAGACGCATTGGTGCCCAGGTAGCAGCTCAAACTAAACAACGACCTGCTTCGGCAGGAACACTCTGAGAAAGAGGACGGAGCGTTGAGTGTTGCTTCACGTCCACAGAAACCGTAGGCTTATTAGGGATGGGAGCCCAGGATGGCCACCTCGACTTTCACACAGCTCCTGAGCTCTGAGTCAGGACGCGGCGGTGGTGGTGAAGTGATGCTTAATGTCCTCAGATGTCAGTTGACATATTAGGGACAAGTTGTGACCAATGCCGAAGCACGGTTCAATAAATCTTTACGTCCACGGAAACCAGAAGGCTCGTTAGGACGGACAGCCCAGGACGTCCACCTCGACTCTCACATAGCTCCTGAACTACGACGCGGCGGACCCAGTGCACAAGATGAGTTGATGCTTAATGTCCTCAGATGTCATTTGACATATTAGGGACAAGTTGTGACCAATGCCGAAGCACGGTTCGATAAAAGCCACATACGTAAGGTGTATGCGTGTTTAGCTGTAACCTGCCACTTGCACTTTTGGCAGAATGACCGGGATTTTTTACGTGCTACTGTGGTAACACGGGGGTGGAACGGATACCGAAATAAGAGTCAGCACAGAAATGCGACCCTGGAGAAGAAAATTCTCCCGCCGTTCCAGCAGGGATTCGAACCCGCGACCTTTCAATCACGAGTCCGGCGCTCTAACCACTGAGCTATCCCCGCCCCATCCAGTGCACAAGTTTTAACACTTCGGATAAATAGGGCCATAAAACTCCCGGCCAATCCAAAAGAGAAAGGACGACAGAAAAAAGGTTAAAGGGTCATGGCCTGGAACACACGCAACAGGGTTCCAGCCGAGATCAAGAGATCTTAGAGGAGGGAGGTGGAGCTGGACCCTCAAGTTAGCCCAGAAGAGATCATGAGTAGGGAGGTGGAGCTGGGCTGAGCAAGTTAGACCTCTTTTGCTTCGAGTTGTCCAAGTTGTTCGTCAGCAGCAGTGCAACGGACATTGTCTTTGTCACTGTCCAAGCACAGCAGTTGAAACAGCAATTGCGCAGTGCACTAGTCGCTGGGCAATGGCGAGGGGACACCGCCTTAACACTTCCATTGTTCTGGCGGCGGTACACGGTCTCTCCGCGGGTCTTTTTCTGGCGGTTTCCGCGGTCGAGCCTTCACTCTGTCGTCCCCTTCCCACTCTGTCCCCGTCCCTAATGGGCCATCTCGCCTCCTTGGACGTAAAGCAACAATTAAGAGTGAAGTGGGGAAGAAGAAAAAAAAAAAAAAAAAAAAAAAAAAGGGGGTGGGGGGGGTGGGGGGAGAAGACGACGAAAAGAGAGAGGGAGAAAGCGAAGAAAAACATATTAATAAACGATTCGTTTTTATGCATTGATGTTTTTGTGATCTGACTTGCTTCCTCCACGTACTAATTAACTCTCTATTGCACAAGACCTCTCAGATACACACGCCTGCGCATTCGCACGCATACACACAAGCACAAGCAGAAAACACGAGCATAATAATCTGCTCGAGTTATATTAGCAGCATAGCAGAGAAACAGGTTTTAGAAGACATATTTTAAAGTGGTTCCGTAAAAGTCTGGCAGTGTGAGGGCAGTTTCTTCCAGGCACAGTGGCCTTTCTTTTAAAGAGAGACATTTGAGTTTTGTGCTTAATGTTGAGCTTTGGAAACTAGTCCCCAATTCCCATAGAACCTCTTATGTGTGCATCATCATCTCCCTGAAAATGGATCCAGATCTGATTTCTGGCCCCGACGGAAAGCAAAGAGAAGTCATGGATTTTTCTCTCTCTGAAGAACACACTCTTGGGCAGCCATACTGGAATAAGGCTAAGAAGTACATTTCAAATGCCCCTAGGACCTACTTACTTTCGATTTCTGAGGCTTAATATGATCGGGTTGTCATCTTAATCAACGTGGCATGATATATAAAAGCCTCAAGCATAGTGTTTTAATTTGATTCTTAATCCATGTTCATGTGCTGTTGCCGAGGATGTGATCATTATTTAATTTACTTGTATGCCAAGTGCTTGTGTGAGAGCCATTGGTAACTGGAAGCAGATTCGTGGTATGAAAAACAAACTGCTCCATGTGGCTTGATCCACAAAAGACCCTATATGTCTGTCACAGCCTCTGGCAGGGTGAATTTACTCGTAATTGTAAATAAGTTGTAAACCGGCTCAAACCCCCCAGGGTCTCTCCACACTATTGTTTCGTCGGTGGAGTGAAGTTTCCTAAAGGGGAGGGGTCTGCAGTGATTCACCCTAAGAAAAATGACCTGCTTCACAAAGACACCACATACATATATGTCTGTGTCACCTACAGCCTCTCGAAGGGTGAATTCACTCATAATTGGAAATGGTCGTAAACAGGCTCAAGATCCCCCAGGGTCTCTCCACACTAGATCTGTTGTCATCGGTGGAGTGAAGTTCCCTAAAGGGGAGGGAGCTGTGGTGATTCACCGTAAGAAAAACAACCTGCTTCACAAAGACGCCACATATATATATGTCTGTGTCACAGCCTCTGAAAAGGTGAATTCACTCGTAATCGGAACCAGGTCGTAAACAGGCTCAAGATCCCCCAGGGTCTCTCCACACTATATCTATTGTCGTCGGTGGAGTGAAGTTCAGGGTTCCAGGCGAGATCAAAAGATCAAGAGATCTTAGAGGAGGGAGGTGGAGCTGGACCCTCAAGTTAGCCCAGAAGAGATCATGAGTAAGGAGGTGGAGCTGGGCTGAGCAAGTTGGATCTCTTTTGCTTCGAGTTGTCCAAGTTGTTCATCAACAGCAGTGCAACGGACATTGTCTTTGTCACTGTCCAAGCACAGCAGTTGAAACAGCAATTGCGCAGTGCACAAGTCGCTGGGCAATGGCGAGGGGACACCGCCTTAACACTTCCATTGTTCTGGCGGCGGTCCATTCGGTCTTTTTCGGGCGGTTTCCGCGGTCGAGCCTTCACTCTCTCGTCCCCTTCCCACTCTGTCCCCGTTCATAATGGGCCATCTCGCCTCCGTGGACGTAAAGCAACAATAAAGAGTGAAGTTCCCTAAAGGGGAGGGGTCCGTGCGCAATTGCTCTTTCAACTGCTGTGCTGGACAGAGTCACTAAGACAATGTCCGTTGCACCGCTGTTGACGAACAACTTGGACAACTCGAAGCAAAAGACGTCCAACTTGCTCAGCCCAGCACAACCTCCCTACTCATGATCTCTTCTGGGCATAGTTGAGGGTCCAGCTCCACCTCCCTCCTCTAAGATCTCTAGATCTTTTGATCTCGCCTGGAACCCTGGCCCAGCGTACAAGTTTAACACTTTAGATAATTGGGGCCATAAAACTCCTACCCAGTCCAAAAAAAAAAAAAAAAAAAAAAAAAAAAGAGGAAAAAAAAAGGAGAAAAAAAAAGAGAGGATAAAGGACAGAAAAGAAAGGTTAAAGGGTCATGGCCCGAAACATGTATACAATACACTCGGTTACATCTATAGTTCTATTCTCTGCTCTCGAGTACACTGTTGTCACATGTGATTTTGAGCAAGTGACTGCATACAGCCAAAGCATCCCTGGCCTCCATTCAAGGAGTCGAGCTGTAAACAGATATTTTAACAGCTATATTTAACATAATGATTTGCAGGGTATGGGTGTGTGGGAAGACTTGTTCTTGTGCGTTGGAGTTTTAATGCTAATAGATTTTTAAGAAATGGAGACAGGAGAGTGTGTGTTTTTTGCTAGTTATTTACACCATACAGTATTTGCATTTAGACAATATATTAAAAACTGTCTGTTTTATCATTTTGGTGTATGGCTGCTAGAAAGCAATTTAAACATGAAGTACATGACATATAGACCTACATAGAGTGCTTCCAGTCCACCTGAGTGTCTGCTTCCTAAATTCTATTTAGTCAATAAAAATGCTATGATGAAGAGACGGGTAATTTCAAATGAATGTCAGAATTTGATGTCAAATGGATATTGAACCTAACTCGAAAAAGCCGAAGGTAGCAGTATTTGGTTGCACCATCAATTAACTGCAAAGGATGTACTATTTGACATGATGATGAGTTGATGCTTAATGTCCTCAGATGTCAGTTGACATATTAGGGACAAGTTGTGACCAATGTCGAAGCACGGTTCAATAAATCTTTACGTCCACAAAAAAACAGAAGGCTCGTTAGGACGGACAGCCAAGGACGTCCCCCTCGACTCTCACACAGCTCCTGAACTATGAAATATTTGACATGGAAAAGACGTTCTGGACCTAGTAAACATGCAGTTCTAAATATTCAGGTGTGGAATTGAGTTAACTGTGTAACTTTGCAAAATGCAATTGTAATTTGCTTTCATAAGGCTTCAAAAGCCACACTCAGTCTAGCATGGACAGCTTAAGGTGGGTATGTTTAGCAATGCATGTCACATTCAACTTGTTTGGCAAAATGCTTGTACCAGTACTTTTGTGTAGTGTGATATATGCGGGTATCAGAATTTGGCTAAAATGGATACATTTCGAATGAAATTCAGTTGAAAATCTTGTATTACATGGTTTCTTCCACTTTAAAAGAAGCACTATGTCGTGCCTTGTATATAGTGAAACTTAGGAGATGACAACCTTTCTGTATCTGCTTGTGTGCATATTGTACAATTTTAGAAAAGCCTCGCCCAGACTCCTGTTCAACAATATTTTACTGACATGTATTTATAAGCTTTACATGAGCATGACATCATGCAATCTTCTTGGCCACACTGTTCCAAATGATTTTTATTAAAAACATTTTTTATTGCATTTTACAGAGATTATCATTTTCATCTGTAAAATGCCTACGTCACTATGTTAAAAATAATAAGTGTCTTGCTGACATTTTCAGGTTTTAATATCTTAAACAAAAATTCCTTAAAGGACAAGTCCAAGGGTAGGGGTGATTTTTGACACGATTTCCGTTAAAGCTCGCTGAGAACGATGATGTAGGTGAAACTGTGATCCGAGGGCTATAAATGCACGAAAAAAAGGCATTTTCTGTCGTACCAAAAGCGTCGCCATGACGCCCAAATCACGTGACCATATGCCTACTACGTCACTCTGGGGAGTCGCTGCAAAATGGCCAGCTCGAGCTCCGTATCAGTTTGAGCCTGTCAGACAGGATTTTGAAAGAGTACCGGAACATCGTGTCAGCTTCGAAGCAAACCCCATGCGGTATTCCATGGGGTTTGCGAAATCGCACTCACCGAAGTGCTCGCTACACAAATGGGCGTGATGCGGCGCAGCAAGAAAGTCAGCTCGTTTGAATTATATAAACTTAATCTACTTTCGCCTCACTGCGGGTCGATTGCGCGGGAGCTCGTGCATTGTTATACCTGGGGTCGTCTGCGAATTGTTACAGTTCGCGGCAACACAGTAGGCCGGCATAGTTAACTTTTTTGTCGACCACACGCATACACAGTTTACTGAAGAATCTAAGATGGCAACCGCACTGACTCCCCAGACTGACGTCATTTCCGGGGAAGCCTACAGAAAATAAAATAGATTAAAAACCCAGTTAAACATTTTTTTAATTATTTTTATTTAATTAAATCTGAAACTAGTGACACAATTGTCAATCATTTCGATGGTCATTTTGCATACTTAAAAACCTTGGACTTTTACTTTAAATGACAGAGCTACCGGGGGAGTAGCTTTGTTTAGAGAGAATTCTTATCTGTTTACTGAGGTTCAGTTCAACACTTTGCAGGCCGTGGCTGCGAGGGTGGCGTTGAGCAAGGCCGTTACCGTCTGCAACATTTATATTCCACCATCAGTCGACGTAAGTTTATCAGACCTAGAACAGTTGATTCAGCAGCTTCCTACTCCTTTTGTCCTCGTTGGAGATTTTAATGCTCACTCCCCTCTTTGGGGTGATGTGAGGCAGGATTCCTGAGGTCAAATGGTAATTTTTTTATTAAGACGATTATTACAACCTTTGTCTCTTAAACACCCGTGAACCTACATATAGACACCACAGTCATCACTCCTTTTTTGTTCCTGATCTGTCTGTGATCCATCTCTTGAATTTGACTCTGCGGAAGTGATCACTTCCCAATCATCCTCAAAACTTCCGCCCTGACATAACCGTACCGGCTGACTGGGCGTAAAACACCAACTTACCTTAAAACTTCCCCTAACGAGGACGAACTTGCTGCTGAACACTGGAGGTTCGACAGGGCTGACTGGATGTCCTTCCGCACTTTATGTGCCTCGCGATTGTCTGACGAGCTGGCCCCTTTTGGAGGACCCAGTGGCTCAGTTTACAGATACTTTGTTTTGAGAAATGTGAGATTTTGGAATAGTTTTGTTTGCAATCTCAGTCAAAGTTTCCGTTGAGCTTTCTTACGTTCTTTATTAGTTTGCTTACAAGCAGCGTTAAACCACGGTACTTTCGGGAGTTTGTTTTTAGAAGTGTGAGATTCTGGAATAGTTTTGTTTGCAATCTCAATCAAACTCCCGAAAATACCGTGGTTTAACGATGCTTGTAAACAAGCTACTAAAGAACGTAAGAAAGTTCAACGGAAACTTTTTCGAAACTCTACTGCAGAAAACGTACTTGTGTTTAAGCAGCTGAAGCCAAAGCCAGATATTTAATAAAAACTCAAAAGAAAACCTCCTGGCAAAGTTTCTGTTCTTCACTTACATCAAAAACCAAACCTAAAACTGTCTGTAAAGCAATCAGAAAATCAAAGGGAAAAAACTAGCTCCTCTTTTGGGTCACTTGGTCAATGGAAAATTGATCACAGGCAAGAAACAAATTGCAAATCTGTTAGCCTCTACCATTTCTCACAACTCCTCATCACAACACTATTCAACGCAATTTCAAGCCATTAAAAAGCAAAAAGAGAACAAACAAACAAACAAAAACTGTCAGATTCACCTCAGACAACACAGACGACTACAATCAACCCTTTTCACTTTTAGAACTGAAACAGGTACTTCAAAAGTCAAATGACTCGGCTATTGGACCTGATGACATTCATTATAAACTCTCCTCACTAACCTTCCAGAGAGTTCGTTAACCCAGCTGCTGACTATTTTTTAACTCCATTTGGGAATCCGGAATTTGTCCGCCCTCTTGGAGAAAAGCCACCATAGTTGCGATACCATAACCCGGTAAATATTCTTCAGATCCTAACAACTATAGACCCATTGCCTTAACCAGTTGCTTATGCAAAACGATGGAGAGGATGGTGAACAAACGATTGATGTGGGTCTTGGAATCCAAAGGTTTATTGACCTCGGAGCAGTGCGGTTTTGGAAAAACCGTAGCACTGCAGATCAGGTGGTACAATTTGACAGTTTGATTCGTAATGCGTTTGCTAAAAAATAACACGTTTTTGCCATTTTCTTTGAAAAAAGCCTACGACACCACGTGGAAACACGGTATACTGTCCGATCTTTACGATCTTGATTTTCGAGGCCATTTACCGACCTTCATTGGTGGGTTTCTATCCCATCGGCTGTTTCAGGTGAGAGCTGGCTCCACTCTGTCCGATACGAACAGAGAAATGGGTGTTTCTCAGGGAAACATCTTGTCTCCGATTCTTTACAGTCTTAAAATTAACAATATTGTCAAGTCTGTCTTGAAAGGTTTGGAAGCGTCATTATTCGTGGATGATTTTGCCCTTTGTATACGTGCAAAGTTCCTCCCACATGCACAGAGACTTATGCAACTGTGTGTAAACAGCGTGCAGGATTGGGTAAGCAAAACAGTCTGCATGCATTTCTGTAATCAACGTAAACATTTTGCAAAACCATCTATCTTGCTGGACAAAACTTCTATCACTGTAATAACAGAAGCTAAATTTCTTGGTGTAATATTTGATCGAACCTTATCCTATAGCAGTCATGTAAAATATCTCAAAACAAACTGCCTCAAAGCTCTGGATATATTAAAAGTCGTAGGCCACACCGACTGGGGGCCGATCAAAAAACTCTGTCTCTATCGAGCCCTTGTAAGATCCAAATTAGACTATGGGTGCATTGTATATGTGGCAGCTTCAAACAACATTCTAAAGAAACTGGACCCCATCCATCACCAAAGATTACAAAATTGCTCTTGGAGCTTTTCGTACTTCCCCAGTAACAAGCCTCTATGCGAAAGCAAAAAAATGTCTTTAAAAAAAAGAAAAGAAAATGTCCATGAAATGTGTTGAAACTAAAATCTTGTCCTGTGAACCTAGCTTACAGCTGTTTTCGAACCACCAAACTCGAAACTCTTTGAAAAATCCAACCTGACTCCACTTCTTGGCCTCCGAATTCTACCACTGTTTGAGGATTCTAAGACTGACATGGATGTAGTTGATGACACCACAGTGGAGTCAATCTGAACCTCAGATCTGTCTGTCTGACAAAATAAAATAAAAAGATTCTACAAACCCTGAATTATATAAACAAGCCTTTTTAGAAATAACATACAGGCATCCAAAATATATGCAGATATATACCGATGACTCAAAGGTAGACGAGAAGGTTGCTGCTGCAGCAGTGTCGTCTGTTGCTCCAAATAACCCCTTCTCTTGTCGACTGACAGACCCTTGTTCTATTTACACAGCGGAACTGCAGGCAATTATGTTTGCTCTTAAACAAGTATACCAGTCAAAAGAGAAGAAATTCATGATTTTCTCAGACTAGCTCTCTGCTCTGCAAGCGCTTAAAAACTTTAAAACTGACCATCCTTTGCTAATACAAATACAGGAACTTTTACACAAAATTAATGCAGACAAAAAGGAAACTATTTTTATGTGGGTTCCTTGACATATAGGTATTCGAGGAAACGAGGCAGCTGACAGACAGAGCTGCGAAAGAGGCTCTTAACACTGAACCGACGGCTGGTGTCGTACCTTTTTCCGACCTGAAACATTTAACTTCCAGATATGTCTGTGAGGTTTGGCAGGAGTGGGATGAGGCTGGTTTGGTATCAAACAAGTTTCATAAAATCTTACTAAGACTTTCAGACAAACTGTTATCTTTTAGTAACACAAGGAAAGAAAACACTGTTTAAACAGATTATATATTGGTCATTCTTTTTTGACACATTCCTTTATTTTGAGAAAAGAAGAGACTCCTGTTTGTGTTGCGTATAATACTGTATTTACTTGTGCTGACTTGCTGTTTCCAACAGAAATCTTTGTATTCACTCTATCGGAATGTGAGTCCTGAAATCATTTTTGACTTCTTGTGTGAGATTGGTGTGTTTTATAAAATATGAAGCGTGTTACGGTAATGGTTGTCTCAAGTACTTTTAAAGACTTGTTCAAAAATATTACGTAGAACGTTTTACACTTCACTTTATAAATGTATTTTACAAAATATGAAGGATGTTAAGGTAATATTTGTATGAAATATTTTTAAAGAGTTGTACAAAACTTTTACATAGAACATTTTACACTTCACTTTATACATGTATTTTACAAAATATGAAGGATTTTAAGGTAATGTTTGTGTGAAATATTCTTAAAGAACTGTACAAAACTTTTACATAGAAAGTTTTATAATTTCCTTTCCTAAATTTGTTGTTAGCCCTGATATAATCCTTTGTGGTTGACTGTGCTCAAAGCACTAACTAACTAACTAACTGATTCACTTTCATCACTAAAAGCTATATTTAACCTAAAGTCTTGGTCCAAATTCTAGAACTATATATGGATTTGATCAAAGATGGGAAGAAGATTGTCTTTGTCTGGGTCCCTGGCCATGTGGGCATTAGGGGTCATGCAGCTGCAGACTGCAAGTTATATCATCTGGTTCGTTTCGAAACGTTTATTAGGAATGCCTTCGTTAAAAAAGAACACGCCTTAACCATTTTCTTTGACCTTGAGAAGGCTTACGACACAAGGTGGAAGCACGGCATTTCGGCGGACCTCTGAGATCTCGGTTTCAGGGGCCACCTCCCCAGGTTTATCCAGAGCTTCTTGTCTGAACGCTACTTCAACGTTAGAGTGGGTTGCACTCTGTCTGAGCTGCATGAGCAGGAGATGGGGGTCCCGCAAGGTAGCATCCTGTCTCAGGCCCTTTTCAGCATTAAGATTAACAATATTGTTAAAGCTGTTTGGAAGGGTATGGATTGCTCCTTGTTCGTGGACGTCTTTGCTTTGTGTGTGAGCGGAAAGACGTTAAACAGAGTGGAGAGAGCTATGCAGCTGTGTGTTAACAGTGTTCAAGAGTGGGTGTCAGAGAACGGCTTCAAGTTCTCCACCTCCAAGACAGTATGCATTTACTTTCACTAACAGTGCGTTTTTTCCCCCAGACCCTAACATTCTTCTGGGAAAAACGCCTATAAAAGTAGTGAAAGAAGCAAAAGTCCCTGCTCTCATTTTTGACACCAAACTAACTTTTTAAAATCGTGTGCAACATATTAAATCTTCTTGTCAGAAGGCTCTGGATATTTTGCGTGTAGTGGGGCATACTGATTGGGGAGCCGATCGTATTGCATCGTCCTGCTACGCCTCTACCATGCGTTGGTCTGCTCCAAATTGGATTACGGATCCATTGTGTACGGATCAGTCGCGGGCCCGGCGTCAGTCGGTTCTGAAGCAAGTGGATCCGAGCCAACATCAGGGCTTACGTATCGCGTTGGGGGCTATTCGGACTTCTCCTGCCAAATTCTTTATGTGGAAGCACATGAACCACATGAACTCGCCGTTTAAAACTCTTTAAATTATGTTCTTAAATTAAAATCTTTACCGGGAAACCCAGCTTGTGTCTTTGAGCCTGAAAACATCCAAGTTATTTGAAGAATCGGAATCAAAAATTCCACCTCTCGGCATCCGCATTCTTCCACACTTAGAGCAATCTAAACTGGACTGTAACCAGATTGACGATGCTCCCTCGTTGGACATCGCCCCTTGGAAGCTTTCAGCTCCTGCAGTCCGTCTTGATTTGGCTAAATTTAAAAAAGAAACAACAATCCCGGAAACATATAAACAGTTTTATCTGCAACTTATTTCAGAATACCCTTCTTCGGAGAAAAAATAAAATAAAAAAATCACGGGTGGTTCTAAAACAGAGGCAGGAGTCGCCGCGACGGCTGTCTCCACGAAAACCTTTGACTTGTCGCCTTCCGGACGACAGCTCCTTTTACACCGCAGAACTACGAGGTATTCTTCTGGCTTTAAAACGTATTCATTGTTCTAAAAGAAAATCATTTTTAATACTGTCTGACTCACTTTCATCACTAAAAGCTATATTTAACCTAAAGTATGAACACCCTTTCTTGGTCCAAATTCTAGGACTATATATGGATTTGACCAAAGATGGGAAGGAGATTGTCTTTGTCTGGGTCCCTGTAGCTAAAGATGCCCTTGTTGGCGACACCTCGGTTGAGCTCATCCCATTCTCAGACTTAAAATCACGTGCCAACAAGTATATATTAGAATGGTGGCAGTCTGAGTGGGATGAGCTCCGGGGAAATAAATTACATGCAATATTTCCAGTATTAAAACAGCGTGTTGTTTGTACTCGGACAAATAGAAAAGAAGAAACTGTGATAGCCCGACTGCACATTGGCCATTCTTTTATTACTCATTCCTTTTTGTTGAAGGGTGAGCAACCGCCAATGTGCATCGGTTGTGACTGAAGAACTTTTAACTATTAAACATATTTTACTTACTTGTTCAGATTTGACTGAAATCAGACAGCTCAGTCACTGCGTTAATTGTTTCAGGAGTTTTCGCCTGGGAAGATTTTTTAGACTTTTTCAAAGATGTCAATAATTTTGTAAAAATTTAAACTTGAGATCATTTTTGGTTATGTTTGTGTCTTACTTCCCTTTTTAAGTATGATTTTAAAATTGTACATATACCAGTTTTAACACATATACACTTTTAAAAAGAAATATATGATAAAATGTGTTATCGCCCTGATATAATCACACTGGTTGAAGGCGTAAAACACCAGTTTACTTACTTACTCTCTCTTTGGCTCGTTATCACAGCTCCGTTAACCCCTGCCTTCAAAGTACTGTTCACGCAGTACATATCTATACTAACCTTGCCTCCAAACTAGTCTTTAACCGCCACCACCTCCCAATATCCTTTTCGGCCGTGTGTGTGTGTGTGTCAGTGTGTGTGCGGGCGCACGCGCGCGTGTGTGTGTGTCACGTAGTGTGTGTGTATGTGTGCGTGCGCCCGCGCGTGTGTGTCAGTGTGTGTGTGTGTGCGTGCCGGCGCGGTGCGTGCGGGTGCGTGCGGCGGCGCATGCGGAGGGGGGGGGGGGGGAGGGGGGTGCGTGTGCTCTTTATTGGCATTGTGTGTGCATGCGATTTTATGTGTGTACGCATGTGCGCATGCGATCTTGTGTGTGCATGATTTGCCATGCTTTGCCCGGTATGAACATGTTAATTTTTGTATGTTTTCTTTGCTTGTTTATATGCAAATGATTTGTATAATTCTGAGTGTTTACGCATTGTATGTTTTTCTTTAAGTTGTAAGGTGCTTTAGACAGCCAATTGTTCAGTCAACCATCGGGTCGTTTTAACAGATGACGCGGCCAGCTTCAAAATTCAACTGATCAAATGACGTACAAAGTTTTTCACGTGACCTGCAATCGGCGTACAGATCATGGCATAAAAGCCACGGATGTGCAACAACCAACTCTAACTGACTTAACGAGGATAAAACTGAACACCCTGTGTCTTCTTGTCACTGTCAGTTTCAGTACCATCGTCAGTCATGGTCGGTACGCCACGAAATTGCATTTTCAGTCACGCCGGCTTAGGGTTTATCATTTCTTGACTCTAACCACACAATGAAGCAGCAAGTAATCACTGAAAATCTGTCAAACAGGCTACTATGGACTAAAATGCATCAGCGGCTCCATCTGCAGCATGATGTACCTCAGTCACAGAAGATGCAACAACTGCAACAACTGTTAACTTCTTGTGCTGTGTTGTCTAGATTAAACTGACTGTTCACGGCAGTTCCCCTTCTCATGAGCGTCACTCCTGTTATTTACAATACTTCGGCGGCACGCCTTATTCTCGACATCAAAACTGCACACCGTGCCCCTCTACTACCGTGACTACAGCGGCAATTTCACTGGCTCCCAATTTCTGTTGATCAGTATAGACATAATGTGCTGTTAGCAGGCTGATTGTCAAGTTAACCTGCGCCGGTACATTAATGATGTGTGTCACTGACATAGTTCAGGATCTGTGTGAGAGTCGAGGTGGCCGTCCTGGGCCGTCCGTCTTAACGAGCCAAGTTCAGTCTGGTTCACGGCCGTGGACGTAACTGAAGATTATGGAACCATGCTTCAGCATTGGTCACAGCTTGTCCATAATATGTCAACTGACATCTGAGGACATAGTTAAGCATCATTTCATCAGATGTGTGTCACTTTATTCTTGTCACTGGTGTTCCGCCAGCGCGGCTCTGAGCCGCCACCGGTACTAGGTGCCTTCCGGCAGTGTTACAAATTTCCACTATTATTATTATTGCCGCTGAGCTCGGTGTTTGTTATTAAATTGGTTTATATAACACAATTCTCTATCTCGGTACATACATTATAGTGTGTGTCATATCGAATTCGGCCGGTGCGGCACTGATGGTTGCGGCCACGAGTGGCCCCGCCGCCGCCGCGTGACTTTACCAAGGTTTCCGTTATTATTACTACTACCGCAGACATTTTTATAACGGCCCAGTCTGCCTAGCGTTTTCAGTTGTGCGACTACAGAATCAGTCGGTTCGGCGACACTTTCGGAAACCCACTCAGTAGACTCGCGACGTTGTGACATCACTGAAGCTGTACCGCCGGCAGGCTATTTAGAAGTACAGCGGTTAAATTGATAACATAGAGGCTCGGCGGTTGCGGCTACAGTGGTATTAACACACACACACACACACACACACACACACACACACACACACACACACACACACACACACACACACACACACACACACAGAATCACTAGAATGGTGTTTTGCATCACAGTGCAAAACAAATATTATTGTTGTTTTTCGTGGAGTTACGGTGAAAAGACAATATCAGGTGTACTTTTGTGTATCGATGTAGTAAAAGGAGACTTCCGTGAGAAAAACAAAATGACTGATACGTCTCCGTGGCAATCAGCAATGGATCAGGTTTGTCAATCGGTGAATTTGATTAAATCAGCAACCATATATGCGAAATTGTAGAAACTGTCGAAAGTTCAGCCGATGCTGACGTTCATATCCATTTGGCTGAATCCTAAATTAGCAAGAGAATAATTATGACCACGAACAAACATCGAGAGCAGTCACAATCACCAGCAATAAGTAATAAAATTATATATGGAGAGAGAGAGAGAGAGAGAGAGAGAGAGAGAGAGAGAGAGAGAGAGAGAGAGTTCAGGAGCTGTGTGAAAGTCGAGTAAAGCAACATGTGATGTATCTATCTATCTATCTATCTATCTATATATATATATAGATAGATAGATATATTTGACTTAGTGCCAAAAGGTGTGCATACAAGGGGTTATGCACTTCAGTTGAAAATAAAACATTGTTGAAAACTGTTTTTATCAGAAATGTTGTGTAGTGTACGTGTATGAATGAATGAATATATAGTACAGATAATTTCAGCAAGGCTGTGGTTGAGTTCAAGGTACAGTCATCACACACTGAAAAAGCACTAAAAAATGACCACCAAAAACTTACATTCATGTACCGACTGATTTTCATCACTTTGCTTACAAACAAATCGCAAGCGCATGGAGTAACAATCACTGATTTGTAGAAATTATACACGGAAAACATCATTTTATATGGATAATATAACATCAACACTCACAATGTCAGTTGTATTTTCGATCAATTGATCTCGAATGTTTTAGTGACAACATCTGTCACATCACGTGACCTTTCCTGAATGACTGCATTCTCCCGGCTGCATGGCGTGTCTTTGTTCGGAAACATCGAAAGGTGTGTTGTAGTATCCTTCAGTGGTCTGACGTAGGTACATCAATCTGATGTAGAACATGTACTCTGCACTTTTTCAGGAGTTTATTGAGAATATTTTCAAGTTTTTCACCAATTTGGGTGTGTGAAATGAAAGTACTGTGAAAAGTGGCATCTTCCTGCGCCAAAGACTTGAAAGCCCTTTTTTTATACCTAGCTGAGTACAGCGTGAATAATTTTATTGCAACAAGGCAATATGTTGTTGATTCAGGATGTGTACTCAGTTTCATCAAAAACTTGTCAGTTATAAGTGCATGCTTTTTGTAGACTGTTTAATGGTGTTGCAAGAATATTTTGTTAACTGAGCGAGAGCAACAAAGTTGATGAGTTGTTGCTTAATGTCCTCAGATGTCATTTGACATATTAGGGACAAGTTGTGACCAATGCCGAAGCACGGTTCAATAAAAGCCACATACGTAAGGTGTATGCGAGTTTAGCTGTAACCTGCCACCTGCACTTTTGGCAGAATGACCGGGATTTTTTACGTGCTACTGTGGTAACACGGGGGTGGAACGGATACCGAAATAAGAGTCAGCACAGAAAGTCGACCCTGGAGAAGAAAATTCTCCCGCCGTTCCAGCAGGGATTCGAACCCGCGACCTTTCAATCACGAGTCCGGCGCTCTAACCACTGAGCTATCCCCGCCCCCTTCAACAAAGTTCCTTTTTTTTTTCTTGAAGTACTTTTTGTGCTGAAAGTTATGTCAGATGTCATGTTTGCCACACAACTGTTGTTGTAACATGACATGAAACATTAAACTTTTAAAGTTTAATTTAAAGTTTAAAGTTTAGTAATACTAATAGCGGTTCTGAGAACTGAGTACTGATTTGTGTAAAGGTCATGGTGTATAGGTTTCACATGTTTGTACTGAGCATATCAGTATTGGGACAGTTGCTAGTTATTTATTGGTTTAATAATTTCACATTCATAATACTTCAAAGTCATTGACATGACCAGGGTACGCGGAACTGAGCGTACTCCTGAGCCAAGTGGTACAGCAAGGAGGAAAACATAAAACACAGACAGTTGCAGTGCAGATGGTACAGAGAGAGGCTGGCTGCAGAGAATCCACACCTCAAAGAGGTGGGGGGTGGGGGAGGATCAGTACTTAATTGTTAATGTAAATTATCTTGATAAAATCAGGTCATTCTGATTTTTTAAAGATTTTTTTTTAGACTGATCTAAGCAAACAGAATGTTTTCTATACTAAAAATTGAGGAAATGTTATTTTGTTGCAATACTGATGTAATACAGGATTTTGTTTCATTTACTTTTTATGACTTGTGATTAAATGCAAACTGAGAAAAATCTTCTCTGTGTTTTTGTGTGCACTTGTATGGCTGATTATAGTCATGAAAGGGTGTGTTATATAAAAAAACGTTGAGTTATGGGTTTATGTCGCCCATCAAATATTACAACAATAAGCATGTCACAATCACGTGTTAAATTATATGAGTGTACAAAATTTGGCATAAACATAGGGGAGATGTGCACTAATAGTGACTTGATTTTGTGCATACTTGTGCAAAACTGAAGACACAAATGAACTATGCATGATGTACAACATGCAGCCTTTTATGACCTTTGTCACAAAATATCTCCAAAAGTGCACAAGTTTTTATCCTTTGCTTATAAGAAATCACTCTTAGCATTGTGCACATTCTAAAAACACAGCTAGTTTTAATGTATCATCAACTTTATTTTCTACCCCCTTTGTCCTGTTTTCATGCACACCTTTTGGCACTAAGTCATATGGGTTCTTCTTCAGTGCTGGTCTGAACTGGTTTTGTTGTAAATCAGTTCCCTTTTTCACACCGAATGGAGAAAATTCCCTTTGTTATACACCCAAGAAGGAATGAGAGCAATGTGGTGGAATTTTATTTTTATTTTTTATTGGCAAAATATATTCCCATGCAAATTGGGGAAAACACTGCTGCTATAAATAACAAAGCACTATCAATGCCATAGTAAAATGCATTAAAAGTGCAATGAAAACATTGCGTCATGGGTGAAACGTCCATTATGGTAACAACAAAAATTTGCGAAACAAATCCAGCAAAGGAAAAAAAATCTTCTAACCGCAATTTTCAAACGTACCATGGGCATCTACACACACATTGATGATGTTGTGTCATGTGATAAACATGGAATTTGTGATTGGGTGCTTTTACCACTGCATGCTGTGATGCAGGAGAAACATGCGTTGACTAGCTGTCATCATTGTCTGCTAACACACGATTTTGCCCAATTTAGAGGCCACCAATGATGTAGGTATGTGAAATTCCAAGCAGTTATAATTACTTGATCATTTCAGACTAGTATTTTATACAGTAGCACTGTTTATTTATAAATACAGCGTTCAGTGTGTTCAGTGCACTCTCTATCAGGCTCATCTCCGTTTCGTCACATGAAATGTATGTTTTTTGCCGAATCATTTTTTCATGGTAATAGTTAGGAACCACAATTACTGAAATGTAGGCATATGTAGGATCAAAAACAAACATGTGTAGTAATGGTTGCAGTCATTTCAAATTATTTCTCGGTCCATGGACAAGGAAAGAACTGGTCAAAACAATGTTTGTTTCTGGCAACATGGAACCGGACGGAAGTTGATTCTGTCACACGAAACGTGCGTTGTACATGTAAACATGATCATCATGTCACAGAACGTGTGTTAAAGAAATCTTCCCTGCTTTGTTTTGATTTCTGTGTGAAACTGAGATTGTGCTATAGTATTAATGATGATATAACTGAAATTCCTTTGTTTTAACTTTGCCATCTTCTATTGGACCAGAAACAATAGAACTTAATATAAATAAATAAATAAATGGTGTGCTTGCAGAGTTTTTGTTTGGAATTTTTATTGTTGTTTCTTCTGTCCTGTTTTAGTAGTGACATGATGTGCTTGCAGAGGTTTATAGTTTTTGTGTTATTCATTTTTAGTCAACTTTACTAATTAAAGCTGGAAAGAATTCAACATAATAATATCAATATACTGAGTAAAACTGTACTTGAAGATTTTTTTCTGATTCATGTTTCTTGTTTGGTTCCTGGGGTGGAGGGTGGTGGGGGGTGCATTAGCATTAATGAAAAAGACAGGGGTCTGAGGCAGCATACTATGTATGTACTAGTTTACTACATCTTGTTTTTCCATTTCCTTGAACTTTGTTTGCTGTCTCTGAATGTGATGTGTTCTGGACTGCAACTTGTGCTGTGATTTCACTTGTTGGCTCTGTTAAATCTAGGATCTAGACTACAAGGCTTCATCTGGAGAAGTGCAGGTAAAGTTCCTGTGTGAATTTCAGAGCAGCTTCTCGTTCCCTGCAACTGATGACATCCCTTGGGGATCAGCTTACAAAACTAAGCCGACCCACTACACACCGGTGTGGATTGCAGCTTGTTTTTTTGTTTTGTTTTTTACAGAATAAAAGCTGCTTGAAGTTGTCATTGTTTTCCATGAAAACAGATGATTGATTAAATTTTCATGTTAAGTTTCAGTCAGTTCATGTAAACGTTACTAGTACTACTTATCACTTTTTTTTTTTTACATAAGCAAAACTGTCAGTGTCAGACTCAACAACAACAACAACAAAACTTGTCAAACTCAAAACAAATACATACATACATATAATATGTACAAATACTCTGCAGAAATACATTTTCTGCATGCTTTAACAGTTTCCAACCTGAGTGATTATTGAATGTCAAATGAAACATACATGTGACGTGAAACATGCGTTACAATTCAAAGAACATCTGAAGTTGAGGAAGTGTTCCAATATTACTTTGAAATATGTCCACAGCATCAAAAACTAACAAGAATAAATACTTGTTCATGATCCATGGTGTTTGTTTGATCTTGAAGGAAAAACTTTTCTTTCCATGTCACACATGTTTCGGTGTCACAATTTTGCGAGGAGGCTGTTCTACTCTCAAGTGGATGAACCCTCTTAAAACTTGCACATAGTTACTCTTAATGATTGTTATTTAAAACCTTTCTATGAAATAATAAGGTTCTTGTTCTAAATATTACATAAAGATAATTTTGTCACACTGAAACATGTGTTATGCTCTCCACTTGGAAATGTTCGAAGCCACCCTAACTTGCAGTCAGGGTCCTAACTGCTTTTCTTTTAATTGTGCCTTAAAATAGGATGTATGTGGAACACAACAAGCCTAACTGGGATAAGCTGTGAGCTATTTCCATTTTGACCTCTGATTCCCCCTATCTAGGACCAGCACTGAAGAAGAACCCATATATATATGTGACTTTGTGCCAAAAGTTATGCATAAAGACTGGACAATGGGGGTGGAAAATAATGTTGCTGGTAGATTAAAACTAGATGTGTTTTTAGAATGTGTGTATTTCTTGAAAGCAAAAGATAATGACTTTTGACATTTTGTACTTTTGGAGATATTTACTGAGAAGGTCATAAAAGGCTGCATGTTATACATAATAATAATAAGAAGAATGTACATTTATCAAGGGCTCATCAATGCCCCGAGTGCTGACATCATATACATATATTAGCCTAAATATATTCTGTATGTACATAGTGGATAGTCCTACTAAAACAATTTACATAAGGGGGGCATTATATGGAAACACACACACACACACACACACACACACACACACACACACACACACACACACACACACACACAATGACTGTAGCAGAAACTGGGTATTGATATTAGTTGGGGCGGAAATACTGTGAGAGGTTTGAGCAGTATCTAAGGTCTTGTGGGAGTGAATTCCAAATGTGGGGTCCAAAGCAAGAGAAAGTGCAAAAGCCATGAGTCTTGCATTTGTGTTGCTGGATATACATAAAATATTATACGTAGTTCATTGTGTCTTCATTTCTGCACAAGCATGCACAAAATCAGGTCACATTATTAGGGCAAACCTTCCCTACTATGTTTCTGTCCAATTTTGTACATGCATATATATAATAATAATTTAACACACATTTGTGAAATGATGATTGTTGTAATATGTATGACATAAACCCATATCTCAACTTTTCTTAAAGTAACAAGGAACATTTCTCCACTTTTTAGTATATAAAACAAACCAAGAAACCTCCATTTGCTTACTTAAGTCACAAAATAAACAAGAAAAAGATTAAACTTGAGATCGTTTTTGATTATGTTTGTATCTTACTTCCCTTTTTAAGTATGATTTTAAAATTGTACATATACCAGTTTTAACACATATGCACTTTTAAAAAGTAATATATGATGTCAAAATGTGTATTGCCCTGATATAACCACACTGGTTGACTGGGCGTAAAACACCAGTTTACTTATTTACCTATGTAACTGGTAGGGTTGACTGTTTCGGAGTGTGTGTGCCCTCCAGAGTCTAAGATAAAGTACTCTATGTTTTATGTGTATTTATGTTCATGTATTATACTGTGTGTTATTTTATTGGTATCTTTTATGCAATCATAAGGCAAATTTCTATGTTATTCATAGACAATAAAGATTGTGGATTCTGTATATGAGTACAGAATGCCTAAGTACATCCTAAGTAACCAACCCCTGTCTGGAAGAAAAATAGTCTGGTTTTTAGACTGACCAGAAAACGCTTACCTTGCCAAATTGGTCAGTGTTACTTTCTGGTCAATTGACAGGACTTGACCCCAGAAATGGGATTTTGATTGACCCAAAAAGGCCTAGTCATACTGTCAGCATATAGCAGCATTTACTCAAAGGTGGACAATTTAAGAAACTGAAAACAAAATGTGCGTTGAGACTGAGTATAGATGAGAGAAAATCGAAGCAGCCTCAGTTTTGTCTTTATCTCGTTGCCAAATCCCATGGTAGACACAAACTGGGTTAGCTGACATGTCTGCAGCATTGTTTGTCTTCACAGGAAAATGATGCTGCTTACAATGTTCTGATCTATTCAAACTTTTTGTAAACGGCAAATTCACTGAATGTTTCCACTTTCCCATATTATGGCTCTTTCTTTTGTGTTTGATGCATGTGTCCAACAGGTTTTGCTTGTCAAGTGTGACATCGCCAAGACCACTTGTATTCAGCTGTGCCTTCTCTATGAGCCTTATTTCAAGGGGTATGCTTTGCATTCAGGAGCACCCACTTAAAAAATGTTTTGCACAGCTGGACCTTTTTTTAATTTATTTTTTGTGTGCACAAAATAAATAAAAAGAAGGTCCAGCCATGCAAAACATTTTTTTAAGTGGGTGCTCCTGAATACAAAGCATACCCTTGAAATAAGGCTCATAGAGAAGGCACAGCTCTCTCTTATTTCAATAAAATCCGAACAAGTAAATAAAATATGCTCTACGGTTAAACGTTTATCACATCTGATACACTTTGGCAGTTCCTCACCCTTCAATAAAAAGGAATGAATAATAAAAGAATGGCCAATGTGCAATCGAGCCACCACAGTCTCTTCTTTTCTGTATGTTTATCACATCTGATACACTTTGGCGGTTCCTCACCCTTCAATGAAAAGGAATGAGTAATAAAAGAATGGCCAATGTGCAGTCGAGCCATCACAGTCTCTTCTTTTCTGTTTCCAATACTAAAAGAATGTATTGTTTGTCCCTGGAGAAACAGAAAAGAAGAGACTGTGATGGCTCAATTGCACATTGGCCATTCTTTTATTACTCATTCCTTTTTATTGAAGGGTGAGGAACCGCCAAAGTGTATCGGATGTGATAAACGTTTAACCGTAGAGCATATTTTACTTACTTGTTCGGATTTTATTGAAATAAGAGAGAGCCATTTTACAGCTAAATCACTGCGCATGTTATTTCAAGATATTTTACCAGAGAAGATTTTTAACTTTTTGAAAGAAATCAATATGTTTGGAAAAATATAAATTTGAGATCACTTTTAGTTATGTTTATGTTATACACCTTTTAAGCATGTTTTTAAAACTGTATATATAGACTCATTTTAAGAAATACATATTATTAAAATATAAGAGATGTGTATCACCCTGATATAACCATACTGGTTGACTGGGTGTAAAATACCAACTTACTTACTTACTTACTGCACACTTTCAGATAAAGAGTACAGCTACAATCAAGTTACTCCATCATTTTGGCTTTGTGTGTATGCTAATTCTAGGTTATGCTCCGCGCATTTTTCATACTACTGATGCAAAATACACAATGTTTTGCATTGGTTGATGCAAATCACTAAAAGGCAGCCTAACCCCTGATACACTAGACTGGTTTGTGAAGCAGATTGTTTAAGTTAATGGGACTGTGAGCTCTGGTGGAGTCTGTGTGTGTGTGTGACTGGATTCTTCTTCTTTTTCTTGTCAAGGGCTGGGCGCAGAGTGTTGCAAGTCCTGCAGTGACATGTATTTAATAGGTTGTCATGGTCAGTGCCTTGGGTGTTATAAAAACCATAATAAATAATTAATAAAACAGCTAATCTAAAGTTAAAACTGATATATATATATATGCTTGATCTTTTTGATATTGTGGTGGTGAAGACTGCGGCCTAGTCAACTCCAGAAGGACTCGAATAGATTATAGGCATTTGTACTGTAGGTGGGACTGGAATGATTTGAGGGTTAGAGCTGATCCCATGTAGTAATGTACTTTGGCAGGTTGCCTTGGTCAGCTAATTTAATGAGTTGTGGTATTGGGGAAGGAGGAAAACTTCCTGTATTGGGAAAGGCAGGAAATGTCTGTATAATCAGTTTGGCAGGAAGACACAGGAGAGGAAACTGGGTGGATAAGGTAGGGTCTTCTGACTATGGCTTGCTGAGTTGGTCTGAATCTGCTGTCAATGGTGATCAGTCCATTGTGGAGTTTGTAGCATCTAGAAAGCCTGGCATATCTGGATTGCAAGGACATATGGTCATTCCACATTTGATGTTCTGTAGTACCTGTACAGGGTCCAATGAATAGCCCTTTACTGGATCACCCCCAGGATCCAGATTCCAGTTCACTTACTTACTTGACACCTGTCTTCAAGGTCCGTCTCACATTTAGTCTAAACCATGCTTTCAGGCATCTTTCCTTTAAACTCTGCTTTAATGCTTTAAAGTTTAAAAAAACAAGAATGACCAAAAACAAGTAAGTTTTTAATTTTTTTTAGTGTGATATATTTTTCATGTAAATCATGTAATAAAAACTCAAACAAAATTATATACTATTGTTACATTACAGCATTGTGGTTGGTGAACTTTCAGGGCAGTCAAGATTCAGCTGTGTTGGCAATGCAACTGGAAGACATGGAAGCAGTGGAAGATCTCAGTGGTTCTGATTATGGCAGTGATATAACAGGTAGTGAGTACTTTTGTAGACTTAATTTTTTTAAAATTTTTTTTAGAAAACAAAATGTATTTGAATTTATTAGATTTTCTTCAATAATTTTTGACTTGCTTGAAAAATTGTGAGTCTGTGTACTACTAATAGACCCCACCTCTTGTCTTTTGACAACTTTTTGTCCTGGCCACCATTTCACTTGTCAGGCATGTGGTACGGTGGTGATTGGTGGAATGCATGGTGTCTGATTTAACATTTAAATAAATATAACTTGCTTAAATAGTAGTAATTATGATTATAATTATTGCACAATATTTCTGGTCATTAATGAGCATGTGTTCTCACATATGATTTTGAAGATTTTGTTCAGAATCAACCAATCTTTCACTCCATTGTGATTGATATTCTTTAGCTTGTGAGAAGTATGGTGTGGGTGTCGGTTTTTGTCACACAGAATATTAATTCCAGTGTTCAGATTGGCTTAATGCTTTATTGATTGCCAGCCTGGAACCCTCTATGATGAGCATTACATAGCCATCTGTAGTGCAATACCCCTGTGTCTTCTGAACCACTGAAATGCAAAATGCAGTATGTGGTTTATTTTTCTGTTCACTTCTCATGCTTGCATATATTTCATTGGTGGATATTCAAAAATGCACTGTGTAAATTAAGCTACAGTAACTCATTTGAGTCACATATGACTAGAGCACAGTGGGTCTGCTCGGAAGCAGAGAATAGTGCAATATAGCTGCCATTGTGAAGTGCTTGCAGCTCTCATATCAAGATGAGGCACTTGACATGTGTTCATAAGATCTATAAAATAGTAGTGAAAGAAGAGAAGAGAAAAGAAAGAAAGAACTCCTTCATAACACAGCAACAAAGAGAGAGAAAAAAGAGTGAAGGTGCCTGTGGAAGGATGAGTCAGAACCTAGAGTCCATATGTGTAAATGGTGCTATGCAGTCCATACATATATATATATAGAATTAAAGATGCAGTAAAGTGTGAAATTATGTCTGAAAAGACTGTTCTAACATGTCACAAAGACTATTCTAAGTGTGCGCGCACACGTGCATGCACACACACACACACACACACACACACACACACTATACACAATTTACAAACAAACATAATAAACAAGGGCTTACGGGAGAGGAAGATAGCAGCATGAGAGGGGAAAGCATGGCAGGTCTATTGATCTGGAAAAAGAAATACCTTGAGGCTAGAGAGGGTTGCTTTTGGAGAGGAAGGGGAAGATCATTCCATGTAGAAGGGCCGAAGATGAAACAGATGCAGGAATTGACTGTGGAAAACCTGGTACAGAAAAAGAAGCAATAAACAAAAAGCAAGTACTTATTATTACACTTTATATGCAGGCAAAATATTTATAAAACAGTAATTGCATTTCATATAGTTAAACTGATCCACATAAAGATTGGAGGATTTAAAAAAGAAAAAAGTGAAAAAAAGAATAGTTTCTGATCTGACTTTTTTTCCAGGAGTAATGTTGCACCCTCTGATGGTAGAACAAACCACATGCTTTCTATATATATATTAAAGCTATGTAAATTTAGCTTTGTATAGTCAGAATGCTATAAGTACAAACACTGGTGCACCTCAAGGTACAGCTTTAGCACCTTTTCTGTTTTGCTGTATACAACTGACTGTAGAAGTACTGATGAATCATGTCCTCTAGCAAAATTTGCAGATGATACAGAACTGGTTGGAAAAGTAAGTAATGATGAAGATTGAAAACTATCTCAAGCAGATTGAAAACATGAATTGGTGTGATAAAAATGACTTGTATTTGAATGTTTCCAAAATGAAAGAGATGTGCATTGATTTTAGGAAAAATCTAAGATGCTGCAAACCAGTCTACATTAAAGGAGAAGCAGTGGAGGGAGTAGACACATATAAGTGCATAGGTGTGGTTTTTGATAGTAAATTGAACTGGAAAGAGAACATCAACTCTGTGCTGAAAAAAGTGAACTCGAGGTTGTATTGCATGAGCAAGCTGAGATCATTTGGAGTCAGTATGCTAGTAACTCTGTATAATGCTGTAATATGTAGTCTTATTATGTTTGGGTCTGTCTGTTGGGGTGGGAATATTTAAAATTTTGATAGAAGGAGGTTGGAAAGGACTGTAAAAAAAAGCAAGTCATGTTGCGGGAAAGCCACTGGACAGTTTTAAGACTCTACATGAAAAGAGACTGTACAGAAAACTAATACAAATAATAAATGATCCTACACACCCAGTGAGACACTCCTTTGGTAGCAGACACAGCAACGGAACATAAACAAACCATTATAAAGCCTTGTTTTTACCCTCGGCTCTGTCAGTTTTCAATGAAAATTATACCAGTCATTAACTGTGTGTGTGCATGCATCAGGACGTCTGCTGAGGATGATAATTTTCTAAGGGAGGGTGGGGGATATGTCACTATGTGTGTACATAATGATTTTTATTTGAGAGTTTTTGTGTTTTGGTTTGTCAGAGAAAGCATTATCCCATGTAATTTTGGGTTTGCTAGTATTAAGATCAGTCCTTTAGTGTATGCAGACTGAGAGAAAGGGAGTGTATGTCTAATAGCGTGTACGAATGTGTGTGGCTCATGACTTTGAGTTATTGAGATAAATGCAGTTTAGTTCTTCATCAGTTGTGCTTTAACGTATAAGATCAAATGACAGCTTTAATTTCTTGCTGGGATGAATAAAGTATATTGTTATTGGTGTTCTTGCTTCTCTGTGCAGGTGCCTGTGTGTGTGTGTGTGTGTGTGTGTGTGTGTGTGTGTGTGTGTGTGTGTGTGTGTGTGCTTAGAATAGTCTCTATGAACTAGATTGTGTACTTTACAAATACAAATACTTTAATTATTATTATATATAGGTGTACCCTAAAGGAGGCAGTATAATCAGACAGCTGCACACCTACATACAGCCAACAGACCCACTGTGAGACACACTTCACAAGTTAGAACACTGTTACAAGTACACAACAGTGACATCTCCATGAGTAGCACAATTGTTGTGGAGTTTTGTGAGAAAAGTAGTTTATAGTGATATAATTTTCCTGGGGAAGGAGGCAAGGTTGGGGGGTAGGAGAGGGGGGAGGGGTGGTTGTGCTAAGGGTGGTTTATGGAATAGACAGCAGTAGTGGTGGACTCCAATTAGCCTTGGCGGATGGGATGTCTCAGTTATAGGAGGTTTGCATACATGGGGTGTGTGTTGTTGTGTTGTTGTTGTTTTTTGGGGGGAGGGAAGGGGCATGTTTGTAGGGATGCCGGGTTGGCAGCATGAGAGTGGGCTGTAAAGAGGAACTTGCAACAGTATAACTTTAATCCTCCTGAGATGCAGCAGTACTAGCATACAGCAGCAAATTGTGAAAACAAAAACTCTCCACCAATCCTCTTACACCACCTACATCTTGTGTTAATTGTGTCTGTGCTCATGGCCGGCTGGCCGTGGATTGCCACTAGTCTTATAGCTAGCCTCTAGATAATATAGATAATATACTCAGTCATATTTGTTTGGCATGTCTCTGCAATCTCTGAAATTTAATAGATTGATTGGCTGGCTGACAATCTGTGTGACTGATTGATTGATTGGTTGATTATTGATTTGACTGGTTGATAGATTTTGTCTCCCTGTATATATATTATTTGATTGGATGAGTGGCGATCTCTGTCTCATCTTCTTGGTGTTTGTTGCTGTTCTTGTCTGTGTGCTTAATTATATGTATGGGATTGAGTGAGTAGTTTTGTTCTTGTCTGTGTGCTTAATTATATGTATGGGATTGAGTGAGTAGTTTAAAAGTGTTCCAGAAGTGTTCTGACTCCTTGTGCAATGATGAAAGTGGACTCCTTGTGCAATGATGAAGGTGGCTTTTGTCCACGAAGCCTGTGTCCTGAAAAAACAACAACTTCAGTTAGTGTTTCTCTTAAGGGAACCTTTGTCTACAGCTCATGACAGTATTTTTAGTGGCATTGCAAGATATCCAAAAGTGAAGCCTTGGACTTGTGAAGAAGTTCCTGGCATTGGCACAGCATTTTGTATTCCATAATCAGTAAATCAAACTGACAAGAATTGGGATGAACCTCATTTTTCTTCTTCTTCTTTTTATATTTTTTATGTCGTCCATGATGTTAAGTCATGGACAACCCATAACAAACTGAAACCAGGCAACCACAAGACAGAGGTACTGATTATATCTGGACCTAGGATTTTGAACTGGACACCTTTCCCACAACTCTCTTCTTGTAGGAGACTCCCTCAGTCAGCTAAGAACCTTGGGGTAATGCTCAATGTTTTGATGACTATGGCTGCACATGATACAGTCAACCTGACCCATGCCTTTAACTATGAAGTAGGCCCTGTCTGCTCAGTGCTCCATTTGCCTCTCTTTGCAAAACTCTTGTTTCTGCTTTTGCTGTTTTACTGACTGGAGTATTTTAATTCCCTGCTCTCTGGATGCCCTTGGTACCTTTTAAACAGACTTCAGAAGGTTTGAAATGATGTAGACCGTCTCATCTTGAAAACTCCCAGGACTAACCACACTGCACTTCATCTTCACACTCTGCACTGGCTTCCAGTCAATGCTAGAATCAAACACACAATTTCTTCTGTTTGTTTCTGTGCCATTACACCTACTGGCCCTGTCTACCATTCTGATATGCTCAAGATCTACACACCTTCTAGGCAACTTTGATATTCTGCAGACAGCCTTATGCTGTGCATTCCATCTGTCAGCACTAAGTTGTGTTGTGAGTACTCTTATATTGCTCCAGCTTTCTGGAAAGTACTTCCAAAAGACATCAGCTTTTCTCAGTCAGTCCTTCAGATCAGCACTCAAAACTCACATGGCACTGTTTAGAGTGTGTGTGTGTGTGTGTGTGTGTGTGTGTGTGTGTGTGTGTGTGTGTGTGTGTGTGTGTGTGTGTGTGTGTGATGAGCAGGCTATATATGCTAGACTCTTTGCATCTGTGGCACTTGTGTGGGCTGTATTAGGTGTAAATGTTAATAATTGTAAAGCACTATGGCATGTGGTATGAAAGGGTGCTCTATAAATGTAAGTTATTATTGAATGGCCTTCATACATCTTACACTTCACCATACATTCACTTGTTTTACCATGCCCACTTTTGGTGGGGTGGCTTTGATGCACTGCTCACAGATGCTTAGCAGGTGCACACCCTCATTTCCTTTTCTGAGCATTGTCTGCTGACTGGAGTGACCATTTTTGATCTGTTATATCAAATATGTTAACTTTTCAGCATTAACTTATGACCACCAAAACCAGACCAGCTGATCTGGGTCAGTACTTCAGAAATGAATATTGTCTTTCATTGTCTGCATTAAATACATTTGACACAGATCAGTTGTTGGTAGAGTTATAGTCATATGGTGACATAGGATCACTTTGAAAGAATTTGCTCTGTCACTTACTATTTGATACTAATGAATATGTCTTTTACTGTATTTTGTCATTTTGATTTACTTCTTTAGGAAATGAAGCCAAAAGTAAAGGTGGCAGCACCAGTGAAGACTTTCGTCAACGTATGAGTCAGAATGTGACACAAATGGTAATTACTCCTTGCTGTCTGTATTTTGAGCTGTTTATCATAGGTTTGTCATAAATTTGAAGACTTTGTAGTGTTAATGCTTTGCTGGAAATGAAGGACTCGGTAGCATTAACATTGTGACAACAGGTCATCCAATTCTGTCATCAGTAGATTTACCACAGGACATGAAACTGTAAGTGGAAAGCATATTGCATTATTTTTGGGCATGTCATTATAATTGTGAATCCTGCTAAAAAATAGTGTTAAAAATAGCATTATTTTATATACTTTTATTTGCACCTGGGTGTCACCAAACTGAACTTATAACAAGTTGTTTTCTCACATATACAGTTACCATATGAAAGTCAGTGCACCATACAAAAAAAGAAAAAGGAAAAAGGTTAAAAATATACACCCATTTTCTCCAGAAATCTCTTCTGGAAACCCAGGAATAAAAGAATTGCCTGCTCTTTAATACTTAGGAATAAGGGATGGTCAGGGATGAAGGAACTAATATGTACATGGTCATAATTTAGTGACAGTATGCTTGTTCTCCAGCTGACATACATTTGGACAAATTAGTTATGATTAGTCCACTTCTTTGTACGAGACCATTGTGTGTATGCACACACAAATGCACATACACATAGTCACACACACACACACACACACACACACACACACACACACACACACACACACACACACACACACACACGTCAACTGTAACATCATCTGTGTCAGTATGAATGGAGCACATACTGGTAATAAAGCTGGGCACTTAATGGGGGGTGGGGTGGTTGGGGGGGCAGTATCTCGCAGGTAGTAACCTTGTTTATCTCTAGTGGATTTTGTTGTTGTTATGCATCGCTTAAATAATTAGAAATACCATTGTAAGATATGGTACTATGGTATTTTGTTTATTTACAAAACAGAAACATGTATAGTTCTACATGAATGAATTACATAATAAATTTATTTCTACATGTCTAAACTAAGTTTCAACATTCCAACGGTGAATTTTGTTTAATTGTATATATATATACACACACACACAAAGGGATTATGGACTTATCGGAAGCCATTTTTATGGTTATGAATAGTTTTTCAACTTCATCTTTGTACTTATGTTAGCAAAGCGCTTTGTGTATTGCAGTCCATCACAATGCAGACATTTGATGGACAGAAGACAAACACTTAAATGAACAAAAACAGTTCTGCATGGTTTAATTTGTGGCACACAAGTTCCTTTAATTTGAACAGGCTAGCCCAAAAGTATTTACCCAGATGTTCATCATTGCATAGCCTTATTTCAGTCTAAAAATCCTATATGATTTGCCCTTGTTATTGTGTTATCACTGTGTTTATTGTCCTCATGGTAGAATGCACCTGTTTCTATAGAAGTGAGTGATGAAATGTGACAACTACTGTTGGGTAGATGTGGCAAGCTGGAGCACAAAGTGCCAGGAAGGCCTGGAGCGTTTATGGAAACATTGACATCCTGCGTCCATACTTCAATGTTGAACCTAGAGAAGTTCAGAAACGGTTAGTCAAAACTGCTAGATGCATTTTATTTATTGTATCATTAACTTTGTTAAGTTTTTACAGGGAAGCATGTTCCGGGACCTCCCCAAACATCTTGGTGCTTGCCACATACATGATGCACACACATACACGCACACGCACACACACACACACACATACATGCACATAAACACACACACAAGCACACACACACAAACACGCACACATGCATGCATGCACGCACACACACACAACCAAGTTTAAAGGTTACAGTGGAGTGTGATGTGATGTCTGTTATCATTTTGTGTGAGTCAGCTGTGCATTTGTTCTTATTGTGTGTCTTTCAGGTTGCTGTATTCCCTTATTCCACAGAAGCCAACAGCTCAAAGGCAGGTTGGTGATCACTGTATTGTGCTTTTTAGTCTATATTTTGGCTATAATCAAAAGCTACGCCATTGAGATTGCTTTACCTTTGCTGATGTAGGTGACTCACGAGCATAATATTAAAAGAAGTAACTGTGAATTTTTTTATTATATGTTTGTGTATATATTTTATCTGTGTTGACTGACATGGTACAGTTTGTTGATTTGACTTGAGAAAGGGTTTATTTGTATGAGAACAGCTTTGAAATGTGCATTTGCTTATGACAAGAGTTTGACCATCCTGAGGTGACCCTGTGCAGTTGACAGGACATTAAAATTTAGTTACTAACAAACCTCTTCTGCTGGTTAGTTAGCTTTTTTCATGTTATTGTCTTGCCAACTGCACAGTGTCACATAAGACAAATTATATGTTCAGAGTTCTTCTAATCCAGTTCCAGATGCAAATCATCAAATCACAAGTAAAAAGATGGTTCACAGTTTCAGACACAACAGTCAACAGCTGACACAACCAAGTCAAAACAGTAGTAATTAATATGCGCATAAAATTATCTCAAATATATATTATACTGTGTGTACGTATACATGTCATTTACATCCATGCTGTTTTTGACGAGTTGTCTTTGCTTGATTTTTTTGCAGGAAGTTCCTCGTGAACTGTATGGCCCTGTAATGGTGGTGCTGACGATGATTGCTTTGTTGCTGTACCAGATGAAATCAGCTGACCACAAAGTTGTAAGTGTTTATAGAATATGGTTGCTATGCTTTACACAAAACAATGCAATGTGAAATGGGTCTTTCTAATAATAATAATGTGTGCATGGGCTAGCTGAGCCATTGACCAATGTCAATGTGTTTTAGGTGAGGACAGTGATAAAGTGATACTGATAAAATGAATAAACATGTTTTAGGTGAGGACAGTGATAAAATGACACTGATAAAATGAATAAAAATGTTTTAGAAAATGTAAGCTAGGATTGCATCTACCTGGTTTGAGAGCTGTCTTATTTGTTGACAGGCAGATGGTACCCTGATGGGATCAGCACTGGGAGTGTGTTTTACCTACTGGCTGGGAACCTCTGGACTGGTCTGGCTGTTGGCCTATGTCTGCTCTGTGCGCCTTGTGATGGTGCAGATCCTGAGCATGATTGTGAGCAATTTCAAAATTTTCCATGCCACCCTTTGAGGCAATGGGGTGGGGGGGATCATGGAGAAATGAAGTAATGAAATACTGTGCAACAGTATACCTACAGACTGAAACTGATAGGACAGATGCCCAGGTTACACTGCGTGAATAGCTAATCCTCCTCCTTTCAGCAAGAGTGATGAGACATTTTCCTTGGGACTGTAACAGGTATTAACACACTAATGCACATTTGCACACACAATGCTGCAAAATTGCAACTGTAATTACATGACAAAATAATGCTGGAGAAACAGGATCTGCTAGTTGTCATAAACTTAATGAACTTAAGCCTGCTGGTCACATTAAAGGGCTCAATCATTTACTTATAAAGTCATGTGTGCCTGAAACAATTACTGTAAAAAGGGAGTGGTGATCAGAGTACAGGGTTACTACTAGGGTCAGCTAGCTGTATAGTATAAGTATAGCAGTACAATTGAAAGCATGCTGTTAGACATAAAAGATGTACTTGAGCACATACTTTTAAATTACATACATGCCGAACAGGGCATGTCATACGCACAGGCATGCACACATGCACACACACACTCACATGCACACATGCACACACACTCACACACACAGGCATACAGGTTGCAACTGCTCTTGTTGGGGATGTGGGGATATATTCATACCCTGGGTTCCTTTTGTTGAGCTTGAAGTCCATTGGTTTTTTTATACCTCCTGTAGCAAAGTTAGGGAGGGTATACTGGAATCACCATGTCTCACCTGTCTGTATGTCATCATGTCCGTCTTTACATTTTGGGGCTCTGTCCAGAAGATACCTTCAGAACTACTCATTCTTTTGTAAATAAACATGATATGGTGGTGCATGATCATGAGCTGGAGTGTCATACAAAAGAAAAGAAAAGAGAAAAAAAGACTGTTTCCTTTTATTACAATTGGACAAGATGTGATTAGTTTTGTAAACTTAAGTTAGCTTGTTTCAGGTAGGCTTTTGCTACAGGCTAATAACACCTGTTGAGAAATCTCTCATATGTAAAACTGAAAGCTATCGGATCAAATTTGATTCCTCTCATTGTTTGTTGGTATGTTATCTTTCTGTTTGTTGTATGAAAAGTTTTTTGGAATCAGTGGTGCAAAGTTAAACATGATCAAGTGTGGTCATCACATGGATGCGTGACCGTTGCATGCTAGGCTTTTCTTTGGCTTTGTCTTGAGTCAAATTATATGCAGACTCTGCAAAAGTCCTTTGGATGAGACTATAAACCAAGACCCTCCTTATGTATATTTATGCAAAAAGATACACATACAGACATTAAAGATCTTGTAGTCCATGTCAGAGTTTGGTGGATTGTCTTGGATTAGGATTGCTGTGTTCAAGGTCATGGTAATAGTTCCTTTTTCCTCTTCTGTAAGGTGACCCGAAACACTGAAATAACCCAGCATGCACTAAAAGAGTCAGAATCTTCACAGTGTTGAAGCTGGACACAAAACAGAAGAAGAAGAAGAAAAGTGTTGCACTAACTTGTTCTGAACCTCATATATAAATTTACATGTCAGAAGGATGTTTGTTTCTTGCTTTCTAAAGTTAATAACCAATCGCATTTAATTAGTAATCTGTCTCACATGTTATGTAGATATCATCACAAATACAAGAGGATATAAGAATCACACACTTGAACCATTGACCAAAAAAACTTAATAAACAAGTATATTCATTACAGAAGCAATGTTCTTTCCACAGTTTCTTGATTGGAACCGGTACTGACCCCTGCTTTAGATATCAGGATATCAGGATGGCCAAGAGTGGCAGCAATCTAGTCCACAGTCACCCAAGCCATTATTTTCCTTCTCATGACTTGTGTAAAAGAAAGAAAAGCTGTTCATGGTGTCTTACACTGTCTTGTATTGATGTACCATCAAACTAATTTGGGTTGCAAAAGTTTCAGTATTTCTGAAGATCTAGTAGAAATAATTGTGGCTTTGACCTTGAACATAGCAAAATGATATTTCTGTGTGATACTCTGGCTGATGATGATACATCACTATACTAAGTATGATCAATCAGAAATATTGTCTGGGCAGACATTCACTGAAGTTCAGAACCTTCAGTATGACCTTGACCTTGAATACAGCAAAGGAACCTTTTCACAAGACACTCCAGCTTATGAACATGCATTGTCAAACTAAGTTGATTGGCAAAATATCAACAGTTCAGAATACATAATAAATTGAATGAACCCAAACTCAGTTACTGTGACCTTGACCTTGAAGCTGGATAGCACCACACTTTTTGCACATGACATTCTGGTTTATAATGATGTATCACCATACTGGGTTTGGTTACAAAAGGTTCAGTGATTCATATCATCCAAACTAACATTAATTAAACGTTTAACCATGGCTGTGACATTGACCTTGAATACAGCAATCCAGTATTTTCACTGGACACTTCTTTGCATATCAACCATCAAATTGAGTTTGGTTGCAAAAGACTCATTGGTTTAGAACTAATGAAAGATATAGTAGAAACCGTCATATTTTGAATATATAAGCCCACACTGTGACCTTGACCTTAAAGATAGAATCCCCCCCCTTTTTTTTTGCATGACATTCTGGCTCATGGTGGTGCACCATAATACCAAGTTTGGTTACAAAAGGTTGGATACAAACACTCAGCCGACTGGGAACAAATATGTGTCACGAGTGTTACATCCCTCACCTTGAAGACACCACAGTGCTTTCCCTTTTGTAGTCAAATAATACACCATACACAGTGCAAAAAGAGGTCAAAAGTTGCTGCTGCAAGTCAGCTGATGTGGACTCATATGTTAGGGTAGGTCAAAAGTCAATGGTACTAACAAAAATAGTTCTTTCGTGTGCTCGCATGTTACATCAATTTATTTCATATCTACTCTTATGTCATCAAACAAGCACTAAAAATAAAGTGAAATGTGGTCATCTACCAAGCAGATGAAAAAAAGAAAGTTCTTTAGTTTCTGTTATGAACAAGTCATGATATTGTGATACACACTCAGATGACACCATTGGTAATATACGAGACACTGATTATCTTTTCTTTCTTTGGGCCGGTTAGTAGGAAGCAGCACACAATAAATATCATTCGTATATAAGGACTAGCCACCTTCTTTCTCATGAAATCTGTTTTTATTCAATCATGAACGATTTCAAGGAAATATCTGCGATCAGCAAACCTTTCCTTAGCCATGTCACAAATGACTGCCATAAAAATGTGATTTTTACAACAACAAAAAGACTTGCAGCACAAGAAATAATGATCTGTTCACACATTGTGGCATTTCCCTTATTTCTTCAAACACATTACATCAGAAATATAGTGACAGTTTAAAAAGTTTCATGTTTTAATTGAATTTTTATTTCATTGTGAAAGCAGCACCTTGTTTGGTCCAGTTTTCAGGAGAATGACCCATATGTGTAGTACCTTGTTTGGCCTAATGGCTAACGGCTACCTACAAATGTAAAAAAAAAAATCAGAAATGTAGTTGACTGCTGCTGCAATATCAAGCTTATGACACAAGATCATAAGCTGGGTTGTCTTAGATTAGGATTGCTGTGTTCAAGGTCACTGTAAATGTAATAGTTCCTTCTTCCTCTTCTGTAAGGTGATATGAATCATCAGGTTGATTAATTTGTGATGAGGGTGGGGGTCATGGTCTGCATGGTGAAAATGTAAAAAAGGGAAAAGAAGCTGGTGTTTTTTTAAGCAGACCCTTGAGACAAAGGTGTCCAGATAAACTTTTTTCTTTAAAAAATTCAGTTTGTATATAACAACAGCAGCAACAACAATGACAACAAACAAAAACAAAAGAAAGAGAGAGAGAGGAGAGAAAATTATGATACAAAAAGGTCACAGGAGTCATGGTTTTTGCAAACTTTTGCATAAATATTGCATTTTTCTGGTGCTGTATGCTTTTTGGCCACATTGCTGCATCACCATATGCAAAATGACTGAACACTGACTGAACAAGTTTTGCAAACTCAGTTTCATCAAAGACTGTACAGCTACACAACAGGTCTTTGGTGTCATCCCAGCTGTGACCCCCCACTCCTCTCTGCCATGCACTACAAGTCCAGAAAATGAAGGGTGGAATCTGTACAATGACAAAAAACAAACAAACACGGAAGCTGCTGTAATTTTGCAGACTATGAGGCGATACTGTTTCACTGCCAAGTCTTATCCCTGCACCTTATGGTCAGTAGCATTCTGTCTGTGAATGAAATTTGCATACTTTTCTGAAAACCAATAATTAATTTGAAATTGAATCAAACTGATAAAGGGTATTTTCTGGTCAATCGACACATGACACAATCCCAGAAATGGGATTTGGAATGAGCCAGTATAGTGTCGGCGTATATCAGCTCAAAGGTTGAAGATTACAAAACCAAAAACAAAGCATGTGTAGACACTGAATACGAACAAGGGAAAATATAGGCAGCCTTGATTTTAAATTCATCTCATTACCAAGTCCCATGGTAGACGACATATCGACTGCTGCACAGTTTATCTTTGGAAAGTGATGCCACGCACAATTGAAACTTTTTGGGAACAGCAAATTCACTAACATTTCCACTTTTTTTTTTGCATGGTTAGACTTTCTTTTAACTAGTTTCATCTGCTCACTTTTAACTTGTGAGTACAGCTGCAGTCAAGCTACTCCATAATTTTTTTGCTTTCTGTTCACTAATTCTAAGTTATGCTGGACAATTTTTTTTGTACTACTGACAAAATACGTAATGTTCCGTGTTGGTTGACACAATTCTCTAAAAGGCAGCGTGACCCCTGGGTCAGATGCAACACATTCTGACTCAATAAATTTGTGCCCCTCATGGCACAAGCTAACATACACTTGGCATCAGCTGTGTGATTTATAATAAAGTAAATAACTTTGTTCAGTTAAACACTTTTTTAGTCCTGTGTTTTTTCCAATGCTCTTCTTCCAACACTGCCTTTAATGTGTGTGTGTGTGTGTGTGTGTGTGTGTGTGTGTGTGTGTGTGTGTGTGTGTGTGTGTGTGTGTGTGTGTGCGTGTGTGTTTGTGTGTGTGTGTTTGTAACACTCTTCTTCCCACACTTCCTTAAATATGTGTGTGTGTGTGTGTGTGTGTGTGTGTGTGTGTGTGTGTGTGTGTGTGTGTGTGTGTGTGTGTGTGTGTGCACATGTGTGTGTGTGTTTTCTAATACTCTGTGTGTAACATTCCTGTTTTGTAACAATCACTGATTCAAAGATTTCTTCAGTGGTTGTCAGTCCAATATGTTCTGTACCATTCATATCTTTGCACACCAGAGCAGGTGTGTTGATGTACTATTATTATTAACCAGTCCTAGTGTAAACAAAATGGGCATGTAACATATAAATAGCATGCTGACGTGCTAGGCACATAACAGTTGTTTTTTGCACAAAACAACAAACCTTGTTTTTTATCAGTATGGTTTTCACTGCATCCGACTAAAGGTTTTTTCAATTGATTAATATCAATAGGGTTTAATATTAAGTAATATCAATAGGGTTTTCTTTGCATCCAACTACAGGATTTTTACCTGAGTTTTCCCAATCATTCCCTAGATGTTTGGAACTGGAAGCCTTCTTCCTTTTCCAAGGTCAGACCCCCCCCCCCCCTCTTTTCTTTCTCTTTTTCCTTCTTCTCCAATAATCGGTATTCCAAAGCTCAGCTCTCTCTGTGTGTCTCTCTGCCTTTCTGTCTCTGTTTCACTGTCTCTGCCCCCCCCCCCCCCCCCCCCCTCAGTCTTTCCCTTCCCCTCACCTTTTTCTTTCTTTTTTTCTCTGTCACTCTTCTGTGCTATTTTAGTTTTACATCATATAATATCTATTAAATCACACTCATTACATGTGATTGTCATGCCAACATTCATGCAAGTACCAGACATAGCTCACTCCCAAAAGACAGCTCTTTATCTCATTTTTCATCACTTTTCACTATTGTTTAGTGTCATTTTGTCGCTTGATAAAGGGGGTTACTGCGAAAATTTGCATGTTGTATTTTGTCCTAACAGATAGTCTTATTTTGAACCATTTATGTGTTTGGATCTTGTTTTAGGATGCTAGCAGTCATTCTTTTTTTAGATTAAAAAAAAATAATTGGATACCAAATTATGTCAGGGCCCTTCCCTATGCCTCAGAAGGTTAATAAACATTGGGCATTGCTGACAATGAGTGATTGTGATTTAACAGCTACATGTTTTTGGCTACACAACATTCATTTTATCACACCAAAAACAAAACTTTAAGTGCATTAGCCACCCACCACCCACCCACCTAAAAAAGAAAAAGAACCCCACCTCTTTCATCTCAAAATGTGAGATAAACTTTTCATACTTACTTGTGCTTTCTTTGTGATACATATATTGCTTCTTTTTTCTGTTGTATATATGCTGCTTTTATGACTGGTCAGTTTAGTGCAGTGTTTTTACATCTTCTTACCAAACAGTAGCTCTTTAAACAATCTAGTGCATTATTCATGTGTAAACCCATGTCCTTGCTACAAAAAGGTGTTATGAGAAAGTTCTTATGTTGTGAACAGTATATTTCCTTTTCACTTGTTAGTCTGATTTCATGCTGATCTTCTTTCAGGGCTATGGGATGTTTGGTCACTGCATTGTCTTGTTCCTTGGGACTGCTGTTCACACAACTCACGACCATCTCTTTTTTTATATCCTGTGGGCTTTTGTGGGTGGCCTGTCAACTTTGCGAATGGTGAGTCACAAGATTTTGCCAGCCTAAGAGAGCTTTCATTCTCTTAGCTGGTCACCTAGAACAACATTAGCCATTTACTATTTGAAACAGAATAAGACCCAGAGTGTTTCTGTAGTAGCCACAGAGATTGATTTTTATACATATGTGTTTTTATAACCTGCAGTTAGCTGTAACAGTCATATCAGAGGTGTCATCAAATCACAAGTTAAGTCTGATTCACAGTTTGAAACCCATAAAACTTTATGTTTGAAAATACAGTCAGTTAATACCATCAACAAGCAAACAAAACTCAAAAGCAATTAATTCATTCAAACATGATTTACTGTTGTGACACTTAATAATCAGTTGTTCATCAGACATTAGTCATTGAATATCATTTTATGATGGAAGAGGACTGGGAAAATTTGAGTAAACCAAGGCAGCAAACATTTTAAAAGCAGAATTCCTAGCAGTAGCTGAGGGATGGGAAGAGAGAGATCTTTCCAACTCAGATTCTGTTTATTTTGCTGAATTTGAAAGGTTCAGTAACTGGTACAGGGATAATTCCCTTGACTTGATCTAAAGTTTGATTCACAAAGTGACCCTTGACTTCAATGTAAAGAAAACAAAGGAAATGTTGACTGGTTTCAAAAAAGCTCCAACTGTCATTCCAGATCTCTTAACTGATACCGTGAAAGTTAAAAGAGTGACTGAGTGCAAATATCTAGGAACAGTCTTAGACAACAAGCTGAATTTTAACAAAAATACTGATTTTATTCACAAAGATGTCAGCCAAGAATATTTGGCCTTCAAAAGCTAAGATCTCTTAGTGTCAGTGCTCCTGTTTTACGCACTTTCTGCTGGAGTTGTATTGAACCAGTTTTAACATTTTCGTTCCTGTGCTGTTTTTGTGTGGTTGGAAAGTGAAAAGCAAAAATGTCCTGAATAAAGTGGTGAACATGTGTGGCAAGGTTGTGGACGAAAGACAAGAACGCTTAAGTCAGTTGTATGAGCATCATGTGGTATGGAAGGCTAGGGTTATTGTGGATGACAACAGCCATGTCCTTGCTAAATGTTAAATATTATGAGCTTCGTCCATCTAGTAAACTGGAATCAACAGCATTTCTGAACAGATAAATCCATTCAAATGTCAGAGCAGTGTGTGTGTGTGTGTGTGTTTGTGCATGTGCGTGGGGGTGTGGGGGTGTGTGTGTGTGTAAATTACTAGTTTGTTTAATATGTAACTTTTGTATTTTCAGTAACTGTTCTTTGTGTTTTAATTATACAGTATGAGTTATTGTGTACTGTGATGTGGTTAATGTTCAGCCACATTTTAATTTCTCTGATGAGGTAATAATCTTGAACCTGTGTAATGTGAAGCAACAAATGTTAATGGAGAACCAGCCCGAAAACGTAAGTTGGCCTCAGAATGTAGAAACTGAGAATATTTTAATTTGTTGTTTGTTTGGTGGTTCTATCAATATTTACGTGGCAGAAGTACTTTTTTGCTTTGAATTCAAGCTCCTTGTACCCAAAGCTGTCTTGGTTTGCTCTTTACTGATGGAGAACAGATATGGGTTGGTTCATGATGTTATTTTATACTTTTGCCATCCTGGCTTTGTTTATGACAGTGAAATTGCTATGCACAAATGGCAGCACCTATTGTCATGTTTTTGTGGCTTTTGAATGCTAATTTTTAACATAGGGGATGAGAATTTGATTGAAAAACTGCTGTGGATAATTTTGTTCCATTCCTATGATACTTCTTAGGTTTGGTTGTGCTTTAAGAAAGAAAGAAAAAAGTGTGGTGGACATAACACTGGACATATGAGTCACCTTGATAACTGTCACCAGACACCCTCATGAGTGAACAGCTCAGATGATGGGTACATTCAGCAGTTGATATAATTATGTTTGGAATATAAATAAAAATTTGTTCCTTGGTTTTCAAACCTCAGTTTTCATGATGATATGATGTTAAAGAACATATATGTACAGAGAGAGGGGGAGAGAGAGAGAACTGTGTCACATATGTATTATGCAGATGTCAAGTGTTTATTTGTGACACCCAGTGTTCTTCAGACAGACAGTCAGAGAGACAGACAGACAGACAGAGACACAGAGAGAGAATAAACTGGGTCACATTTTAATTACACATGTTATGTACTTATTTGTGATGCCCAGCATTCTTCAGTTACAGAGAGAGGCATAATGAACTGGGTTACATTTAATTATGCAGGTGTTTATGTATGTATTTTGTGACCTTGAGAAATATTTCAATAATACTGAAAATGTTGCACACAACATCATGTTACTCTTGTTTTTATTTATGCTAGATATACAAGCAATTTCTTCTGGTTGCACCTATTTAATAGTTGTCCAAGAGTAATTCAGATCAGAATAGTAGACAAAAAAATCTGAAAAACAACAACAACAAAAATCACTAAGTCTGTCCATAGAATTTGGTAAACCCATCCAGTTCATTAGAAATGCATGAAATAAAGTCATCACATGTCAGCTAGAAAAGATATGAATCATCATAACAAAGTTGTATGTTAGAATCACCTTGTGGCTTGTCCAGCTGTCTGTGTTGTTGTTGTTTTCCAGATAATATGTTTTTAACTCATCACTGGTGTGTCAGAAATATAAACTGCAAATTTTAGTTGTTAGATTTTTGTCCACTATATTAATGTCATATGGTTGCTACATAGTACATATACATTAAAAGATCATGCCCAGTATATTGTACACTGTATGACTCATGTGTAGTCAACCTTTAAGGGAAATGACTAACATGTTTTTCTGAAGTTTTATACTTGTCTGAGCCTATTTGCATTTCTTGTTGGTTTTGTTGATTGAATGTTTTGCTTGTCAACAGGTGTGCATTATCATGTCACGTGCCAGTGGCAAGACCGAAAGGATAGTGGTAATGGCCACAATTGCTGCTCTGCACTTACTCTTCTTGCTCTACCTACATTTTGCTTACCACACCATAGTTGAAGGTAAGAGGTAATGAAAGTACCTGCTGTAAAAACACTGTTTTCCAGTGGCAAATGTACATATACGATGAGGCCTGTAACATTCTGTCGTGAGTATAGCTTTCTTCTTTCTTTTTTCTTTTCTTTTTTTAATTTTAGGTCAAAGTGTAAAAAAAAATAAGCAAGTAGTAGTTAATTGTTGAGGCATTATATTTAGATCTGGAAGACCTTAAACAGAGTAAATCTGACTGAGAAAAAGAAGAAAAAAGAAGAAGAAAAAAGAGCCCAGCTTTCTTGTGAATCTATATGCAGCTCAGTGTTTATAAACATACAATCATCATTATGCATAAACATTCTACCATTTTATGTCTTTTAATTTCCAGACTACAAGGCAGTTCTGGATATAAAGCACACATCCCAAAATTGGCTTACTGTTCAAAAAATCCACCAATAAGGCATTTCCAAATATAAGGTGCAACTTTGGTGGTGTCATAGCCAATGAGCAAAACCTGATGGACACCTGTGAAACACAAATGGAAGTGACATAATATGGAAAAGTGGAAACCTACAGTAAATTTGCTGTGCACAAAAAAATTCAGTCGGTCAGAATAATTATTGTATGCAGCATCATTTTTCAAAAATAACCTATTTCCATCTGCTGTAAGGCTTGGTTATGAGATGTGTATGCAGCATCATTTTCCAGAGATGGTCCAGTTCCTGTCTGCTGGGAGGCTTGGTTATGAGATGAAGTTGAAATCAAGGCTGCTGCCATATCCTGTCATTCAATTCAGTGTTAGCACGTGTTTTGTTTTTAGTTTTGTAATCTTCTACCTTCAGGTAAACCCTGCTATTGTTATATGCTCACAGTAGGACTAGGCCTATAGGGTTGTTGCAAATCTCATTTCTGGGATCATATCCTCTGTTGACTGCTCTGAAAGTATCACTGATCTGTTTACCAAGGTATGCAGTTTCTGTTTTAGTCTGGTACAGAGACCAATTTGGAAGCATGCATGCAAGATTTTATTCACAGATAAGGCACTACTGACTAAGGTGCAGGGGTCAAATTTGAAGAAAAAAGTGTTGCTTTATAGTCTAAAAATTATGGTAACGACTACTGATAAACCCTTTCTTAGTGTAATATTGACACTGACCTGATGCTTCTTTAGTAACACATGCTTGCCTTTCCCAGTATTTGTCTGCCTGCTGATGACTGATGTTTACAATACTCAGTGCCAGCAGTGACAGATTTTTGTGTGTGTGCCATTGCTAGACTGAACTTGTTTGGCACAAAATATATAATTGGCAATAGTAACCCACCTTTTAGCGCTGATTATCTGTCCCATCACCTTTTCTCCTGTTCACCACCTCAGCTTATCTCTTCTTATTAGGTTAGCATTCCCCAGCTGAACACCAAACATCTATCATATGCAGCTGTACCTTGACAAATGCATTGCAGAGGGTGAGAGAATTGCATGTGTAACCAATTTTTATTACCCCACCACATAGTTAGCCGCATGCTGTCATCAGAGGATTTGTCTCCATTTCCAGAGGGTGGATGCTGTTGTGCAAGGAGCTTATCATGACGACACATAACTATGCAGTGCATAACATTTTAACCTAGCCTTGGTGTTCTTGCTGTTGCCAGTGTATTATGACACAGCACACACAAAGGCAACAGTATCAAATGAATAGTTTGAATTGTTATTTAATAGTCAAGGGCATAATGCACAGCCTCAGAAAGAAATTGCAGGTCTTGTGTTTTATGAATTGAGCTTTTGCGGTCACACTTTGTGTCAAAGACTCAGCTTGACTCTTTGATCAATAAACAGGTGCTATGACCACCATTTGTCACAGCAATTAATCAGTTGCAAGGCCATGCCCTTTGACCTAGGTCCTGTTGCGGCATGTTTACTTCAACAAGCAAGAAGCAATAGTGGTGTCTCAAGTCGCATGATTATTTGAACTTCTCAGTGACATTTCGGAACTTTGATATGCCAAATGTCACCCCTCTTAGAAGCATCAGAGAGCAGACCTTTTTAGCAAGGTGGCCAGTATGTTCTTAGTGTGAAACTCTAATGTTGCTCAGCTGAAGTTTAATGTTTTGAGCATGGGTATACAGGAGTCAGTGGAAAACCAAGGTGTCATGCACACACACACACACACACACACACACACACACACACACACACACACACACACACACACACACACACACACACACACACACACACACACACATGCAAGTACCCTGTTTTTGTGCACACATACACATACACACACATTTCATGCACACACATACACACAGGACACACACACACACACACACACACTCACACACACACACACACACACACACACACACACACACACACACACACACACACACACACACACACACACACACACACAGAGGCAGGTATACACAGACATGAAAACAGATTATTGTTGATGTGGTAAACCTGAAATGTAGGCATTGAGCATAAACATGGAATTAAGCCTTTTGCTGTGTTTTGCTTCTTTTCCACTTTAGATCTCTTTGCTAGTGCAGTGGGCTTTGTGGTGATACACTACTACTGGCCACTAAGTAGATCCCACACCTGCTGCAATCATAAGTGTACAGCAACTTTATTTCTGTACCATACATCCTCACACTATCACCTTACTGCAAGATACTACCACATGCAAACACTAAAAAAAAAAAAAAAAAAAAATGCAGAGAGATCAAAGCATTGGCCTTTATACAAACAAAGCAACAACAGTTGTAATTGACCCTGTTTATGTTCAGCTGTTCCTGTGGCTGACCACATGCTTTATTTCATCTGAAGCATTTTCCTTTATTGCTACAAAGTTTGGGGGAAGGAATGGGACCTTCCTCCACCAGCCAGTCACTCTGGGTACCTAAATCTGACGTACAGAGGCCCCAGGCAATTATTTCTACCATGCTGTTTACAGTCATGAAGCACTTTGACACAGGCTTGCTTGTCAAAGGAAAACTTTGACCCACTTTGTTCTCCACAGGATTCCCACCTTATCGTCTGCTCATAAGTAAACATGGTGCTTAACATCCACAGAAACCATGAAGCTTATTAGGGATGGAAGAAGGGGGGGAAGGGGGTATGGAGGCGGGGGGAGGGAGATTATATACCTATCACTACACGGTCACCACCAGAATGACTTCTGCATTAAGGTGGGCAGCGATGAGAGTCATTTTAATGTTTCATAATTGTGAGGGACAAAGTCACAAGACAGTGTCCACAGACCACAGCTTTTGAGGAGAAAGGAGAGCCAAAGCAGATTCGAACTGAGGTCCTGCTTACCAGCCTGGCCAAACCAGCTCACTGGCTGTTTATGGCCTTTGATTGGCTGAAGTAGCCTGTCGCTCAAGCTTGCTGCGACTGGTTAATACAAGTTAGAAGTATCCTAGTGTGTTATTACTGGAATGAATGCAAAGAAGGTAGGAGTGTAACTGGGCAGGGTGTATCGTGCAGTTGCAGCATAAGTTGGCAATCCTTGTTCATGGTGTGTTGTAAATGATGTTGAATTGTTGATGTGTTTCAGAGCTCTCCGAAGTGTTTGATGCTCATCTGGTACCTGAACCACAGAGTGCTGCAGGAGCTAACAGTAATAGTGACATTGCATGAATTGACCTGGACACACATTAATCTTCTGACTTAAAACCTCATGAAGTTGACTTGCTTACTGAACTAGACCAGCAAGGCTTAGTGCTATGCATTTTGCATTGCTGTTCATGTAAAACTTTGACAAATGAAAAGCTGTACATGTATATAATATCAGTCATGTTAAACTGACTGGGCATTCCTGCTTCTCTGCAAGTCCAAATTGTACTTCAGCCTTGTTAGACACAATGCCTAGAGTACAGCGCATGCAGTGCATTAACCCTTTCAGCATCAGCAGTGAAAACGGTTTTGTTTTCTCTGTGTGTGGGTGAACGATATTTTGAGGATAACAATGTGTGGGACTTGATTTTTTAATCTAATTTTGATGTCCATGTAACATATGTACTAATGATATATTATCTTGTGGAATTGTTTGTTTAAAAAAATAAATTTTGATTGCCATTGAAACCATGAATCTGTTTTGTAGTGATTTTATTTCTCTGGTCAACTCAAGCCATGTATTAATTAGGTTGACAACTTCTCTACAGGTACTCCATAGAGAATCAAGAATCTGCAGGTGTCTGTGCAGACCAAACTATTATCCATTGATCTAGCTCGACAGATGCATAGTGTGGGTAAACTAGCTTGCTGACTGGCCAGTCATGTCACCTCATCTTTTATGTATATATATGACTGCAAGGTTGGGAGATGACATTTTTGTACCCTGATAACAAAGTTGGGGGTATACTGAAATCACTGTGTCTGTCCTGTTGGGTTTGTCCTTCTGTCCATGTATCCAAGCTTTGTCCAGAAGATATCTTCTGAACCACTCAGCCTCCTTGTAACCAAACTTGGATGGTGGTGTATCGTTGTGTGGTGGAGTGTCATAAAAATTTTTTTTAATGAGTTGCTATCTTGAAGGTTAAGGTCATAGTGAGGGCGAATGTATAATACAAATATGACAGCCTCTGCTATTGGGCAGTTCAGGCGGGGTTGTTAACTCCCTTGACTTTTGCCCAGTATAGCTTATGTCCCTTGGCTGCTTTTTATTTCTGGTGCATACTTTTTTCACAACGGAAGGTGGTGACGGTGAATCTGCGAATTTTACACTGCCAATTTTAAAGGCATTTTTGGAGGCCCATAGTCAGAATGTGTCAGGCAACAAGCAATAACTTGTTGCTCGTGCTATTGGATGCCCCCAAATGATTTTTTTTCATGAAATCACAATCTTCTGGTCAGCCCAGAAATGACGCAGACACTTTTTTTCCACCCTCCATCCCCTTTCCCCTGTAATTTTTGCAACTGCAACAGTGGTGGCATTTGTACTGCTTTGCAATTCTAGGTTAAAGTTCTATTGTTATACACAGTGTGAAGCAACGCATACTCAGAAATTGGCACGGAAGTGACACTGCATCCTCTCGTGACTTCTTGCACAAAAGATTACAAAGGGCATTCACTCGGGCAAACCAGCTTCACTGAACTGCCCAATATCGTCTGACCTAAATGATTCTTTTGCAATCAGTCTTAGTTTGATGGTAGATCATCGCTAACCAAAGTGTCCAGTAAAAATTTTGGATTCATATGGTCAAGGTCACAGCGAACATTCAAAATTTCGGTTAGTATTTATGCAGAAAATATGTTTTGAACTACAGAATGTTTTGTAACCAAACTTGGTAGGGTGCTACATCATCATAAGCTGGAGTGTCATCCAAAAATATTGGGTTGCTATCATCAAGGTCAGGGTTGCAGGCTCATAAAATCAAAATATGACTGTTTCTACTATTATATCTTCTGAATTTGCAATCCTTGTGCTACCAAACTTTGTTTGGTGATACCTCATCATAAGCCAGAGTGTCTTGTGAAAAGACTGTTTTGCTGTATTAAAGCCAAACTTAGCATTATGATGAGCCAGTGTGCTTTGCAAAAAGATTGTTTTGCTGTCATCAAGGTCAAGGTCATAGTGAGGGCTCATAATCAGAACATTATCATTTCTGCTGATCCTTTCTTGACCAAAGTGAGTTGATGGTATGTCATCATAAGCCATTTTTGTGTGAAAAGATTGGATTGCTGTGTTCATAGTCAAGGTCACAGTGAAAGTTTAAACCTATAGTTTCTCTGAATTCGGAACCAGTGTCATTCATAATTAAGAAGCAGTTATGTTTGTTGAGTGAGGGTCTAACTACTGAAATATTTGATGCCCTTATTATTTTTCTTTGGTGCTGTTAGTAACATATTTTAAACATTCCATAGCTGTAATCTTCAGTGTTTCCTGTACTTACTGGTTTGGGCAACACATTGGACTTAAAAGTCACAGGTGTGTTGAACAGTTGACAGGAATAGGAAAAAAAGGTTTTCATGTCATATTTGCTGACACTTTTGTGTTTATTAAATGATCACCAGCAAAACCTTTAACTGGCTGATTTCTGGAACATTACTGAGTGAACTCTTTTGAACTTTGTATGGTGAGTCAAAACCACACCAAACCACTAGCCCTACAACTGAGTCCTAAGTTTGCCATATATGATAATGATTTCTCTGAATTTACTGAACTTTTCATCATCAGTTTCTACTCAGAAATCACAGCAGTGTTGTCTGCAATGCAATGTTAGCACCACTAGCTAGTAAACAATGTTCTGTTTCTGGAGGCCTGACATTGCTATCATTGGGATGCTTTCAGGTTTCTTCTCTGTCATTGTTTTCACCCTTGATTGATTATACCCACCATAATAAAGTTAAGGGTGGGGGTGGGGGGTGGAATTACTGTGTCTGTGTGTCTATCTGTTCAGGCTTTTTGTTCAGACAGTATCTTAAGAACAGCTCAACCTTTTATAACCCAACTTGTTATGGTTGTGCATCATCATGAACTGGAGTGTCAAGCCAAACATTTGGTTGCTAACTTCAAGGTTAGTGTTACAATGTGGGCTCATATAATCCAGTGAATTAGTGGTTCTTTTCCACAGTAAAGGTTGTAAAGGTTTAAAACTTTGTGCAGCATATTTTTTCTGTACTGCCAAGTTCTTTGCAGGAAAACTAGGTATATATTGATGTTTTATTACTACTAACCAGACCAAGTGCAAACAAAGGGGGCATATCTACTGTGACTTATTATCTAGGCATACAACACGGGGCATATTTTGGTGTGCTGTACAACAAACATTAAATTATTGTTTTGTGGTTTTTGTTGCTTGTTATATTTATTGGCATGCAGATTTATAATTTAATGACAGTTTGTTAGAATGGGCACCTGCCTGAAATCTTAATCCTTATGTATTAAACTTTTTTATCTGAATGTGACATTCTCTTAAACATGTACACACACACACATGTATGCACTTGTGCACACACACACACACACACACAAACAGTGCAAGTACTCACACACACACAAGTGTGTGCGCACACTAATGGTAGAACAATAGAAATGTCACAATGTCACAAAGTGAATTATTCCCAGAAGCTGATACTGTGTTTTGCACCATAAAGAAACTGGACAAAAGTGTCTGCATAGTCATGGTTCCTTTACAGCAAGTAGTCCAGTATACATGTCCTGATGGTGTGGCTTACAGTGACCTGTTTCAGTAGGGGGGGGGGAATGACTTGCTGTAACTTGTTACTGGTGAGAGACCATGGATTTTTGTAATGTAGTATTTGGTTTGTGATTGGCTGTGTAGTGCTCTTTTTTGTGTGCCATGTAGGAGTGGTTGTCATGTTTATGTACATGCTTAGGGCTTTAAGTTTAAGGTTAGGAACACTAAAAAAAAAAAAAAAAAAAAAAAACAGCAACAAAAAACAGAATCATTATTAATTATTATAAGTGGACAAACCCAAAGCAAGGTAGCACTACCCTGAGCACTGGCAATTCAGTGTTTGTTTCCAAGTATTTATTCTTAAATAGTTAACTTTTTAGAACAGTAATCATGTCATAATGTCTGTTAAGAACTGAATTTTGCTTGGTTGTGTAATTAATGAATCTACTGGCATCAAATTAAGTGCAAAAGGCTGTTGTTTTTGACAGCTGCAGTGTATGTGCCCCCAAGACAGAAGCCTGCATTAATAGCCTGTAATGAAGAGCAAGGCAATCTAGGCTTATTTGATCTCATGGGCCTGTACAAGAACCTGTGCTTACTGTGCTTACCACACCTAATGCAAAACTGGAAAAATAAATGTTGGAGTGTTTGACTGGAAAAGAATGCAGTTGAAAGGACTGTCCAGGGCAAAAATGTTGAGGGGAAAGATTTGGGAATAGGCTGGTTTGCATTATAATACATTGAATCCCAAACACATCAAGCCCATCTCATGGGGATACAAACACAGTATACAAAACTGAAAATGTGCAAAGGAAAAAAACAAACCGTACATCGCTAACACTAGATGTAAAACTGGATGGAATCAGATTGCAAAAAAACAAACATTGACAGACATGTGTACATCTTTGAGCAACCACATGGCCTGTACTTGCACACATATACAAACACATGCATGCATAAAGATCATTCTTCACCAGACAGAATCAGCACAAGTTTAACAGTCCAAGTGTTGTGGGACTGCTTGTGTGCATGTCCAGAACCTGGTGCACTTGTGGGGTTCTTGGAGGTTGTGTGTCGTTTTGATCTTTTCTACCTGTTAGACAAAATACATTTTGTAGAAGATGAGCTTGTGCCTTTAAGCTGAATGGAGCCACATATAATTTACATTTGTGCAGGTGAGTCTGTACAGAAGTGTAAACAATAATTATATGCACCAGCTTCAAATGATTGAAAACAAGATTGAACAGGTCAGCCATTTGTTGCTTACTCTAATTAAGTTGTTTCCATTGCAAACTTACATAAAATAATGTTACTGATATATTTATTTTAACCAACAATTGACATAATAAATAACTTCATCAAGAGCTACAATTCTGGCAAAGGACACAATAGCTGTTCATTGACATAAGGAACATAACTTTGGGGAGGGGGAGTAAAATTGTCCTGTCACAAATTTACTGAAATTCTGAGGGGGCTTATTTTTTTAGATGGGAATACTTCTGGCTTGGCTTGGGGATTAAAATTCATGTATGTCAGGTTTACTTGGACTAAACTCTATGTGTGCCAGTTTTTCTCTGGAGTAAAAACTTATTTTGGTATCTGTTCCAACCATGTTACTGGTGCAGGTGACTTGTTATAGCTAAACATGCATGCACTCTATGTGTGTGGTTTTGAGTGAAGTGACACTGTAAACTGGTGCATGTTTGTATGGTGTACACAGATGTGCACTCAGGTGGCAGTAGTTTCACATGGCACCAGTGATGTAGCAACCAAACAGTGCTATGAGTACACCACTTCAATGGATATTCAGAAACATGATGCGTGAAGTTACAGTCATTCATTCTGTCAGATATGACTAGAGCACAGTGGACAGAAGCAGAGAATAGTGTGATGTGTATATAGTTGCCACTGTGAAGTGCTTAGGGCTCATGTTGAAGTGAGGCGCCAGATATATATATATAAAAGAGAGAATTCAAAAATATATTTAGGGTAGAATGATTTTTGTGTATTACACCAGGACAGCTCGGAAGCTCTCATTCAACACTTACCAAGACCCCTGCTGTATGGAATGGGAAAAGTTGTGACTTTGCATTTTCCAGCAAGATTTGTGTAAATATCAAGCCTTAAGAACAGAAAGTGATGAAGAAATTATGTGTTAGTAGAGTTTTGCAGTTTGGTTTTGTATAGTTTATGGGTTGTAAACAAGATTAATTACTATAGTAGTATGTTAAACTGCTAAATGAGGTTTTAAATTATGGTTTAATGTTGGTTGCTTTGTCTGGTTGTAACTATTATGCCAACTTGACTCAAGATAATGTCACGTGACTACACTTCGCATGCCACTCTAGTTGCTGGTGCTCAGCTTTTTGTGTGCTGCATTTAGTGACTGATTGAATCTTCAGACAAATATAGTCAGTTCACTTTGGGAGTTTCATAGTAGTAGAAAACGTTTTTTTCTGTGTAGGCATTTATTATGTCTTATTATATGGGTTGTATTTTGTAACCATGTCTGGCCATGAAAAAGATGGAGAGTATGTATATTTCACTATATACATATTATTATTTTTTATGAAATTGTGGTGCTGTTGACTATGATTATGATGTATGGTAGTGAAGAAAATTAAAAGAGGAAAAGTGTGTCATCTGGACTATGCATTTGAGAGAACTGTGACTGTGAAGATTAGTGGACTGTGCAGTTAGATTCTTTATCTGTTTGCATAGTCAATGAATGCCTGTCAGTAACCTTTCCAAATTCAACAAATAACACCGGAAAGAATTAACGTATACATCAAAAAAGAACAAAGAAAAAAAGAGAAACAGAATGACTGCTAGCATTCTAAAACAAGATCCAAACACAAAAAGGTTCAAACGAATGCTTATTTACTTTAACAGGGACACACTGTATGCACATTTTGGGGGGGGCGGAAGGAGAGAGAGAGAGAGAGCATGCTGAGCTTTGGAATATGAATTCATGAGAAAAAGAAAGAAAACAACAACAACAAAAAACAAACAGAAAACTTGTTTTAGATCTGACCTTGGAAAAGGAAGAAGGCTTCCAATTCCAAACATCCCAGGGGATGAATCGGACAACCAGAGAGTACCTGGGGGGAAACCCCATGAGTCAGATGCAGTGCAAACCCTATGATATTAATCTTGATGAGGGTTTCACTGCCATCAAAGCTCAGGAAAACAATAACAACAAGAGAGAGAGACACACACACACATACACTCTCACACAATCATACATGCGTATAACATACTAATGCAGTACTATGGTAAACTACAGTAAAGGCACCTGAAGGAGTGGGAGGGAAGGAATTTTTTTAATAAAAATTCAACAGCATAATTAGAGCCATGTAGGGTCAAAATAGACACTAGCCAAGTGATAGTCAAGTACGGTTATAGTCTTTCATTCATTCCAGCTGGTTTCCTGCTGTTGAGTTTATCAATCAAGTGTGATTCCATGTCTTTCTGTCATTCACACTGTCTGTAAATAGAAGCCACAGGCCTTTTACGTGAATGTTGTGGATGATATGGCCAGTTTGGTTAAAGTGATTGGCAACAGGTTTGTCTCTTCGGTGTTTAATGTCCGCAAGGTGTTCTTTGAAGCGGGTGTGTCAAGGGAGCATCAAGTTTCGCTGATGTAGAGCTGAGCACATTTGGTACAATGAATGACATATACAATGTTGTGTGTCAGGCAGTTGAACTGCTTTGTGATGTTCATCTGGGACTTAGGGCCAGTAACATTGGTGTTGGTGCAGATGAAAGGACATGTTCCACATTTTGCTTGATTGCATGGAGTGGTCCCTGGTGTTCTTGTGGCATACATCCAATTAACTTCAGTTTCATTGAAGCCCTACAACCAGCTGAAGGTGGAAGCCCTGAAACACCATCGGGTCTGTTTCATTTTGCACCCTTATTAGTGTAGCCACCCAGTGACAAAACAAAGAAGAGGATCTAACAAGGTGGCAGGGGGAGAAAAGAATAACAGGTAAACAAGTAGCAAACCCCAAAACAAGATGCACAGATACGCTGGCACACACTGACACACCCCCCCTATGCACACATAAGCAAAAAAAAAGCTGATTGATATGATCCTTCATCTTCTTCCATATAGTGTCTAACTTCGACATTCTGGAGACTCTTGACACTTTTAGTGCATGCTGGGTCACTATGGTGTTTTCATAATCCATCAAACCCTGATATGGACTACAGGATCTTTAAAAAAAAAATATTGATTTTTTTTTGCATGCAAGGGACCTTAATTTAGTCTCATCCAAAGGACTTATGTAGCATCTGCACAGAACTGGACTCTGGAGAAATTTCAAGGTGGGTGCAAAGCCTTGCACATAATGGTCACCCATCCATTTGGTGACCATCATGCTTAATTTTGACTTTCGAGAGTGAGTATGCTTGCTCTGCACCACTGACTCTGAGGTTGACCTTTACTTAAAAATTATGGTAACAAATGAATAAGTAGACTAGTTAGCTGTAGTGTAGGCAATGTCATGTGTGTTGAGTGTTCGTTACATTATATATACTATAGTACAGTTTGTTCGGTCTTACAGTTTGTGTTTTTTGTTCATCGAGTTCTAGTCACCTGGTATTTTAAGAACCATTGTGTGTTTTTTACCCATGCTCCATTGTAAGAAATAAACCCCCAAGGAAGGCAGTCACCAAAAATTTGGGATTTTTAAGTCAAGTTGTTGTTTTTCTTTGATTTTGTCAGTTTTATACATGCTGGACTCTATATGTATGTGGACACGACTCTCTCTCTCTCTCTCTCTCTCTCTCTCTCTCTCTCTCTCTCTCTCTCTCTCTCTCTCTCTATTGATATATAGATAGATATACACACACATACAGAGAGAGAATAATTTATAGCTCTCTCTCTTGATATATATATAGCTGTCAACCCCTTTTGGGAGTAAACCTTAGTCCAGAGTTTGCGAACCTGTATTTCCCTTATGCAGGCCAGGGTCTTTTTTTTCTCTTTGTTTTTTTCTTACAGCAGAGGCATTTTGAATTCCAACCAGCACCTGTGGCAGTGGAAGGAAGAAGCAATGTTGTGCTAAATATGCATGTGTGACTTCAAATCTCACTTCTGATGAGATTTTTCAGCCTATTGCACAAGTTCAGTCAGTGTGCGTTTGGCGATGGCATGTGTCAGCTGCTCGTTCAACAGTTTTTCAATCTTTTGCTAGTTTAAAACAATAACAAAATCTCATGAAAATGATGTTTTCCTGTGTCCACTTTCCAATATGGCCATATCCCCTCAAAATAATGAAAAACCTGTATTTTATACTGGTAAACTGTATTAAAACTACCGCTATATTTCTGATGTAATGTGTTTGGAGAAATAAGAGAGATGGCATGATATGTGAGTGTATCATTATTTCTTGTGCTGGGTCTTTTTTGGTAAAAATCGTGACCTTTTCATGGCCTTCATTTCCTTGAAATCGTTCATGATTGCATAAAAACAGATTTCACAAGAAAGAAGGTGGCTAGTTCTTACATACAAATGGTATTAATTGTGCATTGCTTCCTATTAACAGCTCCAAACAAAGAAAAGATAATCAGTGTCTCATACGTTGCTGATGGTGTCTTCTTGGTGTGTATCACAATATTGTGGCTTGTTTACAACAGAAACTAAAGAACTTTTTTTTTTTTTTTGGTCTGCATGGTAGATAACCACATTTCACCTTATTTCTAATGCTTGTTTGATGACATGAGAGTAGATACGAAATAAATTACAGTAATTTCTTCAGGGGTGGTTGATGTAGTGTCTTAAAATGGTGTAATGTGCGAGCACACAAAAGAACCCTTTTCTGCTAGTAACATTGACTTTCAACCTACCCTAACATATGTGTCTGCATCAGCTGACTTGCGGCAGCAACGTTTGACCTCTTTTTGCACTGTGTGTGGTGTATTCTTTGACTACAAAAGGGAAAACACTGTGGTGTCTTCAGGGGTGAGGGGTGTAACAAATATGACAAATATTTGTTCCCAGTTGGCTGAGTGTTTATATGCAACCTTTTGTAACCAAATGATTGTGCACCACCATGAGCCGAAATGTGCAAAAAAATTGGAATTCTGTCTTCAAGGTCAAGTCACAGTGTGGGCTTAAATAATCAAAATATGACCATTTCTATTATATCTTTTATTAGTTCTAAACCAATGAGTATTTTGCAACCGAACTCAATTTGATGGTAGATCATCATAAGCAAAGAAGTGTACAGTGAAAATATTGGATTGCAATGTTCAAGGTAAATGTCACAGTCAAGGTTAAATGTTTCAATTAATGTTAGTTTGGATGATATGAATCGCTGAACCTTTTGTAACCAAACCCAGTATGGTGATAGATCATTATAAGCCAGAGTGTCATGTGCAAAAAATGGGTTGCTATCTTCAAGGTCCAGGTCACAGTAACTGAGTTTGGGTTCATACAATGAAATAATTAATGACTGTTTCTATTATATGTTCTGAACTGCTGATTTTTTGCCAGTCAGCTTAGTTTGACAATGCATGTTCATAAGCTGGAGTATCTTGTGAAAAGGTTGCTTTGCTGTATTCAAGGTCAAGGTCACAGTGAAGGTTCTGATCTTCAGTGAATGTTTGCCTGGACAACATCTCTGATTGATCAAACTTAGTATGGTGATTCATCATCATCAGACAGAGTATCATTCAGAGATATCATTTTGCTATGTTCAAGGTCAAAGCCATAATAATAATAATAATGTACATTTGTCATGCGCTCATCAATGCCCTGAGTGCTCACATGATACATATTAACCTAAATATGATATTCTATACACATGTAAAGCATAGTCCTACCAAAAAATTAACATTTTTTTTTTTTTTTTTAATAACAAAAGTAAAAATTAAATAAATAATCATTTTTACTAGATCTTCAGAAATACTGAAACGTTTGCAATTCAAATTAGTTTGATGGTACATCATCACAAGACAGGGTAAGACACCATGAAAAGATTTTTATGCTTTTACACAGGGAGTGAAACAGAGAATATGGTTTGGGTAACTGTGGACTAGATTGCTGCCACTCTTGGCCACCCCGATATCTGAAGCAGGGGTCATGCAGTAGTGGTTCCAGTCAAGAAAATGTGGAGAGAAAAAAAATTGTAATGAATAGACTTGTTTATAAGTTTTTTGGTCAATGGTTCAAGTGTGTGGTTCTTATATATCCTTATATATCCTTTTGCACTTGTGATGACGTCTACATAATATGTGAGACAGATTACTAATTAAGAAAGCAAGAAACAAATATCCCTCCAACAGGTGTATATATATATCTATATATATAAGGTTCAGAACAAGTTAGTGCCACATAACCCCCCTCCCCCCCCCCCCCCCCCCCCAGCTTACTTTGGAAAAGAAAAGAAAACTAAGGAAAAGAAATGTGATCTATTTTGTGCCTGTCTGTACTTCAGAGAACACATTTTAAAACAAAATTGTTAAAGAGGCAGGAAAGTAAAATAATTTTAAAAATGTCGGAAGTGACAGATATTCCTTCATTAATTAGGAAATATTGTATAATAAAAGAAGGCAAGAATCAAACTGGCCACTGAGCCGATTCTATTCATGCATTTCTGGTGTCTTCTGTATCATGGAGACACCGACCCATGAGATAGCTTGATGCACTATTAACCAAGTTCCTGTAACCCTGTCAGTTTATGTCTTATATTTATGTACACAAGGGATATGATAGTAGCACCCAGATATAGGTGATAGTAGCACTCAGTGGTTTTGTGCCATATGCGGAAGTCGAAACAGCAAGACAGCATTTGACCTACACGGTGTGGACTGGACAGAAGCTTCCCTTCCTGATTCCTCCTTGAACTTCAGTACTACTCCCATTGATCTTCAGTTTCAACCACGTACAGCATGCCTCTACTCCTACTCGCTCCAGCCAACAGGATAAGTGGAAAGAGAGACCATTAAGAGTCCTGAATATTAATTTTCAGTCGGCTAGTGCGAAGAGAGCGGAAATCCCCTACCTACTTGAAAGCCTGAAACTGGACATCATCTTAGGGACAGAGACATGGCTAGACCCTACAATTGCAACTGCAGAGATTCTGCCCGACTCCTACAAAGTGTACAGGAGGAACAGAGGTGGTCGTGGAGGTGGCGTCGTGGTCGCTGTTCGTAACAGCCTTGACAGCTATATGTTGCACCTAACCTAGAGGTTGACGACTGCGAACTGCGCTGGGTGCGCATCAGATTGAGAGGCAGGCGCACACTTTATGTTTGTGCCTACTACAGGCCTGATGTTGCTGACGAACCCAGCATGACAAAACTTCGCACATCCCTCCAGAGGGCGTCTGGACTCCCAAATGCGCACCTACTCATCGGAGGGAACTTCAACGTCCCTGGTTGGGACTGGAACACAATGACCCTGAAACCAAGGTCCCCATCACCCCGCCTGCACCATGACTTTCTCAGCATGGTTTATGACAACGGACTGGAGCAACTGGTCAAAGAACTGACTAGGGAGGAGAACACACTGGCTTTATTCCTAACGAACTGCCCCCAGCTGGTTCCCCTGGTGAAAGTTGTACCAGGCATCTCTGACCACAGCATTCCGTACTGTGAGATCAGCACCAGTGCCCGTAGGAAGAAGCAGACCCAGCGCCAGATTCCCATGTACAACTAAGCCGACTGGGACAGTCTGAGAACAGCAGTCACAGAACTGAGTGCTGACCTCCGGCGCATGGACGACGTGGCTGCTACAGAGGAACTGTGGACGACCTTCAAAGACTCTCTCCTTGCAGCGGTCAAGAAGTTCATCCCTCACAAGACAGCACGACCAAAGACTTGCCAGCCCTGGGTCACCCCAAGCATCAGGAAATTCATCAACAGGCGTGACAGAACTTACCTCAAGATGAAGAAAACCGGCTCTGAGGACCTGAGGACAGAAGTCAAGAACTTAAGACGGCACCATCCAGCGACAACTACGCCGAAGCTACTGGAACTACCTCAACACTGTCTTTACTGGAGAGGACACAACAGACCAAGCAGGCAAGAGCAAACGATTCTGGTCATACATTAAACATCAGAAGTCATCAAACACTGGCGTTGCCCCCCTCAAGAAGAATGGTCACCTAACCTCTGACCCCAAGGCACAGGCGGAACTGTTAAACAAACAGTTTCAGTCAGTCTTCGGAGATGGAAGACAGTACACAGCAGAAGAGTTTGAGCTGAAGACTGGAATGGCTGACAAAAGCATACCCACAATTGATGATATCAAGATATCAGAGCAAGGAGTGATGAAGCTTATGGAGAATATCAGCACATACAAAGCAGGAGTACCGGATGGCATTAGCTCCCGAGTCTTGAGAGAACTTGCAGAGGAGCTAGCGCCAGCTCTGACCATTATCTTCCAGTCATCGCTGTCAACAGGCATTGTTCCAACAGACTGGAGGGACTATGATGCATACGTTACATCCATATTCAAGAAAGGCGAGCAGTACAACCCTGCTAACTACAGGCCAATCTCGCTTACATGTATCGTATGCAAGCTCATGGAGCACATCGTGGTCAGCTCCATCATGCAGCACTTCGAGACCCACTGCATCCTCAGTGACAACCAGCACGGCTTTCGCAGGGGGCGTTCATATAAAACCCAACTCCCGGAGCTTGTGGAAGAACTGACGACCAATCTGGAGGGTGGAAGGCAGACTGACATCATAATCCTGGATTTTGCCAAGGCATTCGACCGGGTGAATCACAGCCTGCTTGTCCACAAGCTCCAGTGCTACGGCATCAGGGGCTCCACCATCACATGGATTGCCAACTTCCTCAGTGATCGTTGCCAAGCAGTTGTTGTCGACAGTTCCTGCTCCTTCTATGCCAGAGTCAGATCAGGAGTACCTCAGGGGTCCGTTTTTGGTCCCTGACTCTTCCTGGCCTACATTAATGACTTGCCAGAGAAGATGACGGCCCTGTCGATGTTGTTTGCAGACGACATTGCAGTATACAGAATGGTATACAGCGGCACAGGCCAGGTCCAGCTTCATCAAGACCTTCATCGCCTTATGAAATGGGAGGAGAGCTGGGACATGTTATTCCATCCTGCCAAATGTGTGTCCCAGCCAATCATCAGGAGTTGGAGTCCACTCGACTACTCATACGAGTTGCACGGCCACACCCTTGACTCCGTTTCTAGCGCCAAGTACCTTGGCATCACCATACAGCAAGATGATATGGACTGGGATAACCACATCAACAACTGACGTGGCAAACAAGGCTAACAGGACGCTTGGTTTTCTGCGGCGCAATCTGATAATTAGCTCCAGTGCCGCCCATAAAGGACAGAGCATACAAGGCCTTTGTCAGACCCATACTTGAATATGCTTCATCAGTATGGGACCCATACACCCAGAAGAGCATTGACAAGTTGGAGGCCATCCAGAGACGAGCTGCCCGATTCGTGCTGAATCGATACCACAAAGTGACACTTCTGGTGTAAATCTCATGCTGGACTCACTCGGATGGCCGTCTTTGGAACAGCGCAGGAAAACCACGCCTAGGGGTGATGTATAAGATCTGGAATGGATAGTCCAGTGCCCCATCATCAAGACCAAGCTAGTCCCGCCAGCGCCGCACCCACTGTCAACAGCTTAGCCTCATCACCACCAGAACGCAGTACCGAGGCGGTTCCTTTTTACCCCGCACCATTAGGGACTAGAACTCGTTCTCCACTGATGCTGCAGTAGAGGCAACGACTGTTGACACTTTTGTGTCACGTGCCTCCCACTGACCAGTCAACTAGTTCTTTAGTGTTATTGTTTTGTTTTTTGAGAGACAGAGACTGAGAGAATGACAGTGCAACAGTTCCGGCTTTCAGGACTTGTGACCAGAGCTGAAATGTGGACTTTGCGAACACCACGTAAAGTGCCAGAATAATCAACATGATTGTGGGCATGTAACTTCTAAGGAAAGAAGAAGAAGAAGAGGATGTCAAGCCTTTCATTCCGAAAGAATAACATAAAAAAATTCACACTTTGAATGTTTACCCTATATGTCACAGTTTTGACCAGTTTTCAGGAGAAACACACACACACACACACACACACACACACACACACACACACATACACAGAGAGAGAGAGAGAGAGTCGAGTCCAGTGTGTCTGATCCCGCAGTACTGTACGAGTCTCACCTCGACCTGCGGCTAGCATTAAGAAAAAAGATAGGCTCAGGACCGCTGCTCTTTTAATTTTTTTAATTTTGATTCGACATTGATATTCAGTCAGTTAGATCTCTCTGATAGTTAAACGATTTTTTTGAGGCGCATTATATAAGTCCTCGCGATAATGATCTTCGTATCCCCTGAGCTGTCGTGGATTGTGGTGTTGTGTGCTTTGCAAAGCGTGTTACACTGCAGAACGGCTTTACGCTGATTGGTTCACATATTACATTAGGCGCGTTTTTTAGCCAATCAAACATCTTTTACATTGCACACGCGAGATGTGCTCGAACTCTGTGTCGCCATTGTGTGTCGATGTCTTACTGTGCTAGACTCGAATTCTTGCTGTCCCGAAAGGAGAAAAGTCTTTTGCGATGTGAAAGTCAGCGTTACCTACATATTCACACAGACACCCTCAGGTCATCGCAGAACACCTGTTGTCTGTACTTCTCTCAGAGAGTAAGTTGTTAAACGTACACTTTTTCACAAGCTGGTGCTATGAGGTACCATGATTCTGAATGTTCGTCAGACGAAAAGATGGGCTTGTGACACTCAACGCCTACCGTCATCGAAATATTAGTAGAAAGTTATAGGCATGAAGCCTGGGACCCGCATAGAGAACATATACACGTTAATCACAATGATGATTGTGACTAAAAAAGTACTTCCAAACGAAAATGAATTGTGAAAGATTGTCAATCACCGTGTCATTCTTGATTCTTCTTCACTTCCTGACCAAGGTCAGCTTTTAATAGTTTTATGCCATTATTGTCAAATATTTCGCGGGAGAACTCGAATGCTAGGCAAAAGTTGTACATGACTTGTGCACACACGCAAACAAAGGAAGGAAAAAAGGTAAATCACTAAATGTGAAGCGAAGCACGTGCTAAGACCGTTGAACTTGTTGGGTCTGCCAGCAACTTTCGATAATGTGAAAATAAGGCCATTCTTAACAACATGGAGCGCCTTAACAGTAGCACTAGCAGACTGATCAAAATTATCATTCTTTTAATCTTTAATCGTAATCATTCTTAAGAAGAAGAATCCACCAGAGTACAGATATTTTGTGGATGGCAGGGTGCTTGAGTGTGTAGAGGCAGAAGAATAAAATAAAAAAACTGGGAGTTTTGGTGATAAGGGACCTAAAATTTGTGCAGCATAAATTTTTATGAGGGGGGATTTTTTTTGGATTTTTTTTTTAAAAATAGCAGGAATGATCACACATTACATTCAGCATAAAATAAATGATGGTACTACTTTTTAAATCATCAGTGCACCAAGTATATTGAAAATGTGCAAAAGATGTTTTACCAAATATATTACTGGCCCAGATCTCTTAAAGATTAACAGTACTCAAATTACAAAGCCTGGAATACAAAAGAGCAAGAGGTGATATTATTGAAACTTTTAATGACAAAGCTGCACATGGTTTTTATGATCCTGAAACTGTTGCTTTAAAACTGAATCTGCTGGAACCAGTGGACACCCTTTCAAACTACACAAAAAGACAGTTCTTACTAATCAGTATGTGTGTGTGTGTGTGTGTGTGTGTGTGTTTTATACTAGCAGCTGCAGTAACAGTTATAAAGAACTGGAACAATTTGCCATCCAATATTGTATTAGCTGGAACACTAAACTTCTTAAACCTAGATAAACATTTTGAACAGAAAATATTTAGCACAAGGTAATTGATAAAAAGCAAGCCAGGTCAGTATACACTAACACTGTAACAGGGATCACTTTTTTTTTTTCAACAAGTTTTATTCTTTATATTTGGTACACACATACAAACACATATGTAAGCACACACTGTAAATTTATACTCACATTACTAGGTATGGGTTGGTGAAGAAAGAAGCAACAAATCAATTTGCAGAAAAGCAGGTTGATCACAAGTTGATCTGACTAGTTAAAATGTGATCTTTGGTGTTTCATGAGGTCTCATTACTCCTGCATTACTGGCAACGGAGCAAAGCAGCAAAATGCTGACAAATGTGTCAGGTTCCATGCCCAAAATCTAAAATGCGGGTTTACCAGTCTTTCAGTTTCGTTGACAATTTGGCTTAGAAAAGTTGAAAGACTGTTTTTGATCTTGTTTCACTCAAGAAAAGAACCTAATGTTTTTGATGTATGAAAAATTTACTTGATTATAAGTTATCACAACCTTTTTTACTATTTAGATCTTCATTGCTAAAAAATTGAACCAGCATGGTCATGCTTTGAAGAGCTAAAGCAGTAAAGTGTGTCTGTTGCATAAATATTGATACAACAACCATATGATGCCTGAAAATGGAAATGTTTGCACGTGTTTTTAGTTTTCAGTCATTTCAGGCCAGTTCAGTATTTGCATCCTTGGTTCAGTTCCCCTGTTACAGGTGTTGTGGGTTGATATGTAACATAATCATGACATTGCTGGATATGATCATGTAAATAATACCTGAAGTAACTACTAACTTCATCCATTGTCAATCATCACACCTCAGCTGTTCTTAATTTTATGCCTGACAAATTGACATGACATACATGTTTTTCTTCTTCTGACTGTGTCAGGCTATTTCCCATTCCCGGGGTTTCTTAATGATGATAATAATAAATAAAGCATTTATAATTATAATAATATAAAGCACACAGTCTTGTGTGGAGAGACTTCTAATTGCATGCACACACACACATAGGCACCAGCACATACAACTTACAAGTATATATGTTTTATATATATAATATATATTGACTATACAAAATTTTATTTACACACAGCTTAAACAGACAATAAGCGGAGACTTGAGGTGGAGGAAGACAGAAGCAGGGAGCAGAAAACCTGGCATGCCTGTTGTTTTGGAAAAATAAATGTCTTGAGGTTTGATTTGAAGGAATCCAGGGAGGGTTTCTTTTGGAGAGAAGGGGAAGTCATTCCATGTAGAGGGGCTGAAGATAAAAAAAGGTGCCATAACCAACAGTGGAAAGTCTGGTAAGTGGTATGAGGAATTGGGAGGCTGAGACTGAGAGTATGAGAAGCAGAGTGGAGGGTGTGTAAAGTTAAAGATGGTCACAGAGGTACCTCCAGTACAGAGGTACCTTTGCCAGACCAGAGTAGACCTACAGCCACTGTTTGGTTACACAGTTATGCTATTTTGGTCTGTGGGTAGGCAAATCACTTACAAAGAAACAGCTCAAATGTTAGACTAAGGACATACAGTATCAATAATAATAATGAAATATTTACAAAGCAAGAACCTCTAACCAGTCTAAGATAAAAACAGCTTGATGTGCTGTGCATAATTTAGATATGAATTACATCCATGTTGAGGCGGGGTTCATGTTGACTGGTGTTTTAACACAATAACAATTAAGAACAGCATATACCTGGGGGGAAATCAGCAAGTGGTCAGGTCAGACATACCAACTTATTTTGTTTGACTGGTTCTAAAAAAGATAAAGAAGGGAGAAAAAAAAGCATGATGTGTTTTGGACAAGGAAGGGTGCAAGGTATTTGCTGGTAGAGCCCAAGTAGTAGCATAGATAGCTGTGCATCTGATCAGTTACAGTGTCAGTGATGACCCTCTTAAAATATTCACTATAATTTATAAATAATGGGAGTCCTGAAGACCATCTTTTAAACATTTGAATGATTAATGTTTTTAATCTTACACAGTTACAACTTGACGATAACACATTGATTAACAGTACTTCCCTTTAAACAGCAAATTATAGACCAAGCTTGCAACTTAACAAAAAAATATTTTTTTCAGGTGCGGCAAAGAGATGGTTGAGTTTTAGTGGAAATAGTGCTAAAGCAGAGGTGGGGGTTCCCACTTCAGTGAGTGACCATGGAAACTTTGAATGATCTAGGTTCCTCACCTCAGTGCGATGTTCCTCTTGGTGCCTCTGCAAAGACCAGCAGTCACAGCAGTCTTGATCCCATGGCTCATACTACAACCTCTGTTGCTACACCTTGCCTGGTTCCATCTGCCACTACTAGTAGCAGTACTGCTGTTGGTGGGGGCATGAAGTGTCCCATGACAAGTTCAGCAGCTGGAGGTGCCAACAGTCCTTCCTTGTCCACCTCTTCTCTTAGTGTCCACATCACAGGTGTTGTCACCTCAGGGGCTACTGCCACTGCAAGTGCAAGTAATATGCCCGCAGCTACTAAAATTGGGAAAAAAGACAAACAATCAGTGACTGATGTTAATTGTTCCACTGCTTCAGCTTCACTGTCTTCAAGTGCTGAGCAGTCACCTTCAGCCACAGACTCTGACGTAACAGGTATGTTGATTTAAAGTAAAAGATGAACAGTCTGCAATGTATTTTGTAACTTCAAGAACATATAATGCAGTATTAAGGAATCATTCTAGTGTTGGTTCTGCACTACACTTTATTCATACTGCTGATGCAAAACCTATAATGTTGTGCTTCAATACAGGTAACACCTAGGGATGCAGTGTATTGGCTGACCTGTACACCACTGTATTTGTAGTACTTTACTAAAAATAGAATATGTTTTTAATTTTGCAGCCCTTCTGGGTTCTGTACTTATTGCTAAGAAAAGAGCAATGAACTTTGAAGGTGACATACTGAGAACCACTAAAAAAATTGGCCTGACTTTTCATCTGTTAATGATTTTTTTTTTTTTTTTTTTTTCTGGCCTAAAAGTCAAAACTGGTATCTTTGTTCAAGTTTTGATTCACCCTTTTTTCATATTGTTGACAATGAGTCGAATGACAGGCTAGTTATGTCTGTGTGCAGGTGAAAATCCACATAAGTTGTTGCAAGCAGTTCGCTCAACAACTTTGCCTTTTCCACTTCCTGTACCAACCTACAGCCAAGCAGTGCAAGCAGCTCGGGCATCAGGCAATGTTCTCACAGAGCGAGCAACCATCATCCGGGAAACAGTCAAATTTTTCTTAAATCACAAGTATTGGTGGACAAGTGAGGACTACGACCGTATTGCTGAATTAGTGGTCAATGAATTCCCAGAATTACGAGATCCTATTGTATGGCCTACAACACCATGCTATGTAAGTACAGTGACAATGTGCAGCACAGTGAATTTTAGACTAATGCTGTCTGTATCAAATCTGTGTTGTTACATAATTATGGTCATGTCACCATGTGTCAGAAACAGCATCTAACAATCGTTCTATGCACTACCCCCATAATTAAAAATAGATAAATCTGAAACAAGAATGATTGCTAGTGTTCTAAAACAAGATCCAAACACTACATGTTTTCCCGATTGTCATGCCAATACTCTTCCATCTTCCAAGCACTGGACATAAACCAACCAATACGGCAATAGTACAACCAAAACCAGATAGGTGCTCTAGATCTAGATGCTGGATTCAGTACAAAGTAGCTCTTATCCACTTCCACATTGTTTCTGGTACAGCTCCTCTATACCTCTCTTCATTTCTACTGTCTTTCTTGCCGTCTTTGCTCAGCCGTGGACACTTGCATCTTCCGTGTTCCTAGGATGGCCAGAAGGACCATGGGGGAGAGATCCTTTCAATGCATTGGACCTGTGATCTGGAACTAACTTCCTCTCTCTGTCGGGCATTCATCTTCATTCTCTTCTTTTAAGTAAAAACTGCAAACCCATCTCTTCTCTTCTGCCTACTGATCTGTTGCTTTTGGACTATTAATGCATGTATTTGACATTTGTCGTGTATGTGTGACATGTGTATCTGGGTCTGTGCATGCATGCGTCTGTGTTTGTGATGAAGTGACTGTATCCATATGCCTTTGTAAGTGCTCTGGGCTCTTACGAGGTGGGGCGCCATGAGTATTATTATCATTATTATCTCATTTTTCACTGAAAATTTGCGTGTGTTAACAAAAATCCTTAGATTAGGTAGGTCCAGCCAAATTTTAAACAGCAAGCAATGCAATCCATTAATATGTGATATTAAAGAGGGTCACAAGGCAAGTACACAAACCAAATTTCATTAACTTATCTATAATATTTTTTGAGATATCACCCTTCAAATAGTCATCATTTTAGGCGTTTTAGGTACATTTTACAAAATGCCATTTTTGTATGGCTCTAGCATAAAAAGTATTGGTCACACATCAACCCAGCTTGTTTTACACAGTGTCTGCACAACATAGACTAAACACAATTTTTTCAGTAGTCATCCTTACTCAAATTTTGGAGATGCAGAGTGCCAAAAATGGAAAAATCACTAATTTTGACATTGTCCGATCACCAATCTTTGATGGTACCATGACAGGATCAAACATAACATGGGAATGGAAAGAGGTACAACCATAGTTCTGGTATCAACTGATTCAGCATTAATTAGACAATACAAATTCACAAGTCTAAAGAAGTGCAAGCTAAATTTTACCTACAGAGGCAAGTGTGATGTGGTCAGTTTTACATTTTTTCAGTATGAGGTGAGCAGCACAGTTCTATATGCAGGCCAGAAAGGAGAAAACTGCAGTAGTCAAGGCGTGACAGAATGAGTGAGGTGACCAGTTTCACTGTAGCCTCAGTGGAAAGATACTTCCGGACGTAACAAATCTGATGGAGCTGGTAGTAGCATGATTTGGCGGTTTGACTAGTTCTTCGTGGGCAGTGTGCTGTCCAGGAGAACGCCGAAGCTTTTGACGGAGTCAGAGAGGGGGACTGTGGCATCATCAAGCTGAAGGGTGTTGACAGAAATAGAAGTTTTTTGTCTTGTGCCAGTGAGCATCACTTCTGTCTTTTTACTATTTAGTTGAAGTTTGTTTTGTGTCATCCAGTGTTTGATGTCCAAATAACAGATGTCATTTTCAGAAGAGTGTGGATGTTTTTCAGTATGGTGCTGTTAAGTAGTTAGTGTTGTCGGCGTAGAAGTGGTGATTCAAGTTGTGACTGGTGATGATGGAGGCTAGATGGGTAGTATAGAGGGTGAAGAAGACAGGCCCCAGGACAGAATTGTGAGGGACGCCACAGGAAAGTTTGACAGTATCAGACTGCATGTTATTGACAGACACCTTTTGGAACCAGTCATACAGATAGGACATAAACCAGGCAAGGGTAGTAGTAGTAGTAATTGGATTTAATGTCCTGTCAACTCCAGGCAAGGGCAATACTGTGGATTCTAAATGTGTATTCTAGGTGGGTGAGAAGAATGGTGTGATCAATAGTGTCAAAGGCAGCAGAAAAGTATAGAAGTATGAGAAGCAAAACGTTTCTGGAGTCAGAGACAAGAAGTGAGTCGTTTACAATTTGAAGGAGGATGGTATGGTTGGAGGAAGGAGGATGCTATGGTTGGAGCGGTAGGCAGACTGGAAAGGATGAAGGTGGTTGTTATTTGACAGGTAGTTGTTGAGCTGCTGAAGGACAGTTTTCTCAAGAAGCTTGGAAATGAACAGAAGGTTAGAGACAGGGCAATAGTTTCTCAGGTGATTTGGGTCAGGGTTGTTCTTCTTCAGGAGAGGACGAACAGTAGCTGTCTTAAATGCTGTGGGAAAGGAACCTGTGTGCAAGGATGTGTTGACGATGTCAGTGATGGCAGGAAGCAGGTATGGAAGGCAGTCAGAGAAAAAAGATGCAGGGATGGGGTTGAAAGACACATGCTTTCAAAGACATTGATTTCAAAGTGTTTGATACTTCTATTTCAGGGACAGGATGAAAGCAAGAGAATGGTGTTCTGGTGAAAGGTGGGTCAGGGGGGCATGGTTAAAGAGGTGCCTGGTCAAGCTTGTTATGCATATTTTGAATTTTAGCAGAGAAGAAAGAAGAGAATATGGATGGCAGTTCAGCTGTACTGTAAGAGGCAGGCATAGTGGGGGATTAAGAGTGCCAGGAAGTTCATTCATGATGGAGTTCTTTGGCTGAAGAAGAATCAGTGATGCGGTTGTTATAGTGTTTGGTTTTGGCAGAGGAAATGAGTTTCTGGACTTTTTAATAAATTTGTGGACAGTGAGTTTTGTGGGGTGCCATCAGTGTTCTCCCTGCTGACGCTTGTGCTTGGCCTGACTGATTTCAAGTGTGTACCAAGGTGCGTATGGACAGGTGGGCAGGAGATTTGTGGTAGTAGGTGCCTACTGGTCTAAGAGCTGGCAGAGAGTGGAGTTGTAATGTGATGCTGGATCAGAAGAAGATGGTATGAAGGAGAGATGATGGGCAGTGTCAGAGCCAGATTTATTTGTGTTGGTAGTTTTTAGTTTGCGACGGATGATGAGAGTCTAAGATAGGCAAGGATGGCTTTGTGGTCAGATACTAACTGGTCAGTGACGGAGACAGAGGAGATGAGGTTGTCAGGTTCATGGGCAATGAGCCAATCAATGATGTGGCCAGATCTGTGAGTGGGGTCAAGGACCAACCCGTGGTTGTTGAGTAATTGGTGGATGCAGTTTGGGTCACTGGAATTCAAGTTGTCAAAATGGAAATGGAAATCACCCAGCAGAAGAAGTTTGCTAGCTGAGGCTGTAGTGGTCAAGGAGAGCAGAACACTCTTCATAAAAGAGTGAGGCTGTGAGTTTGTTTTGTCAGCTGGGAAGAGGTCTGTAGAAGCAGGTGAAGATGATAGACTGTCCAGGTTGTTTGAAAAGAAATTTGACAGATTCAAAAGACTGAGCAGCAATGGGTGAGCTTTCACAGGAAGAGGATGGAGGATGTCCTTGTAGATTACGGCAATGCTGCCACCTCTTGAAAGATGAGGAAAAGATTGGAGTCTGAGGCCAGGAGGAGTCAGCTGTTTGCATTTGGGTTCATGACCATGTTGGTTTAACTATGTTTCAGTAATAAATACAATATCAAAATCATGTTCAAGAATGTAATCTGAAATTGAGTCAGTCTTTTTGTCGGGGCATTTGGGCATTAAATAAGCTTATTCTAAGTGCAGCAGAGTCTGCGGTGGTGCCATGGCAAGACACAGATGAGGTGACGGATAGCATAGGAGAGATGATGGAGGCAGTGGTCAGCGGGGTGGTGGTCACTGGCGATGGCGGCGTAATTGGGATCCTTGTTGACAGTGGTGTGCTGGGGGCTCTTGATGACAGGGGCATGCCGGGGGCCATGGGTGACAGCAGTGGTTTGACGGGGGCCGTGGGTGACAGCAGCGGCATGATGGGGGCTGTTGGTGGCAGGAGGCAATGGTAATGTGACAATTTTGGCCAAAAAAAGTGCAAACACACTGTCTTCTACAATCAATTCTGTGGTGAGAAGAAGCTGTCTTATGAAACACAGGAATGCTCTCACCTGAAGCTGAGTTGCTTGATACAGCAGTAGTCTAGGCATGGAAGAGGGGAGGGGATGAGGAGGGTGGGCACTGTCTGGAAAGTTCTCGGACACTGGCAGTGGAGTAGCAGACATTAGAATCAGCCGACTTTCAGTGGGTGAAATGTCCCTGGCAGCAGATACCTGCTTCTGTCTGCCGGCCCTGTGTGTCTGTCTGCGAGTGTGGTATCCAATCCCAAGATCTTGGGTACGGGAAATGGTAGAAAGGTCCAGTTTTGCTGGTTCAACATAACAGCTGATGATGTGTGTATGAGTACTGTAGAGGTACAGTCCATGAACGATCCTGTGTGGCAAATCAGACACTGTCTGTGTCATGGTTGAGCAACGCAGGCCTGTGCAAAGCGTTCATGGTGGTGAATGGCGGACAGTGACACAGAAAGGTGGCAAGTCTTGTCAAGGACAGAATCCAAGCAAACCTGACATCCAAGGGGAGAGAGGCACAAAACATGTTCCAGAACAAAAACCAATCTACGACAATTCACCCTTGCATCACAGCACACGCAACAGGTACTTTGTGACGATAAAAAGGATGGAAAATCAGAGAATCAAAATAACTCAGCCTGTTACTGTGTTAGGTGGAAGCCTCAATCTTGTATTTACTGTGAAGTTACGTACATCAACATTATTTTTGCTTAAACTTTTGCTAGTAGCTCATCGTCCATCACCTTCCACGCACTCAGTTGTGCACCGACCCTCACACACACGCAGTCTCTGACCCTCCCACTACCACTCTCTCTTTTGCGCATTCTTGCCATCTGGCAGTCACATTGACATTCCAATACCGTTGACACCATTTATGAATTGGGCCAAAACAAAGGGGGCATCTTTAATCTCATTAAATCAACACAAAACAGACAACTCTTTCTTGTTTTGGTGTAATCATGTCACCATTCTTATACAAACAACCAAGATTGTCTGTAACCTTTCCCTACACACACGACTGTAAAAGAAAATTTAACACAACCGAAGGAACAATGTGTATACCGACAGTGAATATGATCAAACAAAGACATAATTATTAAAACACAAACAGGCCCTGTAAAGAACATAGCCTAGCTGCGTATGGAAGCGGAGACACTACTAATAACAAGACTATGGGTATACAGATGAAACAATGATACACAGCATAAATGCATACAGGTACGGCATAAATCATTTTATGATTTGTGTGTAGCAGCAAACTGTGGTGGTGCTTGGGGGACAGATGGTGGGGAATACAAACAAAAAGTCACTGCTTGCCTGGTTGCTGCTGCTCGCTGCTTGCAGACTGACCAGTCCATTGTCTTCCCTCGTTATGACATGTGCACTCCTCCCCCCCTCCCCCACCCCCACCATACCATCCACTCTGCTCAGGAATTGTCCACACTCTCCAGCCTTTTGTCCAACACTGACAATTAAATACCCCCTCCCTTCTGCAGACCCCATCCCACCCTCTGTGTCTTCCACCCCCCCACACACACCCTGCCTCTGGGTACCACTGCAGTTTAAACTTAGTTTATCGTTCATTCTTCTCTCTAAACATCACTTTTATTTTATGTGTATATATGTAAAATCCTCTTTTCCATTAAAATATTTGGCAGCTGTGTGTACTGGCATTTCAGATCATGTCACGGAAAAAGCTGTTCTGTATTGAATTAGGCTACATAAATTGTTAAGACCTACCTAGTTTTTCTGTGTTAATCACTGATTGTCTACAAGTAGTGACTAAGTCGTAAATCTGTGCAAGTGTTCAGTTCTACAACTAACAATATTAAGAACATTGCTCTAATCCACCTGGATCTTAGCCTAAAGTAGTTATTTTGGTGAACAGTTTACATCCTAATAATTCACTGAATTGATTCTTACATGTATAGCTATCTTGACAAGTTGTTTTCGTTAACAAAGTCGAAGCCTATAATTGGACTGATATTTTCTATGCATCAGAGGAAATAATACACTAATACTAATAGCTTGTTCTTAAAATCTTACATCTGTTTCAACCAGGAACATTGATTTTACTTATGGTTACCAACATAGTGCTTGTTTATGATGGTCAACACTTTCTGTCTGTGTTTATTTATTTCCTAGTTTTGAGAACAATAAAATTGATGCTGACGGTAAGTTATGTACTTTCGTCATTGGGTTACAAGTAAAACAAGTGTTGAAATGATACAAACAAAGTTTTTAACTGAATGTAATATTTCAAATAAAATAAAAAGTCACAACTATTGAACATCATTTTTTACTCATCTCATGACCATACTATTTACATCAGTGAAGTGACCAACCTCACTAAACAACTCAGTGCATGCACAGACAACATAAAAACATGGATGACTGAAAATCAGCTCAAACTGAACAACAACAAAACAGAAGCTCTTCTCTTTCCCTTTTTGTCTTCCATAAAACCTTCCACTTCCACTGTTTCCCTCCCTGATTCGATTACTCTTGGCTCTCACAGCATCCCCTTTACTGATTCTGCCAGGATTCATTCTTGACTCAAAACTGTCCACAAAGAGGCACATCATAAAAATCTGTCAAACTGCTTATTTTGAACTTAAATGCATTAGTTTGATCCACACTGAAGACGCAGCCAAGACTTGTTATTTCCTATCCTCTCATGGCTTGACTACTGCAACTGTCTCCTTATGGGTACACCTAATTCTGTCATCCAGCCTCTCCATAAAATTCAAAACTTTGCTGCCAGACTCATTCTCTTGGCACCCCACCAACACTCAGCACCTCTCCTGGAAAAACTGCACTGGCTTCCCATTTCAGAACATATTAAGTATAAAGTCGCTTTTATGTGATTCAGTGCTGTATATGGTTTTGGTCATGCTTACCTTTCTGAACTGCTACATGTCTACAGTCTGTCTCGTACGCTACACTCTTCTTCTGACACCCACATGCTGAAAATCCAACAATACAAACGCAAGACTCGTGGTTTTCGCACCTTCTGTTGCTTTGGACCCCACATCTGGAATTCACTCCCACAAGACCTTAGACACAGCTCAACCCTGTCATTTTTTAATCCAAACTGAAAACATTCCTCTTGTCACAGTATTTCCGCCCCAACTGTCATCACCCAGTTTCTGCTACAGTCATTGTGTGTGCATGCATGAGCATGCATGTATGATGTATAATTCAGATCAGTGTTGTACTCATTTGAATTCATTGTGGTTTGTGTGTGTGTGTGGGTTGTTTGTCTGTTCGTATGGTGCTTTGTGTAGGTTGTTTTGGTGGGACTGTGCTCTGTATGTGTATAGAATATCATATTTAGGTTAATGTGTATCACGTGAGTGCTCAGGGTGTTAATGAGTGCATGATAAATGTACATTATTATTATTATTATAAGGAAGTGCAGTTGGTGTGTAAGAGTCACATTGTCTGTCTGTCTGACTTTATGGCCATTTGAGTCTACCATGTGTTTGGGTTTTATCAAGATGATATGCTCTGAACTACTTCAGCACTTAACTCATTGGACCCTGCCAGTGTACCAGTATAAAAGGGAATTAGTTGTGGATCAGCATTCATTTTATGGATGAACTGTAAAAATTCACATTAAACTGTTTGGGGTGGGGAAGGGGCTCCTCCCCTTCCTGAGGTCACATTCATTGCAGATGTTTGTGTAAATATTGCATTTTTGGGGTGTCATGTGCATTTTAGCCAAATGCTGTGTCACTGTACACAGAATGGCTAAATAATAATAATAATAATAATGTACATTTATCATGCACTCATCAACACCTTGAGCACTTACACCATACATATTAACCTAAATACAATACTCTATACACATGTAGAAGACAGTCCTACCAAAACAATTTACGTAAGGCATAATATGGACAAGCACACACACAAACGCACACACTGTAGCAGAAACTGGGTATTGATATTAGTTGGGGCGAAAATACTGTGAGAAGAGGAAGGTTTTCAGTTTGGCTTTGAAAGATGACATGGTTGAGCAGTGTTTAAGGTCTTGTGGGAGTGAATTCCAAATATGGGGTCCAAAGCAAGAGAAAGCGCGAAAGCCATAAGTCTTGCATTTGTATTGCTGGATTTTCAGAAAAAGAGCATAGTGTATGAGACTGAGTGTAGACATGTAGCAGTTCAGAGAAGTAAGCAGGACCAGAACCATTTATAGCAACACTGCTTTGAAACTGTAACCTCAGTCATGGTCCTGCACTCCTCTCTGGCACAGGTACAGTCAGTGAAGGTTGGAATCTGGATGACAAGGATTAAACGCATAAGCCTACCATAATTTTCAGACTATATGGCAATACCTTTTTCCCCACAGATTTGACCCCTGTGTGTCTTTTGACCACAAGAGAACTGTGAGATGCTACCAACTTTTCAAAAGAGTTTGTTTCACACTTGAAATTTTGAAGTTTGAAGGATCACTTAGTTGCAGAAATCCTCTCTGTTCTTAACCGTTGCAGCATTTTGATTGTGTAGTCTGTTCATCATGGATGGCATGAACTAGCCGTGTGGTTTAATGAAAAACTATTTTATGCACTGGTGGTGGTGATACAAAAAATTTGATGGATGTCCAGGGGTATGGAAATACTCTTAACTCTTACAAGTTGTCAGTTTTTAAGTGGTTATCAAGCTATCTTTTCAAGCTATATTTTGCAACTTGGTTAAATAAGTTGTTTTGTTCTGTTTCTTTGTTGTTTTTAGTTCAACTAATAATTGTGAGCACCTTGGTTTGTGCATACAAGATAATATGCAGACACATGTTCCATGCTTGTCTTTTACATGGATGCTTTTTTAATTTTTTTTAAACAGAGTAAGGTAAGGTTGGACTTATCTATGTGTGCTCGCAACATCCGCCGTATTGCAAAGAATCAGGAGAAGCGACGTGGTAGCCCTCGCCACCATAGCACAGAGTCTGCAGAACCTGCCGCAGAACCAGCAGTAAAGCCACGTAAAGGCACAGGCAAAGGAGGACGAAGAGGCAGTGCACAGGTGTCAATGAGTAGCCCTACCATGGTGACTCTTCAACCTGCCGGTCAGATGCTTCCACACACTGCTCACACTGCCCATACAACTGTACCCACTACCTCAACAACACATGATCATAAAGAGGTGGGTGCACTTTGTTGAGCTTGACTATGCTGCATGTAAATTGTGATGATTGGTGTTTGTTGATCCAGGCTCAATACAGTACAACTTTATGATGTCTGTGTAGGGAAATTTGCCTTCTGGCTCGTCATTTACAGGAAACATTCAGTGCATTTTACAATAAAACATGCAACAATTCAACAAAACATGAAGCTGAAAACTGCTCAAATACAAACGCAATATATTACATTAACAATGTTCATTCAGACACACAAATACGTACGTGTATACATAAACACACACACACACACGAGTATGTGCACGCACACAGAGAGTAAATTGTCATGGGCAAATACTTCATACAATTATTATTGGTTAAACTCAAGACTAAGACGGTTCTGCTGATATAAACCTGAAGCATGCTGGGTTTTGCTGGTGAAACTAAAAGAGTGACTTATACATAAAATCAAACACTCTCACAGAGTTAGTAAAACTGAGGCTTGAAAATCCACAGGGCCAACAGATTAAATAGCCCCAGAATTTAAAACAGAAATAGCACTTTGAATGAAAGCTTTTTGTACACATTCTTCCTGGTAATTGGCACTGTATCATCAGGTGGTACATTTTAAACCATAAATAGTTGTACTGTTTGTTTTTGGAATTAGCATGTTTTTCTGTTTATGTGTGCATATTTGTTCCTTTTCTGGACAGTATCTTCTAAACTGCTGAACCATTTGAAACCAAACTTTGTATAGTGATCCATTATCGCTGAAGTGTCCTTAAAAACAAAAAATGGATGGCTCCCTTGATTGAGGGTCAACTAAAAAAATGTGTTTGCTTGATATTTTGTTAACTGTTGAATAATTCCTCATAAAAGAACATTTTGTTCCATAGATTCTGAACTATTGAACGTTTTGCAGTCTAGATTTGTGTAATGGCACAGTATCACATGCTGGATTAGCATGCTAAATCATGGTCACAGTGAAAGATCAAATCTAAAGAAAGAGTTTTTTTCTTTTTTCTCTCCCATATTTGATATCTCCTGAATGATAACATTTTGCAACCAGACTTGATATGGTTGTTTTTTGTGATTAAGCCAGAGTGTTGTATGAAACTATGAGAGGTTTGGGAGGTCAAAGTGAGGGTTCCAGTCACTGCCTTCGTCCATTGTGTGTCTTTTGAACACCATAATGTTTTAAAACTTTGTATGTAGGTTATCATTGCTAGCCCACTACTGCCTGCTTTGTCTGTCTCATGACCTACCTAAAATTGGTCTCTGTAAATGGATTGCTGTGGGCAAGGTCGTAGTAAAGGTTTAAAGTTTAACTTTTTAAGTCTGGACAATATTTTGTGAGCTGCACCTGGGCTTTCTAAATTTTGTCACCATTGAGAATGTTTTGAGCATAAGAATTAGAGTGGCTGGACATTTCTTTTCCAGATTTCACAATATTACAGGCCTCAAAATGTTCAGGGGCAGGTGTTTTTATGGGGATGGCACTGAACTCCCTTAGTTTTTCAGTGAAAAATGATTTTGCCCACTAACATCCCTGAACATTCAGAACTGGCTGAGCAGTAGCACTCACACTAGTCACAGTACTTCCACATTTTGATTTGTACAGTCCCCACTGATTATGGGTCTGTGAGGACCACATTTTTGTAGCATTTGGCTGATATAAAAAGTATGTGTTCATGCAGACCCAGAGTGTCACTCTGAAGTCCATAGTCCATTGTCATTTTTATACCCACTGTAATAAAGTTATGGGGGTATATTGGAATTACCATGTCTGTGCATCTGTCTGTCAGGCTGTCTGGATGATATATTCTGAGCCACTCAACCTTTTGTAACCAAGCTTTATCATGTGCATCATCATGTTATTTTGTCTTGTAAATCTAAAAGGTTTCAAATCCATGAATGTTTGTGCTTCTTGTTTTTATAAACTTGTGCCTGTGATGGATGTAACTAAATGTTGTTTCATGCACTGTGCAGGATGCTGGCACCTGCCTGTAAATGTCTGCTTGTATGTCAGAGCATGTGTCTGGTACCTATGTAGTTCACTTTGCATGAATGAGGTTGGTATAGTTTGTTAAATTATCATATGTTTATACAGTGCTTGTATTATTCTGTACTTTTTGTTATTGCATGGTATAATTTTTGGCAACATCACCCAGGCAAATTCATGTGCACATTTTAATGTCATTGGCAAATAAGTATCCTTGTATCCTTGTGTTTCAGGCAGCAGGGTTACCCTTTATGCTGACCTCCACAGCGCCAACGTCTTCATCTTCTACAGTGCTGCCACCGGTGGCTCATTTTTTGGGCCATCCATCTGCCCATAGCCACAGTCCTGGTGGCATTGTTTTCCCCTCCCTGTTGCCTGCCACGCTTTCCCTCACAACAGATGCGTCTAATGTTGCACTGTCCACCTCAGTAGCATCTCCAAGTGGCAGCCACCAGGTGGGTGAAGGAAGCATAGCAGTACCAGAACTGGTGGCCAGACATGATGGCTTTATGGACAATGCTGCCTCTCTGGCTGCTGCATGGCGGCCTGATGCCCAGCTGCCAGACCCTCTTCCTGTTCCACCGTACTCTGACAAGGTAATGAAAGCCAAAGAAAAGGGAGTTACCAAGTATGAGAGGCCACTCATCATCCGCGAAACAGTTCTCTTCTTTCTTTCCCTCAAGTACTGGTGGAGCAGTGTTGACTACGATCGTATCTCTGACTTCGTGGTTGATTACTTCCCGGATCTGAAAGACCCTCTGTTAAGTCCTAACATGCCACCAAATGTGAGTTGGCAGTTTTGCTGATGTCGTGATGGTGTCTTGTTAGTTGTTGGCATTTCCTTATGAGCTGTGTTGTCTTTCTCTTCTTGCATGCCCTGTCTGTTTTCAGTTTTTGTCCCCACAACTTTGTTGCTGAGGGCATGTACCCAAAGACTGTTACGAGTCCTGCCATCTGTTGCATATACTAATTTCTGCAACGAGACTGTGCCAGTTCCTTTTTTGTCTTAAAATGAAAACTGTCGTTAATGATAGAAATAAATTTTTGTTTTGTTGTTGTTGATGATTTGCAACTTTTTTCATTATGCTCAGTCTGTGACCACGGTAACAATGCTCATGGGGACAAGCACAGGCAAGTTTCATTTGCCTCAAATTTTGTTGTTAAATTGGATGAGGAAATTACAAATAATGGAAAAAATGAGGAGGTAAGAAGAGATGTTCATTATTTCAACATAATAAATATTTCAGCTTTGTTTGCTTTTTGTCTGGTAACACAGCAAGATGATCATGGTAACTTACAAAGGAAAATTATGTGGCGGTAGTTTTGAAAGTACTCTGACTTGGTTCATATGAGAAAGCCAAAACAAATGCTTGCTATCTGCAGCTGACAGAATTTTAATTGCCCTGATGAAAAATAAGCATCAAAGTAGACAAACATGTTGTGGCTTTTTAGCAAGTTGCTGCTGCACTTTCATTCACTCAGCTCTCAGTCTGTTTCATGTTGATCTCCAAAAATAAAATCAATAAAAGGATATTGCTGTTTGCTTGTCAGGACAAATTACAACTTTAGCTGTTGAAAACTAGGGCAAGGAGGGAGGACAGCTCAAGCACAGCAAGGTTCATTTAGCCACTGTAGTCCTTTTTGGATTTATTCATGTTGGTGGCAAGTCAGACAACTAGCCCTTTGATTTATGCATATGCATTAAGTGTCATAAACTAAAAAATGGATGTGTGGCATTTGGAACTGCATAAAATGTGTTAGTGGGATCCATGTGCTTGTGCAGCTCATGTACAACCTGAATTTCCATAGAGTTATGAAGTGTTATAATTTTTAAAAAGAATGCACTTCACCGAAACAGTGGCAGGAAGGAATGCATCTTTTCAAACCCCAGTATCTTAAACTGGTGATTGGATTACTAAAACTGAAAAAAAGAGCAAGTCAAACATCCTTCATGGATCAAAGTTCTCAATTATCATTTTCATAAAATGATTACAACATACTTTTGTCAGTAGCAAACACCAAGATTGCCTTCCACCATTACTAGCAGTAATCTGTAGGATATTCAGCAGTAGTGATGACAATAGAATACACTGCATTTTTCCTAAGTGTCATGTATAGCAACATGTTTGCTTTTTATTCTAAGGTTAATTTCTGTAGTTGTTGTGTTAACTGTGGTTCAAAAAACAGACCCCCCCCCCCCCCCCCCCCCCCAAAAAAAAAAATATGTTGTATTGCCAGTTATCTCAGCTATATGCTTCTTTCATGTTGTTTTGTAAATTTGCATCCCATGTTGATGTTGTGGGTTTTCCTGGGTATTGCTTGTGCAGACTTACAAGTAGTCATTTTGATAATTTGATCATAATCATTCTACATTTTCTGTAGTTTATGTCATAGAAATGAAGAACAAGATCATTGAGTCTGCTGGGTCATTTACTTCATAATAGACTATTCTGTTTGTGTGCAAAGGAATGTCTTGATTCACATGAAAAAATTTAAGGTCTGTGCTGTGATCAGTATAATGAACAATATTATTAGGCCATGACTGCCTGCCGAAAACCTAAGTGTAGCAATCTTTAGGACACTGTAGATTTGATTATGTCATTGAGTGTGAAATGAAGACAAGCAGCACCTAGCAATGATCACCAAACTAAGCCCTATCACTTTAAACCAACATCATTTAGCTCAGAGACTTCTAAAAATGTTTTGCTATCAGCAAATGTTAATCGGGCACAAAATGCCAATGATGCTCACTGGAGAATTGCATTTCTTTCAGTATTGTATGGCTATATTCTAAATGATCTACACCTAGTAGATGCGAGTGCAGAAATCAACTATTTTACCACAAGAAAATATGGTGGTCCATTCATAAAGTAAAAAGTTACATTGTTTTTTAGTTTTACCATGATCAAGATCTACAGGACTGAAGCTTACTGCTCTAGAGAACTATTGCACGTTACAAAGGAGATAAGTGACCTGTTTCCTGGCTTGACATGAAATGAAAAGAAAATGAAGAAAGAAAAGAAGCTAACTTTGGCCTTTTGTCAGACACTTTTTCCCCCCAACATCCTTTCTTCAGCCTCTGTCATAACTGGCCATAGGTTTTCAAAAATTGTCATAGTGCCATTTAACACTACAGTTGGTGCTCAGTTTGCAGCAGACAACTGAAATTGTATGGGACATTTCTTTTATAGTTTGTCACAGTGCTAATGCCTGCAAAGATAATTCCAAAGCATTTGCTTTGTGACAAAACTATTTCATATCTCAGAGCTGATGTAGGTGCTTCATATTCTGCAAGGGCACTTCCAGTTACTCTTGTTGGAAACCTGACTGCTGTTTGTGAACTGATTTCTAGCTATGGGTTCATTGTCAGACACATTACCAAGCTGCAAAATTGTCAACAGTGGCAGCTTTACTTTTCTGTTTGAGGATTGAAGACTGAGGATGCCAAACAAAGTTGTGCTTAAAACAAAAAGACTGTCACACTCACAGGTCCCAGTAGGTTTAAAAGATGGGTTAGAAATGGTTACATTGTCGAGGGTGTACTGAAAGCAATAGACTTACGTGTGATTACAGTAGACAGATATGGACGGAGGAATAAGTAGGTCCCCCTTAATAGCATAACCAACTATGGCAGAAATGTGATGAAGAAGGCTGGAAGCAGAGACTTGTATTTGAATGATGTCTAGGCTGAAAAAATGAAAGCAGTTTTGTGGACTGTGGTATGTTTCTTATGGGCAACATGATGCATAAATTTGCATTTATTTCTTGATGCGGAAGCAGAGTGTTGCAGAGTTTGCTTGATGTCCCATTCTTGGCTTCAGTTGTTCATACAAGTGTTGCTTGCATTTTCTTGGATGCTGTTTCCTCAGAACCCCCCCACCCCCCTTTTTCTTAAAGCTTATTTTATTTATATTAGTTATTATGAGTATGATCCATTGCCCAAGTGATTGGGAGAATCCAAAAATAACAAACCTGTATTTCCCTTCTTGAATGTGGGTTGTCCAGCCTTGTTTGGATGTAAAAAATTCTTCGTTGTTTTATTTGAAGTTTATTGTGTCTTCTGACATTACAGTTTACATCCCACAATATAATGGCTCACACTACTGCTGATATAATACAGAATCATTCTAGTTGCGAGTAGAGTTGCGTTAGGTATTGCCTTCCCCACCACCACACTGTGGAGTCTCAATCTCCACCAGTACACCTTTAGAGACAGCTCAGCATTAAACAAGTTTGACAAGAACATTTTTGACATCTTACATATATGTATGCAGTTTATTTTTGACTGGTATAACTTTATTGTTACTTTTTTATGTCACAGTTAAAAACAATCTTAACAATGGGTTGCTTTGACGCTATTAATGCTAAAGCATTTTGTAATGTACACAGTAGTAGACTAGTTGGTTTAATATTGACTCTTTTTGTCCAGTGTATGAAATCTGCTTTTTTGTAGTGTATAGGTTTTGCCAATGGTTCCACTGTAAGTGTAATGGTTTCTTGGGGTTGCTGACCTATAGGAGTTTGTGAGTGATTTATTGTTGGTCTTGCTGTAAAACAAGTGTAATTTAAAAAGAAATGTTTTATGATGTTTTGTCATGCAAAGTAATTGCATATGATATATATAAAATTTGAAGCAGCTTCTCATCTGACAGCTTGTACTTAACAAATCTTCTTTTCTTGTGATGGCTAGGGCTTATTCCAAGGCAGTTTGCTTAGGAAAGCATTATTAATTTTTTGATTTAGTTTATTTATTTTCATTTTTCAGCGTCGGGTGCGAACAGACTTATCTCAGACAGCACGCAACATTCGACGTCGTGAGGTGATGCTTCGCCGTCGAGATAGCCGTTCTCCAGAGGACAGATTTGCTGCTGTGGGCACAGTTACCATGCCTCCTCATAGTGTTCAGCAGCCTTCCACAGACTTCTGCAATGAGCTTTTAGCTGCTGCCAGCATCATTGAAAGCAGAACTGCTGCTTTGCACCAGAAAGATGTTGCTAAAGCTCTGGAGCTACATGCTGAGGTATCCAGAGAAATGGATGGAAGCACAGGTGTAATTACACATACTCAGACAGTAAAGAATGCAGAGCCCTCTAGACCCCCTGTAGGTAATGGTAAAGGACTATCTGACAGTGCCTCTGTGAGCAAGGAGCAGATGTCTGAAGCAGCCAAATACCCATACAACTACACAAGTGTCAGTGAGGTGATGAACCAAGGACTGGAGCCCAGTGAAGGGGCTGTGTTAAACTCACAGTTAGCTGTTGTTAAACAAGAGGTGGGGGAGGAAGAGTCACAGCTGGATCAATATCAAATGCTTCAAGCGCAGGCGCAGGCATCACAAGCATGGTTTTCGGCTCAGATGTCACAGGCTTTGTCCATGCAAGCCCTGACAGGGCTGAGTGCCCAAATGTCACAGGCCCTGTCAGTAGCACAGATTTCAGAGCAACTTATGTCTTCCCAGGGCCCTCCACACTCCACAAGTACCCAGTCCAGCACACCTCCAGCAGCCCATCAGAGCGGGAGTGGCAGTGGTGGTGGTGGATGTACACCCAGCCAAGGCCAGGCCACTGTGTCTCTGCAGCAACTGTCTCAGGTAGGAGGTTACAACCTGCCTACCTCTACAACATTGTCAGATAATAATAGTCTGGCTGACTCCTCTCATGTGGATCGCATGTCGGCCATGGCAATGTGGCGCTCCACCTGCCTGCCTGACCCCCTCCCAAATCCACCTTATTCCCTCAATGTCCTGCGGGCCAGAGATTCGGGAAACACTGCCTCAGCACGTCCTCGCATCATCCGGGAGACCACCCAGTTTTTCTTGTCCATGAAGATGTGGTGGACTACCCAGGATTATGAACGGATTGCAGAACTGGTCCTTCGTCAGTTCCCAGCACTTAAAACTGTGGTTAGTTAAACTGTGCACTGTAATGCAAAACAGAGTAAAGTACACTCTTGTCTCATAAGAGGGTCACCAAAGTTTACTGATAAAAAAGCTGCTTCATAATGTAATCCAGAATAACAGAGTAATTGTAAAATGTTTCCATTTACATCAGTAGACACCAATATGTCACTATAGGTAGCATTGAAACTGCATACACATGCACTTGAATTGAGGCAGGACTTGGGAGCCATACCTGTGCAGCTCCCCACAAGGGATTGATCAACTATGTGACTGCCAAAGCTTCATATTATTAGGTCAGTGGGCCTGTGCTGAGTTACTTTGGGAGCGCAACTGTAGCACTGTAGCCTAAGGTATCTACTTTCTACAGGTTGTAGCTCAAAATAGGTATTGTGTAGAAGAAAAGATTGTGTATACCTTTCTGTAACCAACAAGAACAGTTGGGAAAAGGGGGGGCAATGCTGAGCACCAGCAAGGGCATTACTATGGGTGGTAAACGTTCCACTTAAAACAGCACAGACTGACTTGTGTGCAGATATGCTAGTTTGCAGTCATTTCAAAAAGTGTATATGTGGTAAACATTTTATTCTACAGACTGGCTGTCAGCTGTTTAACTGCTAGGTAATCCTGCTTAGTTTGGTAGAGCTTGAAAGAATCATTTTTAATACACAGCAGTGGCTGAGAGGGGTACTGGTAACATACATTTCACTTTCAGTCTCATTCCATTTTCTGAGCACATACAGCAGCATCTTAACTGGTGTATTAGTATTTTTTGTCCTTTGAATTTCTAGTCGAGTTTGTTTATATGGCATGCAGTCTGCAGTGGTCATTGATATTGGTTCGGTTCAGTTCAGTTCAAGATGGTATACATACGCATGGAAACTCATGTATTATGTGATCTGCCACATCATGACATGTCAAAAGTTTCCCCAGCATTGCCTCTTCAGAGGAAGGTTGTCTGGTGCTTCCTCTTTCTATGCCTGTCTTCTCCAGGTGATCAGGGTGTGATGGCCTTGGGTTTGTGTTTCCAGGTAGTGTCTCAAGCTTTTCAACACTTCTGATCTTTCAAGATGCAAGCCACTTGTGATGGTTGCTTGGTCATTTCTTTTAAAACCAGCCTGTCCAGGATGGCATCCACAGGAGTCTTCATAGATGGTTGTTGAACATTGACATATGCCAGTCTAGGCTTTGCATTTCATTTTCCACTTTTGTTTTAGCAAGCTCATTTATTCTGTGACACCTCTGCCTCTTGCCATCGGTCACATGGCCATCTCAGCTTTTACCAGTACCACATCTACCACCTCTCAAGCATCATCACCACTTGTGCCAGCTTGCAACAACAAAGACTGAAATGGTGAATGTCACTCGCACAGCCTAAGGTTAAAATTTCCGTTACTCCAGTCACCAACAAAATCATCAGAGTCTTGATCAGCTGCTAGTTCTTCAGGAACTTCATTTACAGAGTACCTTGTTTTAGTTACAATTGTAAAGTGTGATGGAAACATATTCATCCACAATACCAGAAAGAAAATGTTTTTCTCTCAAGTTACATGGTGTGTATCATTGAGAAGGAGAAAATGATCTTGTTTTCATCTCACACACACATCTTATGTGAATACCATAATGCTTGACTATTATCTGTTGATGAATTATGGTACTGTGGTTTTGCAAGCAGGTTTGTAATCCACATTGCTGAGACACATGGTAGGGTTCCTTCACTGATAAGCAGAGTCATTAGGAGCAGTCAAGCAGTTAGTGCACATAATTCAAACATTTGAACCATAAGTGCAAGATATTGGGAGTCACATGCCTTCAAACAGCTAAATATTTTATAATACACAAATGATCATTATTTGTGGTAATCAGTTGTATTGGTTTATTTGCACTTTCAGAAGGAAGCATTCACTTTTGCACTGAGACACTGAACAGACAGCATGCATTTGCACCTTGTGACTTTCCTTGAGTGCAGGTTGAGTTGCCTGAGGGGATTCCAGGAAACTGAAAATATGAAGTTTTTCTTTTTGAGCTTACCAGGTTTATTGACCTTGACCTGATCTCAAGATCTCCAGAATTTTAGGTGAAATTGCCAGTTGTGTTTTTGACTTGCATTAAAAAAGAAAAGTGTGAGTCTTTGTAATGGTCAGTGTGAGGTTGTCAAGTTGGCTGGGGCACAAACCTTTCTGTTGTAATCTTCACAGATACTCTATATGATAATATATCAGTGATTGCATGTCATGCTTTGCATGATGATAATATTTCCCACCTTTAGGAAAACAATTCTGACAGAACAGGCTTAATAATAAGTAACCACTGATTAGTGTCTACCCCTCTGATATGACTGGTGGGCAGTATGGTTGCCTAATTCATGATCAGAAACGGTTCTCATTTTCCAAAATGATGCAATTATAACATAAACCACTCTGAAGCTTTTCTACATCTTTTCAAGTGAATATATGTGTATATTGAATTTTTGTTTTGCAAAAAGCAAGAGCTATCCATTATTGTTATTATCTATCTATGTGGTCAGAACCAGTTGGCATTAATAAACAATAGTTAAAGCAAAAATTGATGGGCAAATGTGATCTACAAAGCAGACTGATATTGGAAAGTGAAAACATGAAGTCAAGTTGCCACAAAAAGTGTGAATCGATTAGAACATGTTATGTAGCAATGCATTGCTGGCGATGAGAGATATTTTAAGTGTAGGGAGATAGATGTTACAGGCTGAAACAGAATTAGGCTTAGAGTGCTTGCGTGGAATCAACAAACTGAGGAAGTACATTTGGTGGAATTTATGTACTTTGCATTTGCTCACATCCCAGGTGAGAGGTAGCATAGGTGACTTAAGTCTTTGTTGTGTTCCTGTGATGTCTGTCAAGCATTAATCAACTCCCTTGTTTGTTTTAGGGAGAGAAAACAAAATAGTAAAGTCTGTTCATAAAGAACCTTGTGGGTACATTGGTCCCTCTACAGAGTGGAGTACTGTGGACTCCAGAAATGAAGGTGCCCTATGCTTAGAGTTAGAACCCTGAGCTGTCAAAGGTTCTCTGTTTCAAATCTGGTGTAGTTCAGAACAGAGCATTGCATGCGTCACCTGCTGCCATGAATTGTACTTACTAATTCCTACCTGAAATTAACACATCATTAAAGTTTTAATTTTTCCAAACCTTTTCTCTACTTCTCATTAGGTGTGGCCAACGCAGTTTCCTGTATGGGCCTGTGGAATTAAAATGGGTCACCCCAGTCATTGACAGAAGTGATTAATGCACACAAAAAATACATATATATATAAAAATAGGTTGAACATTTATAAATGGATTAGGTAGGGACTGTGTAATAAATATTTTACATTTTTATTATTCTTTACGTACTTGCTGCCCTTGTACTACTGTGCCCCCTTTCCTCCCAGCAGCTGATCATGGATTAGTAGCTGATGGATTGGTTAGCAGGGGCACCTTTCTTTTTTTGTTTCCTTTCTATTGCTTCATTGGGTAATGGAACTTATCTGGCCTGTTGATGAATTGTAAGTTGTATTCGTGTTTGGACTGAATTTGTAGATCTGATCTGGGTATCCATTAGACCATTAGGTATGAAGAAAGTTTTAAATCTGTGTTGACTTAGATGATCTTTCACTCCTTGTTTATTCTGATTTGACGTTGTGTGGCTAACATTCAATTGCTAGCTGAAGGAAGAATCACTGAGGACTTGGTAACCTCCATCAGCATGGGAGAAAATTTGCGGCTGACCCACTGAGATAGCTCTAAATGAAGGAAACAAATTGGGGGGAAGAACTCTTAGAGCCAAGAGAATAATACTATTAATAATTTGTGAAAGTTTTTCAATGTTAAGATGGGGATTCCATGCTAAAGAGCAGAATTAAACAAAATTGAAAGTATTTGCAGAAAGTGTAGAAACTCTGTCCTTGGTTGTTGGAAAGTTGCTTAAAAATCTGGAAAGTTATGTCCCCCAAAATGTTCAGACTTTTTTAGACGATTTAACAAATATATTATGGTCTGTATAAAGAAACAGAAACATGACAGGTGTCATTGCTCATTGAATCTCAGTTACAAATTTTCACCTCTCAGCAGACTTCAACATTTGCAAAGGAATGTTGATATAGAATTATATTTTAAGAAACTATATTGTGAATTTAATAAAAGATCTGGAACATGTGTATATTTATTAACATTCTTTTAATATAGTTAATTCAGTTCCTGCATTCAAGAGTAAGCAAGTTCACAACTCTCCTCTGAGACAAGAATGTACATTATGTGTATATCATAACCTTGTGTAAGGAGAGAGAATGTGTGTGTGTGTGTGTGTGTGTGTGTGTGTGTGTGTGTGTGTGTGTGTGTGTGTGTGTGTACCTTGTGTCATGAGAGAGAGTTTGTGTGTTTGATTTGTTAATGATTATCATCAGTTGTTTTTCTGAGCTAAACCACTGAGAATCAAACTGTTTGTTAGAAAGAGGAATACCAGCACAGTTCTGACACTTTGGCAGTCAGTCAGTCCTGATCATTCATTCTACATTTGTAGATATATAAAACAAAAACAAACAAAAAACCTTATATTTCAAATGTATATAACTTGAAACAAAGTGGTAGTGTAAAACAAAACATAATACAAGCTTGTACAACACACAGAACTAAAATTCATGTTACAGAAACCATGCATTTAATTCTAATGTGTAAAATTTGTTAAAAAGGTTACAAGCTGGTGAATTTTATTGACCATTTAAATGTATGACAAATGTTACAGTTCAAGAGTATTCCACTGGATTTCAATTAACTCCCATGAACTGTGTGCTGTCCTCATTCATATATTTTTGTTTACCCAGCCTTCCTTTTTGAGTGGTGATCAGCGTTAGGCAGTTTAGCTAGTCATCTGTCAGCTGGTTGGATCTGGCAAAGCTGTTAACACTGCCATTACCTCAACATGAGTTCCATGTAATGCCACAGTGACATGTCAAAGAAAGATGTCAACCTTGATATTTTCCATAGCTTCCAACTACAGGCAGATATTACACCAGAATAAAAATCACGGGAGTACTCCACGGTATAAACTAATCAGAAAATGTGATGTAGATAAAATATCTTTAAAGTTTAACAACAACAAAGAAGAAAATCTATTGTTTTACCTGAAAAAAAAATAAACTGCATGATGACAGAGTTTGATGGTTGCACTTCCTGGGTTTTAGATGATTAAAATAAATAAAAAATTAAAGAGATAAATTTCATGTCTTTGAAAGCTTACATTCAAATGCCAGTGCTGTGTTTTGCGTGTGAGGTCTTTTTTATTTATGTTTCAGCAAAACATCAAGAAGGATTTGGGAACATGTGCACGCAACATGCGTCGTCGTTTACCTTTATCCAGAAACAAGCAGTGGGCTGGTTACCAGTCGCCCCCTCACAGTGTGCTCAAAGAAGGAGATGGCATAGGTGAGGGTGGAGGTCTGACACTGGGGGAGCTTGCAACAATGGCCAGTTTGAGAGAAGCTCAGGATAAAGGCAGAACTGAAGCTGCCAGTTTAGCTTCCCTCTCAGAAGAACAAAGGCAAACACTTCTTGCTCACTCAGTCTATGAACAAAATACTCTTGCATGGAGTGCTCTTTATCAGCAGCAGTTTTCTTCACCAGCAGAAACAACAGCTGTGTTACCACAAGCCCATAGCCACAAGAGAAGTCTGAGTGACAGCACTGGCAGCAAAGGGATTGAAGTTGCAGATAGAGAACTGGCTGAAGCCTTGAAGCAAGCAGCTCTAGAACAATCAGTCAAACAATTTGGAGATGCAGATTCCAGTCGTCATCATTCTGTTGATGTTAATGAAGGAGTTCAATCCAAGGAAATGAAAAGGGAACATACTGGAAAAGGATCACATAGATCTGACAGTTCTGAGGTCTCCAAAAGTGAAAGTCATCCCATGATCAAAGAATTGATGTCGCATTCTTCACTGCCCTCAAGAGAGCACAAATTGTCCACAGAATCAGCATCGTGCCATGCTGGACAGGTCCCTCATAAACCAGCCTTGACAGAAGGTCTGGTTCATGCACACCAAACCCCAGTGCGGGCGCACTCACAGCCAGGTGCTCAGGTGCGACCTGAAATAAATAGCATGGAAGAGGAAGTGCCAATGAATTTGACTTGCACAAGTTGTAGCAGTGAGGTATCCAAAGAGCACAAGCCAGAGAAATATATTAAGTCAGAGCCAAAGGGCAGTAAAAATAGTTCCAGTGGTGTGGAGACATTTAGTGCAAGGGAACAGGTTTGGTTTCCTCATGGGTCCCCCTGGAAGAAGAGTGGACAAAATGTGTTCAAAGCCCTACCTACTCCACTACCAGTGCCCAGATATTCACACAAGCTGATCAAAGCTCATGAAGAGGGCTTAGCTTATCGTCATCGTTCTGAAATTATTCGTGAAACAGCACGTTTTTTCCTGGGATTCAAGTACTGGTGGTCAAGTGCTGACTACAGTCGCATCTCTGAGCTGGTAGTGTTGCAGTTCCCAGAGCTGAAGGATCCTGTAACTCATCCTGGTCAGCCATACTATGTAAGTAACTTACATGTCCCCAGTCTTAGGTACACCTCACTTCTGTAAGTTTTCTGACAAGGTTTTTCTTTCTTTTCAAAAAGTGTCAGTGTGTATTCAGTGTCAGACCACCTTGTTTGCTGTGGTGGAAACTTTAATGCTGGAATTGTATTGGATGCTGTAAATACTGAATGTGATGAATGTCAAAGTTTGTATGATGGTAATAAGCTTCTTCGAGCTCCTCATTGGTCCAAGCAAGAATAGACCAGAAACTGCTATCTGTCACAGCTTCTTCACTGACTCATTCCCTGCCTATCTCTCTGACATCACTGTGTACTTCCTTTCCAGGCAGCTTTGTTTTTCTACAGACACACAGATTTTTTTGTATCCGCCATGTTAGAGTAAAACCTTTGGCCAACGCTCTTCCTCTTGCTGTGCAAAGCAGTGGAAGTCTCTTACTGAGTCTCCCTTCTAGTATTTGTCACATTCATTCCTCCCATGCCTTTAAAGTGTGTTAAAGACTCACCTCTACAAACAGTACTACAACTGATTTCAAATATGTCTTCCCCCCAGTCTCTCATCCCATTTACATTCATTCCATGCACCCATGTGTGTGGTGCAATGAGTAGGGATGGCTCAGTTGTAGAGTGATGGAGTTGTGATTGAAAGGTCTCGGGTTCCAGTCCCAGAAGGGCCAGCTTTCTGTGCGGACTCTTATTTTGGTAGCCATTCCACCCCTCTGTTACCACAGTAGCATATAAAACATCCTGGTTATTCTGCCAAAAGTGCAGGTGGCAGGTTACAGCTAAACACACATGCATTCTATGAATGTAGTTTTGAATAAAGTGACACTGGTCACTGTAAACTGGTGCATGGTTGTGTGGTGTGCACAGAACCTGCACCGAGATGGCAGCTGTTTCATGTGGCACCAGCCGTGTAACAAGTAAACAGCACTGTAACCACTTCAGTGGATATTCAGAGCATGCTGTGTAAAGCTAGTCACTCATTCTGAGTCGCAGATGGAGAGAATAGCACTGTAGTTGCCATTGTGAAGTGCTTAGGGCTTATCTCAAGAACAAGTGTTCATGTAAAATAATAAATAAAATTTGATATAGTTGAGGTTTTATGTGTACATTTTTGTTGATCTTGTAAAGCACAGTGTGCTTACCCTTGTTGGTGAGAAACTGTGCTATATAAGTCATCAAATGATTGCTGTTAGTAGTGGCAGTACAAATCTTACTGAGCTTTACCCATCCATATCACTTTTTGGTTACTTTTGCAGCAGTACATGCATTGTATATATTATTGGATCCAACAAGGGAGATTAATTTTGCTTGATTGTCATCACACATAATAACAAGGAACACAAGTGACAACAGAGATCAGAATTAACAGAATGAATACTATTTGTAGTGCTATTACTACTACTATACTACTACTACTACAACTACTAATCAAATACTTGTAATGTGCTAACCTCAAAGATAAAAATAGAGCTTAGTTTGCTATACAGAAATAACATTTAATCATGCACTCACACTGAAATTCAAACCACAAGAAGCCACACACACACACACACACACACACACACACACACACACACATCCATCAACTGAAATAATTTAAGAACAAGTTGGAGGAGACAGGATTTGCTAGTAATAACATGTTTTAAACAGATAGGTCTTCAGAGCAGTTTTATGCAGTTGTTAACTGAGTGAATGTGTCTAGTTTCATGAGGTATAAAATTCCAGAGCAGCATAGGAAAAAGAGTGATCCTAAAATATTTAGTCTTAATGTAGAATGCAGAGTTCTTGCATCAAAGGAGGAGCAGAGCTGTATGGAGGGTGATGATGATAGCTTTTATATAGTGCAGACTCATTGCACTTTTTTTATATTTTTTATAGATGTTTTCAATATCCACTGATGTGGTGTGCTTACAGCATTGTTTGGTGTTTAAATGGCTGGTGCCATGTGAAGCTGCTGCTGTTTTGGTGCATTCTGTGTACACCATACAACCATGCACCATGGTGGATCACTCCATGCAATACTGTGGTGACATGGGAATGTGACAATTACTGAAATGAGTTAGCACAGAAAGTTGACAGTGGAGAATAAAATTCTCCTGCCAGTACTCAAATTCTTGACCTTTCAGTCATGACTCTGACACTCAAACCACTTGGCTATCTCTACTCTCAGTATGTGTTACATCTGCAAAGGTGTTTAAAAAAAAAAAAAAAAAAAATGTATGGGACAATTCTTTTTGAATCCATGTAAAACATGCAAAGCAGTGAACTGACCAGCCCCAACTTGGTAGGCTTAAAGTCACACATGCTGATTTCATACCTGCGTGTGTGTGTGAGAGAGAGAGAGAGAGAATATCAAGTCTAGCACTATCAGTTGTTAGTGTCAGTCGTAGCTGTAACCTTCTGTTTTCTGTTGTTTACTTTCCAGAACTAGAAGTGCAAAATATTGCAACTTGTTGCTGCACTTGCATTTTCTCAGCTCTCAATATGTTTAATGCTGATCTGGAAAAAAATAGAAAAAAAAATTGAAAAGTGAAGGACCATTGCAAAAATGAAATTAGTAGATAAATGTTGCAAAAGCAAACTCAGTAAATCAGTGTAGCTATTTGCATATCATGACTGCTTGCTACTTTAAGCTTTAGAAAAACAGTGCATGGAGGGAGGACAGTTCAAGCATAGTAAGTTGGGGCACTGCTGTGACTTTAGTCCTTTCTGGATTTATTCATGTTGGTGGTTAGTCAGGAAACTAGTCTGTTTTTTGCAGCTATTCATCATGTGTCATTACTATAAAAAAAAATGCGTAAATGGATTTCAGACTGCATACAGTAAGCATAAAACATGTGTCAATGTGATTCCTGTATGTAGCACTCTGTGTGGACTGTGTGTAGCACATATGGTAGAGTGTCCGTCTGAAAAGCCAGGCGCAGTACTGATGCAGGTTTGAGTCTCTGGTGCAGCAAGGGATTTTTCTCCCAGAGTCAGCTTCCAGTGCAGACTCTATTAAGATGTCTGTACAGCCCCTGTATGCAGTTGCATGTATCAACATCTGTGCACATGTTAAAAATCCCAAACACTGGCAGCCATACCATTGAAATATGACACACACTGATAGGATTAGACCATTCCCATGAGCGAGGCAGGAGTTTGGTACTAGTATCACCCCTTGCCAACTGGGACATCTCTGGCTGCTGTTCAACAGCAGCGAGTGCACTGTCATTTTACTCAACGAACATTAATTTTTAGATTTAAAATTATGGCTCAAGAAAACTGGATATCTGGTCAGGAGCACAAAGGTAGAACTTTGTATCTATCATACTTTATTTTCCCACAATGAGGAACAATTTCATCAGACAGGCTTAAAGCCTGTCTGATGAAATTGCTCCTCATTGTAGATAAATGAGAAAAGGAGAAAAAAGAAAGAAGAGAGAACTCGAAAACTTTATTTGATAAGTATTGTAGTTTAGGTTTAGTCGAAAAGCTGTCTAACACACACTCACTCACTGAGCTACTGATGGGTAAATATAAAATTACAGGCATCATTTAGAGAGAGAGAGAGAGGGACACAGAGAAAGGAAGAAGAAGAAGAAAATAAGAGTAAATAACATATATATATAAGAAAATGCCCAAAGAAAGAAAACGTAGAAGTAAATGTAAATAAAAATACTGATGAAAATGAAAAAAAAATGAAAAAGAAAAAAAAGAGAGAATAAGAATAGACAAAAGTATAAAGACACAGGTCAACAGGCATATTCACACTAAACACACAGGTAAACAGCTGCTGTACTCACACTAAACACACAGAGAAACAGGCGCAACTCATAACAGTTGTAGCAACAACCAGGTGTTACACATAAATGCAGCGCTGGAGACCCTGCTGCCCCACCCTAACTAATGATACGGTTTTATCAAATTAATTCGCGTCTCAAGTATAATTTAATAACTAAGACTACAATGATTTAAAATCATATGTTTATTTGTAAAATTAGCCACACACACACACACACACACACACACACACACACACACACACACACACACACACACACACACACACACACACACTCTCACTCACTCAGTGTCAGACTCAAGTTATGGATCTTTTGAATGTGATCCTAAGCTGCTTGACTAGTGATTCCTTCAAAGACAGTGAGCACAGCTACTCAAAGAAGAGTGGGAAATGTTCAGCTTAAATAAGTGACAGAAATAATCACACGTGACTACCAGCATTGACAAATTAATTCGTAAAGGTAGTTCATCAACAGCCAACCTAACCCGCATTTTAACAAATGTCATTGCCTGTCAGTTTGTCTATGTAAATTCTTATGAAGGATGAATATGTACAATGTACAATGTCAGAGAACACTGCTACTCTACTAGATGGACCTTTAGTTCTTGTCCCATTTAGTTTGACATTATGTAATGAATGGCAATATTTTTCTGCTTCTGCATTCAATTTTGTAAGTTACAAGCCAGGGACTTGAACTGTTTACTAGAAAGACAAGTACCAGACACTGAAATAGCAGTACATTTCTCATTATGACTGATGCAATTAACCATCTGAACAAAGTGAGTGGAAGAAGATTTTTTCTCATAACACTGAGCCAGAGTGAGGAGGAGAGGGAGATTTGTACAATTTGCAATTTCTTCACCTTCACATTATTATACTATTTGTAGACTCGTAAAGATGTATATCAAAACTTTGAATATGGACTACTTATTACAAGTTTAATTCAGTTAGTAATATTGATAATAAAGATATAAAATGGTTGTGTAAAGTGATTTACAACACACACACACACACACACACACACACACACACACACACACACACACACACACACACACACACACACACACACACACACACAGAGTTAAGTGATAAAGACAATAAAGAGATTGAGGGAAGAGGTTTAAAAATAGTTTTTGAGCAGGTGTTTTATGAGGACAGTTTTAAAAGAGGAAGCAGGATCACTTCAAGTCAGTCTCTTCATTTGCTTATTTGACAAAACTTTTCATAAATGGTAATAAAAATCAAGTAGACATTTAATGATTTATTCACTTGTCAGTTAGTGTTATTTTCATCTAAGAACACAGAAGCACACATAAGAATAAAATTTAAAAGTAAAGATTAACAAAATGTAAAACCTCAAAAATACATTAATCACTGTGTGAGGACTGCATTTTGTGAATTGCATTTTTATTTTATTTTTTATTTTTATAAAGCACAATGCATGCATTCAGCTTGTGTGTGTGCGGGTATGTGTATTGTTTTAATTGTTGTACTCTTAATCTGTGGCTGTATTTATTTGTATATTAATTTTTAAAATAAGTAGAATGCATACATACTGGTTGTGTGTGTATATGTGGGGGGGAGGGTGTGGGGTGGGTTGGGGCGGTGTTGTTATGTGGGTGTGTAAGTGAGAGAAAGGGATAGATGTATGGGTGTGTGTGTCTTAATAGCTGTATTTTTGATCTGTGTCTAAACTGACATGCATATTTTAGCGGAGTGTGTGTATGTGATTATATATATATAAATATACATGTACAGTAATACTAATAGTGTGTGTGTGTGTGTAATCAATAGTTAATGCACTAGGCCTACACTATTTGTTATAATTTATGTTTGTTTATTTTGCTTGTGGCCATAATTTGAATTTGTGTTTACAGAGGACAAATGAATATTCTTGATTCTTAAAAAGCAGTGTATGTATAGCTCTATAAATTGTATATTGCTGTAATGTACACTTTTGTGATTCAGACCTCTGTAAGTTTAAAGAAATTTTGATAATTCAGGGGAAAGAATTAAGTGAGAAGTCAAAAGGTAAAACTCGGGCCACATTCCTTACACTAAGTTAGTAAGTAGCAGTGGGTGTAATATGATAAGCTGTATTCTGAACTACTCCAGGCTTTTTAGACAAAACAAACAAACAAAACAAAAACATTAAATGTGTGCTTGTCAGTGGAAAGCAAATGTCATCAACACCACTGTCTCACTCAAACATTATATTTACAATCTGCCATATAATGGCACAGACACACTCAGACACTGTTGACATGCATGCACCAACAGGAGACTTTGGTCAGGATTTACAAATTAAAAATTACAAAATAAATTAAAGGGATAATTTAATGATGCTGATAGGGTTAAGGATTAGGCCGCACATCTGTAGTATAGAAACAGTAATGATAGCACCTAGGCTGGGTGATTTTGTTGTGAATCCTCTTTAAATATACACCCCCACCCCAGTTTTCAAAAGCATCAGGATACTGAAAGAGTTCTGTCTGAAATAAAGTAAATAAAATAGTATAAAACAAAGCTGTGTGGATTATAGTGGCAAACAAGCTGTCACTTTTTTGACCAGTTTCACTGAGTGGCAACCACCTAACTCTCTGCAGTTTCTTGTCGGCATTTAATCTGTGCAACTTTAATTCATATCCCTCCACCTCTTTTCCTTCGTAGTTCAAACAGCACATACAGTATCCTTCCCTATGGTAGTTATCTTTTAGCGAAACTGTCTTCGCTCAGGCAACACCCAGTAGAAATATATTTTGTTAATGTTTTTAATCCCATGCTCCTGGTTTAAAATAAGGAAAATTGATGCTGGGTAGGGTGAATAAAATGCATTTTAAACATATTTATTTAACTTTTCTGAGCATATCAGTGTTAACACACCAAAGTTTAATGCTTTAGTTATAGACTTTAATTTCACAAAAATCTGAAAACACCCAGATAGACCCCCACTGGCTGCTTTTGCCTGTAGCACAGAAGCTGGCTCTGAGTTAAGACTCAGTTGGTGAGAACAGGTCACACACACACACACACACACACACACACACACACACACACACACACACACACACACACACACACATATATATATATTGTGTGTGTACTGGCGTAAACTGAAAAATTGTGAAACAGAAACATGCTGTCAACTTTCATGTCAGTTATTAGGCTATCACATTCCTTGGGCACATGAATATTGTTCCAGAGCAGCATTCTGACTTGGATTTAATGAACTATTGTAATGTTTATTCATTTTTGTGCATCATGTTTCTTTAGACAACTTATTTTGCTCTTTGTTACGTGTTACATAGTCTGTCTTTTGTGCTTCAACAGCGGCGAGTGCAAAGGGATCTATCCATGTGTGCCAGAAACTTGCGCAGAAAGAACACTCGGCGACAACAGTTGTCTGTTGGCGAAGCTAATCCTCCTACTTCCCCAAAGAAGGCCAAAAGTGGTGGTTCAAAAGACAGGAAACCCAGGAAAGATGGAGATCTAAAAAGAGAATCTGCACCTGCCAACAGCACTGTGAAGCAGATGGCAACCAAACAGCAGTCAGAACCACCCCAGGCTGCCCTTGCTGCCACCACCTCCACCTCACTGGCCCATACAATGTTTGAGGCAATCAGTGATCATTGCTCCCTCCCTATCATGAGTAGCACACCAATACTGACTAGCCATGCCAGTAAACAGGCTGCAGATAATGTTAGGTTGACTGGTCATGTTGTGGGTAGTGTACAGACAACAGGCACTCCGAGCTTCCCTAACCTCTCATCTAGTATCAGCAGCACTGCTCTTGCAGCCTCCTCTAGCACTGGTCAGCACAAACAGTCTGAAAATAATTCTGAGTTGGTTGGACTGAACAGAGAAAGCAGTGTCATGGAAGCATCTTTGTTGGAAAAGGCGGCAGATAAAAAAGAATCAGGTGTCCCTCACAGCAATAACAAGGCATTGCCTACCAGCATTAACACTAAGAATGTCAAGTCAGTGGTGCCCTCTGCCCACAGAAGCCAAGGCTACACAGAAGGTCAGAGTACAGGCAAGGCAATACCAAAGTCTAGCAGTGGCGCAGGCCACAAAGTTGGAAGCACTAGGACCAACAAAGACTTGGGACGCCACAGTCAGTTGGCTTCAAGATCCAGTCTTGCTGAAGCCAGGGCCCTTTCCAACACCACTGCCATTGTCACACCAACGCTGAGTGAGGCACATACTACTGAATCCAGGAATGCAGGTGAGAGTTTGCAAACAGCAAAGCTTAAAAATCATTTAGCACACTCTTTGATTGCAATTTATGTTTCTTATTTGGTTGTTTTTTGGTTGTCAGTGCAGAAGCACATCAGCAGCATCTGCTGTGCATCCTTTCTAGAGCTTCGATATATCGCGTCAGTCCAACCGTACCTGTCCCAAAGCGCTGCAGCAAGACTTGTTGCGGCAATGGTCATATCCCACCTTGATTATTGCAACTCAGTTTTCATAGGTCTACCAGCAGACCAGATCGCTCGGTTACAGCGGGTGCAGAATAACGCGGCACAGCTCGTGTTGAGAAAAAGAAGACGAGATCACATAAAACCGCTTCTTAAGGAACTTCACTGGTTACCAGTAAAATTCTGCTGTCAGTATAAGATTGCAACTCTTGCTTACCGCCATTTTGATGGGTCTTTACCTCCTTATCTTTCTTCATCTCTCTGCACTTATGAACCATCTTGCTCTCTCTGATCTTCTAATGAAAAGCTGCTCAAAATTCGAAAGCGAAATCTCAAATCATTTGGACAACGTTCTTTCAGTTTCATGGCACCATCTCTCTGGAATTCTCTGCTGGCCACTCTAAGAAATGTACCAACACTGTCTCAATTCAAATCGCAGCTAAAAACCTTCTTGTTTGCCCAGGCCTTCCTGTAGAATCTGAAGAAATCTATGTGTGTGTGTGGCAGTTGAATGTAGATGGATGCATATGGATAGGGAGAGGGGAAAGGGAGGGGGGTGGGGAGAGTATGAGAGATCTAGGCAAGAGAAGGAGGCACGGGTTGGGTGGGTGATAAGAGATTCAAATTGGTGGTGTTGTCTGAGATCATTAAGTTAATATTTTGTTAATTATTGTATGAGTGGATGAGCAGAGACTGGTGTGCGCGTGTCATTGTGTGTGTGTGTGTGTGTATGTATTGTTTGATAGGCGATAACAGTAATTTAAGCTACAATAATTAAGGTTTTGTTTGCTGAAATGTATGTTAATGTAGTTTTTGTGATAAGATGTTGGTACAGCGTGGTGAGTTTAACTCTGGTTAAAGAATAGCGCTTTATAAGAATTATTTATTATTATTGTTTTTAAAATTTTCTCTTTGGGCATACCATGATTTTCAGGTTAGAAAACCCATGTTTTAACATTAGGTTGCTCATGGGAAATACCATTGTTTATGGACCTGCACAATTGCATTCATGCTTTTCTCTAGTGTGAGTGATCGAATACATTATACATTGATTTGATGAGAAAAATGGTATCAAACATTGGGCTTCCCATGAGCAAAATATTTCACAAAACAATGTGGAGAAGTCCGAGAAGACACCCAGAAACTACAAAACAATGATGTTCCCTCAACTCAGATACTTTTGCACCAGTCACAAGCATATCCAGTCATTCCACAATTGTTTAACACAATCCAAGGGGCAGCACTCACATTAAAATTTAGTTACATGGTCAGCACATCTACCGGACAGCGAAGCCCATTTCCATTTCCTCAGCAAACAACACAGTTAACCGTCAGCTAAACCCAAGTCCATTACAATATACTAGTCATCCATTTTCACTCTTACAACTGATTGCATTTCTGGCCTGATTGATGTCACAAAAAAACCAAATCACTGCCCATAGCATCATTTTATTAACATTGGCACAGTGTGTGTGTATACTGTTTCTAAAAAGACATAACACCTGTGTGTGTTGATTGAAAGTAATGATTTTCTGTTGATATGTAGTGATACTTTGACAACAAATTAATCCCAAACAAAAGTGTTGAGTCAGCCCTGACCACTAGTTTGGGCCATGGGGAGGGATCACCATGACAGGGAGGACAGAACTGCACATAGATCTATCTGCCTGGGGAACTGCATGTCACCTGGCAGAGACAGTGTCACAAGAGCCATATTGTCCAAGATCACCAGCAATTTTGAACAGTCATCATTCTCCCATGGCCAGCCCGGTCCCCAGACCTATTTACAGTTAAACATTTATGAGACATACTCACATTACATGTCTGGAGACGGCCTCAGAAGCCACAGGTCACCAGTAAGCTTGCTGATTCACTCTAGGAATGGTAGTGGATACCTAAGCAACTATTGGGCAGTTCAGGAGCTTGGGGTCTTGTTATCTTGTGTGCCTGATGGCAACTGGAGGCCCAACTTGCTTTTGAGACTTCTGTGTGATTACAAACTTGAAAAACTTGTTTGTTGATAATGTGTTGCCTAAATGTAATTTTAATGTAACTATATGAAATTATAAATCTGATTCAAAACAAATATCCCCAATTTTATTTTCATCCACCTATGTGTTAACCTTTGTATGTTTCAGAGGGGAGTGTTTCTGACAAGGTTTACATCAATCCAGAGCATGGCTCTGAGTTGCAGACTCAACTCACAAAGCTGTGGCAAGAGGGAAAGTTTTTTGATGCCTCACTGGAAGTAGATGATTACCGTCTTCCGGCAAGTGACAGTATTTACTGTTTGACTGTAACCCTCTTAACAAGAGACAAGTAACTGTCTCAAGGTTTTTAGTTACTTATTATATCTTTCTTATTTCTTTGTATTGGTTAGTGGTGGTTATTGTCAATCGTTTGCCTGGTTTCAGCAATTTGTAATCCACATGTATAAATTGTGAGTCAGAATTATGGTTGTAGTTATATGGTACAGTATAACATGTACATTGTACCAACATTTGGCTGATGAATGCACCAGACTGAACAGAATTGAATCTGTGTTTGGGGTTTGATTTTTGTTTAAAAACAGATGTAGAATATCACTTACTTATTTAAAGAGATGTTGTTATACCACCACCAGCCCTCTGTAAAGAAGTTGAGGGGGGGGGGGGGGGGGGGGGGGGGTCAGATTGAATCTTCTAGTATTTGTCTGAGTTTTTGTTGTTGTCTCAGTGACATCTTCTAAGCTGCTTTACTGTTGAGGAACAAACCTTGTATGATAGTGCACGATGAGCCATAGTGTCATGAAAAAAGAGTGGATAGTGATCTTTAAAGTCAAGGTCACAGTGGGGGGGTCTACTCCTCACAAAGTGATTGTTACATATCTTAAGAACTACTAACTTTTCGTGGAGTAGTTTGTGTAAAATTTTAATTGCTGTCTTCACAGTCACTGGTTTCAAGAGACATCTTCAAGAAATGAGTGTCAGATTTCTGGGCAGTATTGTCTGAACTGTCTAAAGGAACAGACCTTTCTCCCCAAAAAAGTTTTGTTCAAGTGGTAGAAAATGTTTGAAATCATGGATTTTGTTTTAGGATGCACCTTTGGTTTTATGTTTATTTTCCAAGCTGACTGAAGAGCAGACACCACATTAGGCTAGCTGTGACACTTGGCAGTGTTTTCTATAGGTGTCTCACTAAGAAGTATAAATTGAAATTAAAGTCAACAGAGCATTTTAAAAATAAATTCTTTGAAGGCCAGCCTTCTTGGACAAAACATGTGTTCCTGTCACTAGCTGTTAGGCATTATGAGGAATTAGTACAACAGGATTGAAGAAGCAATGATTAGTTAGGCTATCTACCTATGTGAACGATATTTCAGTTGAACTTGAGGCAGTCAGGCAGGCATATAGCTGAAGAAGCCAAAGACAAAAAAGAAGGAAATGATGGTGGAAGCCAACGTAAAGACTTGTGCCATATTACTTAATATTAGTGCCACTGGGCCAGTTGTGGTGACTCGTGGATAAGAAAGAAAAAAGATGCAAAAGAATGAAAGAAGCTGCAATTAATCACACAGGGGTAGGCCTACATGGATGTAGCCAGACCCCCTGCCTGGGAAAAGGGGAAAATGCTGTACGTTGATCACAACAATGGTAGCCCCCCGATGAGATTCAACCACTGATTCTTCACTGAGGTATCATAAAAAGAACCGAACAGTTTATCTTAAGTTTGAGATCAAACTGAAGTTAACCGTGGACACATGTTGCTTGATTATAAACAAAACAGTCAAGCCTTTGATACAGTAATCCGATTTATTAATCATATAATAGTAACATTATATATGTGTGCATATGTTGAAATAGAACACCCCATTAGAATTATGCATTAATTGAATTTCTTTTTCATTGTGAACTTTATTTCAGGAGGTTAAAATAAAAGCGGAGTAATCCAATGAGTGTCATACTCATAGACAACAATGCTGTATGAACAAAACAGTGCACAGGGTAACCGACCTGGAAAAATTTCCAATTCGAATATCCAAGGATGAAGCTCCTTATCTGTAGGGGTATCCAGAGGGTAACCGACTTGGAAAAACGTCCATTTCAAATCTCCAAGGATGAAGCTCTGATGTCATTGACAGTAGTTGAGCCTTTGTTTATTTCCTCTTTGTTATTTCGTCTTTCTTGAGCCTAGTTGTGTGCGTGGCGTTTCAGTCTTTTTTGTTCTGTTTACTCTAGCTTTCACAACAGGCTGGACCTCATCAGGGAGCCTGCCATTTATTGGGTGTTTTATTTTCCCAGTTTATCCGTGTTTGTTTCATCATATGTAAAGATGAAAAAGTTTTGTTCATTCTAGTTCAATAGACTAACGATTTTGTGGCCTCCTAGGGTTAGGGTTTGGGGTTGGGGTAGTTACTGGTTCATGCCATTCACTGTTTTTTCTCTTGGCTTGCTCTTTTGTTTCTCGAGATATTCATTTACGATGTACAAGTGAGGGGGTAGTCTCAGTGTTTAACGAGACTGCTCATTCTTTCTTCATGAGCGTCAGTTGCCTCACACTGTTGTCACTGCTAAATGGGTTGTATTGTTTACACAGATTACATGTATCAGGCCTTCGTCCCATTCCATGCAGACAGTTCTTGCCTCTTCCTTCTTTTCGGATTTTTTTTTTTTTTTCCACTTCTCTTCCACCTTGCATTTCTTCTTTTTTGTCTTTGGCTTATTGGTTCTTTCATACCCACTTGTTAGCTTGCCTGATCTAGGCAGCCATTTTGCAGTTCTCTTTTCGTCTGCATTTGTTTACATCCCAATGCTTTGTCATTGGTTGTCATGATTAGCAGTTTGCTTTATCAAGTCGGCTACCTGTGGACAGCCCTACAAAAAAGTAATGAGAGAGAATGAAAGGACAAAAAAAGATGTCAAAATTTTAAGCTTCCTGATGTCTGAGGCATGATCAGCTGTGTCGGCGCTTCATTCTCAAAGGATTGAATGAGAAATGCTGCTAAGTCAGTTAGCCTGTGGGCATCCACACAAAATGGTCTCTTAATGCCGTGACTCATTGTTGCATACGCCCTATGTACAACGCTAGCAGACCATCCTAACGCTCAGTTGACAGTACAAACTATGCATTGCTGCCTGAGGTGTGAAGCCAAGGTCAAGGTCACAGCTCTGGGGCAAACGGCCTATTGGAGACAGTTCAAGAGAGAGGATGATAATGTCCATTGTACTCCCCACTTTCATACCAGTTTTGTGTACCTTGATCCAGGGACACTGGCCTACAAAAGGTTGGAGGACAAGTTTTAATTTGTTCCTGCTGGAGCTTGGATTCAATCAGCTTTAGACTGAGTGGATGCATGAAGAAAGTCATACACGAAATGCTTGTTATGCCTTTAGCTTGTATTTATTTTAAGGAGTGTAACTGCTGTTTCTGCCTCAACAGAAGTTCTCTTTAGACGTTTAAAAGTGATAAATACTGGGCATGACCTCCATTAAACATTACATGTTCATGAATACCAGTTTAAGAGGCTAACGACCCATTTTCACAGTCCTACTCACCACAGAAGCTGTGCAAAAATGTTGGTCTTCTTGCTGGTAAATTACCCCTGTTTCTGTTTTCACTGAAAACAACAACAAAAACACAACAAGGATGACTGTCAGCATTCTAAAACAAGATCCAGATTATATATAAAAGGTTAAAAAGAACACTGTTTATTAGGACTAAACACAACATGCAAATTTTTAGGGCAGTTCCCTTTATAAAGCTGCAAAACAACAGGGTTCTCTGTGCCTGAGAAATGTTTTTTCCCCCTGGGTACTCCAGTTTTCCCATTCATCCCCTGGGATGTTTGAAACTGGAAGCCTTTTTCATTTTCCAAGGTTGGACCTTTTTAAAAACAAATTTAAACCATGATCTATTTTCCCAAACTCAGTTCTCTCTCTCTCTCTTTCCATGTCTATCTCTCCCTCTCCACTCCTTTGTCTCTGTCACTCTTCTGTGCCATTTGAGTTTTATGTCATATACATTGCATCACCTATTACATGTCATTGTCATGCCAGCATTCTTCCAAGTACTGGACTCAAAAACAACATAGCTCAAACAAAAACAGATAAATGTCCTAGTTCTACATCTCCTTTTTTACCGTTTAACTGTGGATCTAAACAGAACAAAAATGCTGTATACAATTCAGTAAAGGGATTACCCCAAAATTTGCCTGTTGTGTTTTGTCCAAATAAATAGTGTTCTTTTTAACATTTTAAAAGTTTTATGTGTGTGGATCCTGTCTTTACTAATTTGAGTTAACCCTTTCATTGCCAGAATTGTATGCAAAGTATACACCTGGAAACCGGCAGTGTAGAAACACACTGCAGCTCTGAACCAGCTGTGTGGGTGTGCTACATTGCAGATCATTTCCTAACCACTTTAAACTGCTATAACCTCTCAACCACAGATCCAGTCTTTTCATCCATACATCAGTTTAAAGACAATTGAATGGAGCATAAAATGGGATGGTTTATTTTGAGATTAAAATTTGGTTTTGATGTCAGAGTAGATGGAGTGCACATGTTTAGTGTTTTTGGATAATTTGTTTACAGTTCACTCAATAAAGTCAACAAAGAAAATCTCAAACTGAACCACTGTCACTGTTGGCAGCGAGTACATCCAGTGACTGATCATCCATAACCATGCTCATTGCTTGCTCCATACTGTAATGCACAGTTGCATATGAGGAAAAGCTCATTGACAAAGCGCAAGCCATTTTCTCAAGTCAGAAAAAATATATATTGAAAATGCAGTCAAGATCGAACAAAGAGAAAGAGATTTTAGCGCCAATGGAAAGCTGGTCTTGTTTTTGTCATGTGAGTAACTTTGGGACCACATGTGGTTTCATTTTTAAAAGATTCAAGAGGTTTAGTAACTCCGCTGACCCAAGTCATTGATCAGCGACTTTAGCGTTCTTGCTTTAGCGTTCTTGCTACAAGTTGCAGCTCATCAACTTTGGTGTTCTCACTACAAGTCACTGCTCATCAACTTCAGCAATGAAAGCATTAAATGCAGTGTTTCATTACTCCCAGCTAAATGAGGTATGGCTGCCTTTGTGTTTGCAACAGGTACACAAGCTGGTACTGCTGGCAGCTAGTCCATACCTACAGAGTACCTTCCGTCATGCCAACCCAACTTCCCACCTGGAAGTCAACCTGCCCCGGGATACAGGTGTTGGAGCAGCACGTGACTTTCTCAAGTACATCTACCAGGGAGTGCTCCATGTGGCCCCTGAAACTGTCAATGCTTTACGTCGCATTGCAGCTATGCTACAGATTGATCAGCTGCTGACCTACTGTGATGACTACATTTGTCGCTTGACTGGCACCACCGCTGCGAGCCTGCCCCACCACAGCACACTGTCACACAGCTCTCCTCAGGTTTGTATGCACATTTTACAAGTACTGAACTGTTTGTACCTGCCCCACAATAAGACTAGTGAACTTTAGGCCTAGGTTCCTGTTTGCTGCATACAGCCATTATTATGTTTTGTTTTACATACTATGTGCATGGTTGCGATTATTCCCGCAGGAGCCAGATTTCCTGATTGACAAAATTTAGTTTTCTTCTTTTTCTTTTTTACTCTCACGGTTCACTTGAAGTGCCTGAAACCTTTCGTCAAAACACATTAATACTAATAGCAATTTCAGATGTGACTCAGCAAGTAGTTTAACTTTGGCTTTGAGAATGAGATCCACAAGTGGGATATGTTAATGTTATCAAACTTAGGTAAATGACAACAACAACAAAAATTCCAAACATCTCTCATTATGTCAGTGTGTGTGTAAAGACAACAAGAATAAGAGTGGTATTTTGACTTTGTTAAGACTAATAGGGATCTGTGGATCTAAACAGAACAAAAATACTGCATAAAATTCAATTACTGTGCATCCTGAGGGTGATTTTTGCCCTGTGTGTTTGTGTGTGTGTGTGTGTGGTTGTTTGAAAAGATTTGTCAGCTTCAGGGGACTTGCCCCCAGGCCCCCACCAAAGGGTGTTGTCCCTGGACCCCAGTGGCACAGAAGGTCCCCAGGCCCCAGCCTTTTGGGATTGGAACATATATTTGGTCCCACCCATGCACATGTATATTGGTATCAAAAAGCTAATGCATGGGTGCAGTTTTTCCAGCTGGAGCCATGTTTCTGGATTCACAAAATTTGACGCTTTTTCCCCCATCCCCCACACAGTTCATTTGAAGTGCCTGAAATGTTTGCCAAAACATGAAAAAAGTACTGTGAGTGCTGTCCCTTGGTACAACATGAGTTCCAGTTTGGCCGTCAGTCATTTTTCTTCAACCATAAGTCACTGCGAGCGGGCAGCATCCAGTTTCATAATGAAAACTCTTGAAAAACATGATTGTTTGGTAGTTAAAGAAGTGGAAAGCAGCTGCTGTGTTTAAAAACAACAACAACATGGAAGTGGGAGTGAAAACAGTAGAATGACAAACTTGATGCACATTTTTGTTGTGGATATGGAAAGTTAATACTCCTGTGGCAGCTTTGTGTATTGTTTGTAACTGGCTTCTGGAGTACGGGGGTAGTGCCCATTAAGAGGACCAAAACAGTCTGTCACTGTTGAGGTCCAAGGAAGACACACAAAGTGACAAGCTGTTCCAAGGACTGAAGAACATATGGTAGCACCTTCAGAAACAGTTGCCAGCTTGAAGGCTTTGTTATGCAGTTTCATTGCTGAAAATACACTGCCTTTCTTGGAGATTTGAACTGGACATTTTGCTGATTTGATTACCCTTTAGGTGCCCTGCTAATGTTGAAAACCCTGATTGAAGTGGAGCACATTAATAGTAAGTGATTTTGTAAATCAATAGTTGACTATCAGACTATATATTTGCATAGATCTTTTTCATCTGATTTCAGTAATACCAATTTTATGTTGATCACTTGAGTAGTTCTGAAAGTTATGACTTTTTTTAATATTTAATGTTTTGCCCCAATTTGCCCACAAAATGCAAATTAGAAAAAGCCTGAGATTTAAGGTTCTGTCTGGAAGCTATTTTGCATATAACCTGTCTAATATTTAGGAATCTCATTCTCCACAGTACAGATAATAGGCCCAATTTTTTGTAGACTTTAATTTTGATTATTCTTGCAGATATTTCACATCAAACTTGAGAAATTCATAAAAAAATGTCATCCATCAGTCTTAAAAATGGTACAAAAATCATAACTCCTCTTCTACTTGTCCTATCACCTTACATTTTGTACCAACATAACCACAGTTAAGAACTCTACATGATGCCATACTTTTCTGATTGATCACAGAGAAAATTTAAAAGTCCAATTTTTTTTTCCAGGCTGACCTTGCATCACCTTACAAGCTCTGTTTCAAGGGCATATATGCAGAAGGGATGTCCCCAAAATCCTCTGTCTCCAACATACTGGAATTGTTGCTAACTGGATTGACTTCAAACCCCCATTTCAAAACAAAGTGCACAGCAGTCTCAGTTATGTCTTCTTTTTGCAGCCATTTACCTAATATATAGGAAATTGAATAAACCCAAAATTTGCAACAGAAAGTGAGTGTAATCATATATATATGTATATATATCATGTGTCCTTCCATATGCATATGCTCCTTTCAGACATTTGGTCTAGATCTAATTTCTGAGTAACTGTGCAGCTTCCTGAGTGCTGATGTCAGTAAAACAATTGATCCACTCACCCATTTACAGACTGAATCAGTCACCTTTGTTGCAAATGTTGGCTTCATTCCCTAGATCTGTTTGAGTGATTCTGATGATATTTGTTGCCCAAAATGGCACTTGAAATGTCCCAGGAATTTCCAACTGTCTCCTTGGATATTACCAATATAGCCTCTCCTAGACTGTCAGTAGAAAAGTTTGCTAGAATTGCTGTTTATAAATAAATTTGTCCATCATCCTATTGACACCCAAACCAGCTTTCTCCGGTGTTTGCGATCATTCACAGACCGCTTCATTTTTCATTTTTACTGACAGAAGCATTCGTTTGACAGCTTAATCTGGCTTTCAAGAAAAAGATTAATGCTTTTACTCATCAACAAGATTGTTTACACACAATGTAGAACACTCTGATAGTGGAGAATCCACCAACTTGGCACTCATGATCGCTTGTGTGGTCGCCTGAGCAGCCATGGCTGACCCTGTGGCAGTGGTAATAAAATTTCTTTGTTAATGTTATCACGTTTCAGCAGCTGGGTGTTGGACGTATGAATAGTTTTGAACTCTTATTTTAATATAACTTTGAAGAAGAAAGATGGATCTTTCTACTGATATTTTTTATGAGAGTGTCTGTGGTCTAAAAATAGTACAAAATCCATTAAAAACATTTCAAACAACTTTATTCAGGACTTTTGCTTGTCGAAGGCAGCCATTATGGATATGGAAAGAAAGCTTAGCAACAGCACTTTTGATACGGATTTCATCATGGCTGGACTAGCCTACGTCCAACACTCCGCGTCTGAAAACTGCTTACAGCGAGCGGTGTTCGCAGCCTATGTGCATCACTGACAGAAGGCAGCGCTTAGGGGTACCGAGATTGGGGTGAATTTTCATATTCTTTTTCAAAGCATAATAAACGTAGCAACACAGTTAGGAAGACGAGACTTGAAGCTTTTCTCAACCGTAATTTTTTATATTGAGATTGGATCAAAAACACACAAGAAATCCGTCAATGAAAATCACTAAAACTAGACCAACTTAGTTAAGCAGAACGCAGCCAAGAGCACTTTGGACTACCTATTAATAGCTAGTTCAAACCTGGCTCTAAGCCTACATACTCTGATTGGCTTTATTGTGAATGTAACTTTGAGCTGCACAAGTAGTTTAACTTTGGCTTTGAGAATGAGATGCACAAGTGGGATTTGCCTGTCGGTTAATGTTGTCAAATAATAAAATTTAGATAAATGACCATTTTTGTTTTCCCATGCGTTCTCTCACTGTGTATGTGTGTAAAACCTACTAAAGGCAACAAGAAGAAGAGTGAGGTTTTGACTTTGTTAAAACTAATGTCTAATAGGGAACAGCTAGTTTAAACCTGGCCCACACAGAAGAAAAATGCTTTTTTTATTTTATTTTATTAATCTGCATGCAACCTGAGGATGGCCTCGTGTTTGTCAAAGATTTGTCAGCTGCAGGGGCTTCCTGCCTTTCAGGATTGGAACATATTTTCAGTCCCACCCATGCTAGTGTCACGTTGGGGGTTTGAACCCTAAGTTACCTATAGATTCCTGGCTTGTGTATCTTTGGAAACAAATCGGGGTAGCAACACATCTGTATTGCTGGTATAACAGTACCGGTATCACATACTGTCATTTGCAGGGTTTGGGACTTTACTGTGGGCAGATTGCTAAGGTGTCAGTAATTCTTTGTAATATATTCATTTGTAGTAATGTATCTTTCCCTGGTTTATGCACTGTGTTGACAGGTACCAAGAGTGTCCGTCAATCTTCGTGATCCAGACCACGCCCATTCTCTCACCACTGATCAGAACAGCATTGGTGTAACAGGTCAGTCACTGGAGTTCGGTGATGGGCGGAGTTCCATGCCAATGGGAGGCGTCCAATATCTGCAAGAGGATCCAAGCTCAAGCCGAAAGAGGAATGCTATGAGCCCAGTAGCAGGCCAGTCATACCAAGACCACTATAGTGTGCAAACTGTTGATGACAGAGAGAAGGCCCATATTGTGCAAGCACTTCCATGTCAGTCTGGGAGACAGGAAGAATTGCAGACTGGCATGGTGTTTGCTAAGCGTTTGCGCCCATCCAGTAAAATGACATCAGAGGAACAGGAAGTGGCAACATCGGTGCTGGAGCAACAGGCAGGAATGAACTATCACGTTGTTGATGACCAACAGCAGCAGCTAGAGGAAGATCATCTTAGTACTTTACAACACTCAGCACTGGTTCAACATCTAACCTCAGATAAAGTATCCAGCCGTGCACAGAGCTCTGTGATCCAGCGTGGCCCCAATGCAACACAAATGCTTTCTCATTCAAAACCAGCCAGCAGCAACAACTTTGGGGACCATGAAGCTGTTGTCCATTTTCTTCCACAGTCTGAAGACAGCAGGCAACTGTCAGATGATGCTCAGTCTCAGCTGACAGAGGAGAATGTCACTGTGACCCTGTTACCTCAGACTGATGTGGAAGTTGAGGTGAGAGAAGAGATGCAGGTGGAACCTGCACACACCTTACAGCACCTGTCTGAAGAAGGGCAGGTGGTGGAGGAGGTTGTTGTTGACACTGGTGACTTGCTACAAGATGTAGAAGTTGCTGCTTGTGAAACTGTGGAATGCAGCCTGTTGCCTCAGACCTACTGCTCAAGTCCTGAGGATTCTCAGGCACTGCCCAGCCACACTGACACTGCTTTGCAGAGTATGGCTTCCCAGTGGGCAGCCCAGCAGTATGCAGAGGCACCACTGGATGCAGCTACAGCCCAACAGTTTGTCACTGTGCTTCAGGAGAGGTTGTATGGTCACAGCAGCTCCCCCAGCACCCAGGACCAGCAGTCACAAGAGGCTAGCTATGAGCAGCAGCAGGAGGTGTACATGCAGCAGTGCACAGATGCCAGTACTATCTATGTAACCACACAGCCTCAGTCAGCTGTACATGAGCTGGTTGTAGAGACCAGTGCCATGGCCAACAGTCCCTGTCAGCCCAGTCAGCAGACTTCAGAGGACAGTCAAGCCAGTCTGTTACCACAAACATACTGCTCAAGTCCCCAGTCATATTCTCCACCTGTTAGCACACACTGAGGATCATGCACAGCATTCCACAGACCTAACTGTATTAGTGGGTGTATAATGGTTCAGGAATAATTTTAGAAAAAAGAAGGTTGGGGGTGGGGGCTTTGATTTTGAAATAATAGTTTCAGATGAAATACTGGAATGCATGGTAGCTTACTCATTCATGATTCTGTTGATAGCCTTTGATTGTGACAAAGATTTTTCTCTGTTAAACATATGTGCTCAGGAATTCAGTGACAAAAGTGCCACTTGACTAGAATAAGACTGGAATTAAGAGGGTGGCTTATTCTGATCTGAAAGCATCCATTGGCTGCTTGGAGACTTGAAAAGTTACTTGCAGTTTGACACTTAGGCAAAGATGCTAAAAACATAATATTGAAAATGTATCTATGCAGCGGGTTCAATTACTGTGGTAGAAGCTGTTGATGAAAAGATTATATGAACGCTTGTGAAGCACTTCATTTCAGGGTGAGCCCTCAGTGCTTCACATTGGCAACTATCTTGCACTGTTCTCTGCTTCTGAGCAGGCCCACTGTGCTTTGGTTGGATGAGACTGAATGAATGACAGTAGCTTTACACAGTGTGTTTTTGAATATCCACCAAAGTGGTGTACTTAGTGCTGTTTGGTTGTTACATGGCTGGTGCAGTGTGAAACTGCTGCCATCTTGGCACATTTTGTGTAAACCATACAGCTATACACCAGTTTACATTGTCACTTCATGTGAATTTCATACATAGGGTTCATGTGTAAACTCTGTAAACTGCCACCTGCACTTTTGGCAGAATGACTTGGATCTTTTAGTTTTACATACTGCTGATTCACCAAATTCTTTAGGCAAATAGGATCATGCTAATCAAAAGCATGAACTATATGTATAATTTTGTCGTTGCTGTTGATAATTTTCTACAGCTGATTGTTTTAAGCTGAAATTTGAAGAGGCTTGTTGCTAAGGAACTTTAAACATGGAGGTTAAAAGATGTGGCTTAGGCTTGCAGATCTACTTGTGTGTTACTATATTTTAGGGGAAGGTATTGTTTCAGCCAATATTTGAAACATCTCTTTGAAGATGCACTGTCCTATACAGTATATAGGCACCTGATGTGTTGATTTAAAATTAAGTAGCAATATGTGAATCAGTATGTGTGACCAAGTCTGTTCCTTTACATTTTTATTGCTGTTGTACAATATGGGTGCTTTTTGTGGTAAATGTCATTGCTGTTATAGTTTCATACTTCTCTCTGTGAAGTGAAGGGGGTTGGGGTTTACACTGGTTAACCTGGTCCATGTTTCCATTGGTCTGCATGACTTGCTTTGTTGAGACTGTCTTCTGAACTGCTATACCTTTGAAACTAAGCTTGGTATGATTGTGCAGTATCAAAATCATCGTCAAGGTCGAAGTGAGGGTTCACCTCCTCCAAAGATACTCCATCTCCTATATGTTTATTCAAACTGAAGAACAGTTTGCAACTTGGTATGCTGGCACATCAACATGAGCCATGTATGTGATCAAGCGGAATGTTTGGACCAGTGTTTAAGGTCAAGGTCATACTCAGGATTCAAGTCTTCAGAAAAATTACTGTTTCTTCGATGTTTTTACTGCTGAACCATTTGCAGCTAGTGTGATCTAGCTCATTATATGAGCTACTGTTTGAAAGTTCAGTTCTGTCATCAACTGATCAAGATAATAGTGAGCATTTACATTTATTTCTCTGAGTGTGTCCATACTGTGTTTTCAAATGCTTAAGCCTGTGCTGCTAAACTTCATGTGGTGATGTAGCATCATTTGAAGATGTTCAGTTGTAATATCGGGTTGCTGTCATTAAGATCAAGGTCAAATGGTATGAATTCTCAAAAATTACTACTATATATATTTTCTGAATTATTGAATCAGTTACCCTAAACTTGGTGTTTCAGTGTGTCATTCCCAAACAGTTTGATTTGTGAAGTATCTTAGACTTAATTGCCACCAACAAAGTTCAAAGGGTCAAATTCTCAAATAATGCTTCCCCACCACACCTCTTCATCTTCAGACCTACTTATCCTGTCCCAGCCAAACCTGGTATGCTGGTACACAGATAGATGGGATATGAGTTGCAGAATTTAGGTTGCTGCTGTCAAGATCGAGAACAGGGCACAATGGGATTCATTGTGCAGTTGATCTGTTCCAGTGTGGGGGGGGGGGGGGGGGTAATGTACACAAGGGACCAAGTGCTTAGTAGTGTTCTATTAATAATTAAAGTGCTTGGACAAAGCATGAGATACTGTTTCTTCTCATTTTGCATGGATTTTACATAAACATAAATTTAAAAATAAAAAGGAAAAGTTGTGGTTGTAAAATTCAGATTTGATGCTCCCTGGGCTTGGTGTTGGAGTTTATTCAGTTAACAGGTTTTGGATACCATGCTGTTAATGAACTTGTGTTTTTGTAAAGAAACAATCATACAATATCTGTAATTTGTGCATCTATCTCAGTATGAGCTGAATACAAGTGAATAGTGGCTTTATTATGTATTTGTTTGTGTGAATGGTGGGCGGAGTTCTTTTCCCTTGGGCAGTTGTCACTACGCTGCCTATGCAGGTGGCTTTGGGCTGGATGAAGTGTCCTGCCAAAAAGAAACAGAACGGTTTTGACAAAACTTTGTCCAGTATCATCTAGAAACAATTCGGATTAAAATAATAATAATAATAATAAAATAAAAAAAATGAAACAAGGATAATAATAATAATACATAAGTTTTCTGTAGCGCTATTCCCCGCTGAGCGATCTCAACGCACTTGTTCACATACATGTACATAATATATACGATTTGCATTTACTAACGTATCATATACAAGCAATGACATACTTAATAAATATAAAACAAGCACTTGTAAAATGGCGCATAAAATAACTGTTATAAAAC
>OY757548.1:16340890-16415890 GCA_963584105.1 Alviniconcha strummeri | reverse complement strand
GTCACGCGTCAGTGATAAATTGATGTCATTCTCACGACGTTTGGAGCTTCGTCACAACCCAGTACTGACGACAAGACTCAGTGGCAACTCGGCCGCTAAAACTGGCAGTGCCGCGTACAGCAAAGTCGCAGGACTTTAGAACGGTGAAGTTTTGACACTGCATTCATCTTCCATCGCCGTTTTGCAGCCTTGTGTTCGGGCCATCAGCGGCCTGTGTTGATTTCATTATCCGGTGTTGGGGCATCTCATCTCACTGAGTCGTCTTCCATTGACTGAGGCGGTTATGTCTCCAGCGAATCACAACTGAAGCGGGAAAAAAGAAGAAGCAACAAGTCAGCGAGCGTACGGCAGTTCCAGTTGCCACGTCATCCTTTAAGTCCATCCTTGGGGAACGCTTTGTGCCAGATTGCTTTCCGACTTCGTTCCGTTTCTGTTCCGGTGGGACGGGCACACGAGGGTGAAGTGATACGTTTAACGGTGCGTTTTGCATCGGCTTGCAGGCATCACTCTCCCTTTCCGCCGACCCCCCCCCCCCTCCCCGCCCCCGTTCCCCAACTGAAACAGTTCGCTTGCTCGGCCAGTTTCGTCCCTAGCATCTTCACTCGGAAGTTGCCGGGAAAGGTGTGAGCGATTCGTGTAACCCTGTGCACAGCGTGGAAGAAAGGAAAGGAGACTAGAAAGACAAGAAAAAAGAAAAAAAAAAGGGGGAAAAAAAGAACAGGGGCAAAGGGAAAAAAAAGGGGGGGGGGGGGGGGGCAGGAGTGTACGTCAGTAAGGGAACACAGCACGGCAGCGCGCGAGAGCGTCAGTGAATAGTGAGGAGGACGAGCTGTTTACGACCTGGGTGCAGTGTCTGGGCCGGTGCAAGCGGTATAGTAGCGGGCGCCTGCTGGCCTGGCGGCGCACCGCACCGCACCGTACCGCACCGCACGTGCTAAATGCTTTGAGAAGAAGAGACTGACACACGGCAAGCCTGCCAGCAGCAGCAACAATGAGCCTGCAGCAGCTCCAGGCCCGCTCCGCGGCGCAGGCCGACCCTTCCTTCTCGGGGTCTGTGCCGGGTATCCCGGATTCCGCTTTTGTCTATCCGGCCCCGGACGACAATGACGACTCTCTGCCGTTGCCCGATCACTTCCCCGAGCCTTACACGGACCCTGACCCCCCCTGCCGCCGACCGGACGGCTTCCCGCTCTTCCGTCACCTTGGAGACTGGCCAGACGCTCGTGTACTGTTCCACGGAGCGCGTGGTGAACAAACCGGTGGACGCTAAAAGCGCGGGTGACGTTCACAATGGCGTGGATGGCCTTCAGGACGAAGCCAAAGAAGGTGTTCGGAGAATCACAGACAAGTACGCCGCTCCAGGCTCGCTGCTCAGGAACGCTTCTGTCCCGGGGGCGTGGGCGGGGTGTGATCCCGGCGTGGTGAGTCCCAGAGACACTTTGCCTTCCGCCCCGACTCCGTCCATCACGCTTCCGTCGCCGTCCTCCCCATCGCCTAACGCGGGCACGTACAACCTGCTGACCGTCATGATGAACGGTGGTCACTCCGGCGGGGCCGAGTCATCGAGCAGGAGCTCCTCTTCGGCCGCGTCCCCGACTCAGAGCAGCGCGCTGCCGACCCCGAGTGTCGCCGTTGTTGCCGCGAAACAGTACGGCAGCGGCGGCGGTGTCCTGCAGCACGACAAGCTGACCCCTCTGTCGGTCCCGGTGTTCTCCGACGCGTCCTCGGACCTTTCCGACGCCTCCCCGAGTCCCGTTTTGAGGACGGACAGCGTCCACTGCGGCACATCGTCGGCAAGCGTGGCGGGAGCGGGCAGGTATCAGAGCATCAGCGGCGTCTCCATCACGTCCCTGGGCGACGGGGTGACGGAGCAGGACGTCCAGCAGGTGGAGATGTTCTACAAGTCCCACAGGTCGGACGTCATCGTCTGCCACTCCCTCGCCAACCTCTACATAGGCTCCGCCACCACCACCTCGACGCCTGGCGCGGTCCCCAACTCGTCGACGACGAGCGACTCCTGGGAGTTCGTCACCACGGGCATCCCGCTGCTGGTGCTGGACACCGGGGACCACCACCGGCCGCGGCAGCTGTCCATCGTGGTGGCGGAGAAGGGCACGGGGTTCGTGCTGTGGAAGGACGTGGTCAGCCACCTCACCCGCTACGCCTGCCCGCACACCCACTTCCACACCCTCCGCCTCTCCGCCGACCACAACAAGCTGGCCGGGCTCAGCTTCGACGACTCGCAGGCCGCTTCCGAGTTCGCTGCCTCCGTCCTGCAGCTGACGTCCGACCCTGACGACGACCTGCTGATGCTGAGCAAGAACAACAAGAAGAAGAGCAAGAAGCAGAAGCAGCAGGAGAGCAAGAAGAAACCCAAGTACAAGCCGCCCAAGAAGACGGACATCTCCCAGCCTTGCTGCTTCCAGCACGTCACCAAACTGGAACGGCCGCAGATGGGCGGGCTGGTGCCCCTGCCCCCCAACACTTTCCCCCCGGCCCCCGGCGGCTCCGTGTCCAGCATGTCCGACGCTTTTCAGGAGCGCCTGTCGCTGTCCATGTCTCGGGCCCGCAGCCGTAGCTCGGAGCTGTCGGAGGCGTCCACGGCGCCGTCAGACCACTGACCCGCAAGCATGGTCACACGTCACTGACCCGCAAGCCTGGTCACAGATCACTGACGTGCAAGCTCTGTCACACATCACTGGCGTGCAAGCTTGGTCACAGATCACTGAAGACCTGCATCGTGGCTACGGATCACTGACCGGCACCATGCTAACGGATCACTGACCGACACCGTGGCAACAGACAGGTCACTGATCTACACCATGGCAACGGACAGGTCACTGATCTGCACCATGGCAACGGACAGGTCACTGATCTGCACTATGGCAACGGACCACAGACCTGCAACGTGGCGACGGATCGCTGCCCACTTTCTCGGACACCCATCTTACTTACATGTCCACGATCTCACGATCTTTCCAAGTTACGTCACGGTGAACAGTCACGTTAAGGCTGTGTGTGTGTGTGTGTGTGTGTGTGTGTGTGTGTGTGTGTGTGTGTGTGTGTGTGTGTGTGTGTGTGTGTGTGTATGTGGACTAAAAACGGTGCGTTACAGTTATGGTTCCTGAGCTAACTGAAATTTAGTTTTGCTTTTCAGCAATGGTTTGGAAACAAAAATAATACCAGCATGTCAGCGTGGAACAAACTGAGCACACGACTCCTTTTACTGGAGGAAATCATTGCATTGCGCATTATGTACTTGGCGCTTGTTACGCTGAGATGAATGTAGAATTTAGCCTGGTGAACTTGACTGAAGTTGTGCTTGACGTGATGGTCTAACACTGTGAGGACGTTTCAAATCCAACGTGTTGTTCGTCAGCTTGTGATTTTGTCTGGCCGTGAAAGTAGCCATGCGCTCTCATCTATGAACGCGTCTTGACGAAGGTCGAGAACGACGGACGTGACGTAATGCCTTCGCAGTTTGTGTTGTTTCCGGAAGAGCGCATTTTGCTTTGGTTACTACTCAACGGCGGCGTGTTGGGGGATTCCAGCTGTCGAAAGCGGAAGTAAGGACCCGTCACAGTTTCAGGGTACATTATGTACCTTGTCTCGTCAAAGGTGATTGGCAGAGTTTTGTCTTTGTGAGTGTGGGTCTCAAAGTGGACCATCTTCAGACTTCTGATGTGTCTTTTGTGGACTTAAATTTCACGGCGTGATCTATTGCCATCTTTGTGCGTGTACATTTGTGATACATTTCTGCCGAAGGAGGAGATGGCAGATGGACCAAAAGGTGACAGTGTTGTTTTTTTAATGCTGGATGTTTCACAATAGAACGTTTGCAACAATTTCATTGCGAAAGGATCAGATACAGAAGATTAAAGAAACATTTCGATACTGTTTCATTTTCCCAGTTGCATCGACCAGTTTTGTTATGTTTATGTTAGAAAACGAATGGCTTTTTAACATTTTGTTTCATTAGACTCCAGTACTTCCGAAACTGTACCCACTGTATAGGCAAATGGCCGAAGAGTGCAACGTTTGTGTAACACTTCCGGTCGTTTCCTGGGGTCAGTAGTTTTTTTCTTTTTTTTTCTTTCCGGAAGCTGTGATTGATGACAGAAAGTTAACTTAGTCCGTTTTGTGGTATAAAAAGAGGAAGAAACAATTTGTTTGATTACCTAAATTGAACTGTAATTTAGTTCATTTTGTTGTATGGACAGAGAAGGAAACAATCTATTTGATTACGTAAACTGAACTGTAACTTAGTCCATTTTGTGGTATGAACTGAGAAAGAAACAATCTTTACGTAAACTGAACTGTTTCAAATGCAAACTCTTCAGAACTGTACTATCGATGTCTTGGATGATTGCAAATAAACTTTAACTAAACGACAACAATTTCAAAGCGATGATCGTACTTTTTTGACATTAATTTTTTTTCTCTCCAGATCCTCTCCCTACTTTTAGCCGCTATCGCCGTTTCCCGTGTGAACCCGCGGAATAAAACAGGTCGTAGTCACGCGACGTAAGCAGGTACCTGTGGTGGGTGCCTACAGAATAGGAATAGGTACTAAAAGACGAGCTATTGTACATTGATAAATAGATGGATGATTGTTTTTTAACGCGGTAACAGTGAATTAGACAAACTTGTGGTTTGGCCAGTGACTTCTTTTGAATTGGTGTAAAAGAATATAAGGAAAGAAAGAGGACGTTTTAGAGAGAGAGAACACACACACACACACACACACACACACACACACACACACACACACACACACACACACACACACACACACACACAAAAACACACAACAAAAACAACACAAAAATGTTCAAATGAACGCTTATTTATTTTAACACGGACACAGTATGCAAATTTTTGTGGAAATCCTCTTTATCAAGCCACAAAACGACACTTAAACAACAGATAAACGGTGAAAAAAGATGAAAAATGGTTTCGTTTTTATAGTTTGTTCGGTGCTTGGAAGATTGTAAACCAACAACAACAAAACAAACGAAAACAAACAAAAACACTTTTAGTCATCGCTTTTCAAATTGTATTGTGCTTTTGCTGAAATAAACTTACATAATTTGGTATGAAGGCCAAAAAATCACAGTTTTTGTCAAATTTGTGACCCGCTCCCACCAATTCAGTGCCAAGTCGCAGCAGCGGATCGGCCCTAGACACAGAAATTGCCACTGGGGATCGATTCGGGTGGGCAGAACAGGGTTGCAGGCGAGATCATGAAGACGGAGGTGGAGCTGGACCCCCAAGTTAGCCCAGAAGAGATCATGAGCAGGGAGGTGGAGCTGAGCTGCGAAAGTTGGACTTCTTTCGCTTCGGGTAGTTTCTCAACAGCAGTGCAACGGACATTGTCCTTGTGAAACAGCAGTTGCGTAGTGCACTAGTCGCTGCACAATGGCGAAGGGACACCGCCTTAAAGGACAAGTCCAAGGTTAGGGGTGATTTTTGACACGATTTCCGTTAAAGCTTGCTGAGAACGATGATGCAGGTGAAACTGTGATCTGAGGGTAATAAATGCACGAAAAAAAAAGGCATTTTCTGTCGTACCGAAAGCGTCGCCATGCCGCCCAAATCACGTGACCATATGCCTACTACGTCACTCTGGGGAGTCGCTGCAAAATGGCCAACTCGAGCTCCGAAGACGAAACTGATACTTTGCCCGAGAGACCCACAAGGATATAGCCGTATCAGTTTGAGCCTGTCGGGCAGGATTTTGAAAGAGTACCGGAACATCGTGTCAGCTTCGAAGCAAACCCCATGCGGTATTCCATGGGGTTTGCGAAATCGCACTCACTGAAGTGCTCGCTACACAAATGGGCGTGATGCGGCGCAGCAAGAAAGCTCGTTTGAATTGTATAAATTTAATCCACTTTCGCCTCACTGCGGGTCGATTGCGCGGGAGCTCGTGCATTGTTATACCTGGGGTCGTCTGCGAATTGTTACAGTTCGCGGCAACACAGTAGGCCGGCATAGTTAACCTTTTTGTCGACCACACGCATACACAGTTTACTGAAGAATCTAAGATGGCAACCGCACTGACTCCCCAGACTGACATCACTTTGGGAAAGTCACGTGACTAATGGAGAACCCGAGACGGCCAGCCTACAGAAAACAAAATCGATTAAAAACCCAATTAAACATTTTTTTTAATTTTTTAATTTCTTTAAATCTGAAACTAGTGACTGATTTGTCAATCATTTCGATGGTCATTTTGCATACTTAAAAACCTTAGACTTTTACTTTAACACTTCCATTGTTCTGGCGGCGGTCTACGGTCTCTCCGGTCTTTTTCGGGCTGTATCCGCGGTCGAGCCTTCACTCTCTCGCCCACCTCACTCTCCTCACTCTCTAGCCCCCCCCCCCCCCCCCCCCCCCCCCCCACATGTACTGTAGTACACCGTTGGAAAACTCTTTGTGAGAGCCTTCCCGCCGGATGTGTCAAGATAAGAATTAAATTAGGTCAGTCCTCCCAAATAAGGCAAACGTACGCTATACAAAGTTCGAATGTCGACCAATCAGAGGTACCAGCACTCATTCTCGAAGCAACGAACAAAGTACTTGGTTGAAAAAACGACTAGGGGAAATAACCTCGCTCCTTCCCGTCATTGTTTCCATTCTCGCAATGGAACGACTCGCTTCCCTGCTGAATACTTGCAAATTGGGGGATTTATCAGCCGCAGATCAACAGGAATTAAATAGTCTGATCACGGATTACTTCGTTTCGGATGGAGCTGACCCAGAGTGGTCCGATGATGAATGCTCGTGATGTGATGAAGATGGTTATGATTCACCACATAAAGCCCCCCGCCCACCCCAACCCCCCCCCCCCAAAAAAAAAAAAGAGAGAGAGAGAGAGAGAGAGAGAGAGAGAGAGAGAGAGAGAGAGAGAGAGAGAGAGAGAGAGAGAGAAAAAAGAGAGAAAAAAAAGAGAGGAGATTTAGCCTCTTCATATGCCAACATTTCCAATGTATTACCATAATTAAAAAAAGAAAGAAAAAAAAAAAAAAAAAGGTTTTGCTGACTGCTAAGGGAAAATGCAAAAGGACAAATAAAATCTTCCAGAGCCGTTTTCTCATAATAGCAACTTCAAATGACCACAACTTCTGTACTTTTTGGATGACAGTCTTCATTTAAACACCGAAATAATCAGCAGAATCTGCAGTTTTCATATAATATATATATACCCCAAAACGAGTTAGCACTGGTTTCGTGAGAGTGGGTCACATTTATTTTAAAAAATCATGTCGGCCTTAAACTTTTGCAAATGACTGTAAAGCAGATTTGTGATTTCATGCCTTGTTGGTTATACAGAGTAACTAGCTGTGTTAGCACTGACATATTGCTTCTGGTTTGAAAGTTGTTTGGGTACCTGCAGTTGTAATCGTATGACTGGACATGGTAAGTTTGTGAAACTGGTGATAAATAGAATAGTAAGTGGGTCACAAATCTAAAATTGCATTGTAGGTCTCTGGAATGGACAGGATAAATAGATAGGCTAGTGAGTGGGTCACAGATCTAAAATTTCATTATCGGTCTCTGGAGTGGACAAGCAGTTGGCAGCAGTTTCACGTGACTGAAATTGCATCAGAGTCAGTTCATTGGGAAATCGCAGTCGCACCCAGCTTTGGCCAGCAGATGGTTGGGTAAAGTGGCTACGAAGACCCTACGCCCCCCCCCCCCCGCCCCCGCCGCCCCCTCCCGGCCCTCCGCCGTGTCCAGGATCTGTTGATCTGATACTAAAACGTTATCAGTCGTGGACCTGAAATCGCAATTAGATGGTCGACGGTGCACGTGCTGCTGTCAGTTCCAGTGATGAGATGGGCTACGTGGATAAGGTTTGGCAAGGAGGAGGTTTGGAGCTTGCTTGCATATCATCATACCACTGACTGTATCTTCCTGATGTCTTGGACAGGTCTCGCCGTTTCAGTCGGGGGATTAAGGAAAGTCAGTGGTTATTTGGCTAGAGTGAGCTGACCGAAGGAAAACGCCCTCGGTGCCAGTGCTGTTAAACACAGTAGTAGAACAAATCATCGCTCTGCATTGGTCATGTGGTGCTTTGTCAGTAACCTTCCAACTCAACGAAACTGTTGCCGTCAGCTACAATGGGAACCGCAAGGCCTTCATCATTACCATTGACTCCGTGTAGATTCTCAGGTAACGCCGATTAGACCCATTTTTTTGGCTGCGTGCAATTGACACCGTCACTGAGAATTCTTCACTGTCATTGTGTGCTTCACTATCATTTGTGCTACACTGTCATTGTGGTCTTCGCTAAGTTGTGTGATCGGGACATGAAAATTCGTATCACTTTAATCTAAGCAGATTTTCAAGCCACTTCTCGGGCAGGAAGTGAGTCTAAATGCCAATTTTGAAGTGTTTTTCTCATGGCAGAATGATTGTGACTGAGCTGACTCGTTTCTTTTTTTGCCGAGAAGTCCGATGATAGCACGTAAACAAGACTGAAATACTTGTTTTGTCAATCTATGGTTTCGATTGAAAGAGCAGGCAACACGGCTAAATCAGGTGGCATTTGCTTCCCAAAAGTATGCTTATTGTCACATATAAAATAGGACAACCAAAGCTGCAGCAGAACATGTATAATTTTCGTTTTGAAGGTGTGAACAATTCTCCTCATAATATTCAGACCATTTTCGCCTGCTGTAAGCAGATTGTCATTTGTTTCTGTGTCTCTCGCGCTGGACGTCACAGCAATAGCCACAATACGTCATAATTATTATTTAGCTTCTGGTAAAAAAAAAAATTAAATCGAACACACACACACACACACACACACACACACACACACACACACACACACACACACACACACACACACACACACACACACACACACACACACACACAAAATAAAATAAAATCGGAAAGACAATGACAACGTTCCAAAACAAGATCCAAACACAAAAAGGTTTGAATGAACGCTTATTTAACACGGACACACAGTATGCAAATTTTCGGGGAAATCCCCTTTATCAAGCCACAAAACAACACTTAAATAACAGATACACCGTTTAATCTGTTGTTTAGGTGTCGTTTTGTGGCTTGATAAAGGGGATCTCCCCGAAAATTTGCATACTGTGTGTCCGTGTTAAATAAGCGTTCATTTGAATCTTTTTGTGTTCGGATTTAGCTTCTGGTATTTTACGTAATATTTTGAAAGCATTTTGACCTAGATGTGCATCTGGTAGATTATCAAGAACAAAACAGCAGATTTGTCAGTGCTTGAATTTTGTCGATTCTGCCGTATCGGGAAAGGTTTGTTGAGTTCAGCTCTGTTTATGCATTGAGATGGAATAAAGTTACAGACTGCCTAGATCGCATGGGACGAGTGGGTCGTCTTTGTAGACCATGAGCCAGCCTATATTTCCGTATATTGTTTTATTGTTTGAACAGTTTAATATGTTGTAGCTTTCCGTTTCTCTTTGTCTTAAATGTGTTCATGTTATTGGGCACTGCGGACGCAGAAATATTAAGGTCCCATCTGTTAAAACCCCTGAGCTGACGAATGCTTTCCCTTAAAAGCACGGAGTAGGTCAGAATATAGCCAAGTAGGCTTATTCAGTGCCATAATTTCTTCCTTGTCCTAATTTCCGCTTCCCCGGTCCATTCACCTTCATTTTTCCAAATTCTCTCCATACTGTTCAACTGCGTTAGTCTTGGCTGAAGCGAATTCCCGCGTTAGCCTGCAAAATAAAATAGGTCACACTGCTCATAGTCAATTGATTTAAGCAGGTTTTTATGTTGAATGTCTGCAGAATATAAATAGGCACCAAAAAGTGTGTTACTGTGCCTCAAAAAGGTGATTTAGACATAAATGTGATCTGATCAACTGTTCTTTAATTTTATACTGAATGCGTCACAGGGAATCTGTCTGGAAGTATCTTTTGCAGTTGTAGATAGTGATATGTGCTAATTATTGACTGTTTTGGCTGGGATGTTTGCTATTGATTGTGTTCTGTGTATAACAGTGAGCCATCTTTTTGCTCGTAAGAAACTGTGATTGTGATTTGTGCGAAGTGACCTTGTGCGATTGACAAGGCATACAAATCCAAGAACTAAATAACTTAAACATGTGCAATGGTCCAGTCCTGATACGGTGGATGAAATATATGAATATATATCGAATCTGCATGGGAATCACACATTGTACTACTTTATGAATGACTGCAGAATTATTTTGAAACAAAACAACCCATCGGAAGGGAGTGATATAAGATCCTCCAAAAAGCGAGAACAGCAAATCCGTCAGCAACCACAATGCCACGATCGTTCGAGTCTGATGAATGTAATTTCTTTCATTGTATCGCATTATGATTTAAGTCTGATGTTACCATTCAAGTAAATGTTATTTGCTTCATTTGACTGCAGCTGCAGATGTCTTTCGTCGTCAATAGGGGTGCGTCATGAATTATTTAACGATTTTGTTCGAAAGCCAGCTGTCTTTCGTTCCGTTGCCCAGCTTTAGTTTCTGGAGCAACCAAGAGAGTGACTTTTGGAGTTTTTCGCGTGGAATATTAGTTGAAGCGTTGTGACTGGCTGAAGCTTCTAGGAAACATCTATTGTTGGCGTGGGACATTTCTCTTTGTAAAATGTGCATAAAGAATTGCGTTTGTGGTCGCTTTTTAGCTTTAAGTTTTACGCACAGTGTTTCCTTGATGCTGCCGTTATGGTGTAGCCAGTCGGTGTTATGGCACCGGCCATAACACCCCGAAAGCAGTTAGCCTCGCTGCCTCTGCCATAGACAGGTGTGGCGTTCAGATTAAAGTGAGCAAAAACGAGCCACTCACAGTTGATCGTCACTAGTATGGTGAGCACATAACACAGAAACGACGAGCTGGATATTGATCAGCAAGAGGAATAAACATCTCCACAAGATTCGGCCTAAAGAGTGCACAGTTTGTATTGCCACGAAGGACTACAATTTCGTCAAACTATATTGATGCAGACGCTGCATCAAAATGTTAAGTCTAACACAAGGTGGACCGTGTATAATCTGAAATGGATGATCATTGTACTCCTAAACTATGGTTGCCGGGACATGGAAATGTTGGACATTCCAGATTATTGGTTGCGGCCTATCCAAGGACTTGTTGTAGATCGAGCATTGTTGAGGAGTGTTAGAACATCACGTGGTCGCGAAATGGGAGAACAACAGAGTACACAGTGGCTGCTGTCCACACCACTATGTGCATACCTGAACAGCACAGAGAACCCATAACCAGGGTAATTACAAGGGTAGAATGACACACAGACTGATTTTTACTCACTCTTCTGAAGTAAATGCTAGAGACCCGTTTTTCAGCCGGTCAAGTCAGGTGTGTCGAGTTTTTTTTTTTTTTTTTTTTGGTGGGGTGGGGGTGATTACCCAAGCCTAGACAGAGTGGTTTCCAGCCTAGAGCACTAATTTAATTTTGACATAAGTATGTTAACTGACAGGATATAGGAAGGAATAACACTGAAGGTGATGATACATACATTGTCAGCGTTCTGGCGGCAGTCTGGTCTGCTGGTAACATTGTCACAGTGTTTATAAGAAATACAAACTCGTTCATGTTGTGCGTTCCTGCTAAACGCCAGTCTTATGGTATCTGCTTTTAATCACACACACACACACCACACCACACCACACCACACCACACACACACACACACACACACACACACACACACACACACACACACACACACACACACACTATTCAGTGGCGACAAACGAGTTTGCTATGCACGGGGCTCGCCTTCCATTGGCGTTCACTTAGTTCATTGACGGCTGCGAAATGCCGTCACGCCAGTTCGGCGTAGGCTGGCATTCAATGCCTTTTAACAGAAATAAGTGTTCGTTACTCATCGATATAGCCTGATTAAACAAAATAAAAGTAATACTAGATTACAGACTTGCCTCTCTGTCCTATAGTACAAGCATCCAGAACAATCGATTACGAGTAGTGCACCATTTCTGATGACAGTTGGGCTGGAAAACATGAACGCCGAAATGATCATATGATTTACTTGACACTTTCACGTTCCCTCGAAGTATTATTCCCTTTTCGCTATGCAATTTCAACTTTTTCAGCTACGCCTCACATGCCTTCTGTTACTATGATGAGCTCTGAAATGACAGATGCTGACAGACCATGTATCCATTTAAAAACCTCCGCCCAACCAGTTTCTGCTTCCTCACCTGGAGAAGAAAAGAAAAAGTCGCGTACGCCATAGTCTGGACTGTAAGGTGTATGGGCATTTTGCTCTTCTAGATAGGACACAGTGACCAGGCTTTGTGAGCGCTGGCGTTATCATCAAGAAGTAGTTTTTTCAGGTGTCAACGGTTCTTTGTTGTCGCGGTTGTGTCACATTACAATCTGCAACACCAAGCTCGCTGTAACACGCTGTCAGTTCCTCATGAAGTTTGACAGGATTGTCTCTATCCTAATAAAAACGTAGAACCCAATGAATTCCTTTCTATGCTCCATTTTGTTAGGCACACGTCAGAACATCATGAAATGAATGACGTCAGAACTCTACATCGGCTGCCTATTTCTGCTTGAAAATATGCACACTAAGAAAACAAAACACGAGCTTTTGCTTAATCTAACTGTTCAGTAGGTTTTGAACATATTTTGAAAGTAGAAAAGTTGCAACGGTCGTATTACGTCACGCGACCTAGTTTTCCCCAAGTAGGATTAGGAATTTTGTGTCCTATTTTATATATGATACTTTGTGGGCATACCTAAGTGTAACACATACACACAGCTAAAAACAAAAACAAAAAAACTGATGTTGTTGACTTTTTCATTTTATACCTCATTTGGCCGTAGACTGACTAGCCCATACGTGTTTTACGGACTCCGCAGAGTATGCACCGGAAACATCCAAGTTCAGCTTCTACACTCTATGACCGGAGTCGAACGACGACGTGCATCATGCCTGAAAATACGTTTATATTCTTTGTAGTCTCGTTTTTGTTAAATATGCAAAATGACCATCGAAATGATTGACAAATGAGTCACAGGTTTGAGATTTAATGAAATAAAAAAAGAAAAGGAAAAAAGTTTATGTTGGTTTTTAATCGATTTTATTTTCTGTAGGATGGCCGAGACTGCTGTCTCGGGTTCTCCAAAAGTCACGTGACTTTTTCGGAAGTGACATCAGTCAGTGCGGTTGCCTTCTTAGATTGTTCATTGAATGTGTATGCGTGTGGTCGACAAAAAGCTCTAACCTTGCCGGCCTACTGTGTTGCAGCAAACTGTAACTACTCACAAGCAACCCAAAGCATAACTATGCACGAGTTCCCGCGGAATCGACCCGCTGTGAGGCGAAAATGGCAAACGAGCTGACTTTGATGCTGCACCTCAGTCACGCCCATTTGTGTAGCGAGTACTTCGCTGAGTACGATTTCCTAAACTTTATGGCGGAACACCAAATGGAGTTTGCTCAAAGCGGAATTTGTAGGGTTGTCCACAGGGTAACCGACATGGAAAAAAATCCAGTTCGAATCTCCAAGGATGAAGCTGACGAGCAGCAAGCACACAGCATGACACCAAAAACTGAGAGATACACTGATACCCTGAAACAAGCGCTAACAAGGCAAAGACAAAAAGTCTAACACGAATGCGTACGGCAGAAAAGGCCGTGAAAGAAAGAGACTGTACACAAACGCCTATGGCAAAGAAAGAAACAGCAGACCACAAATGCCTGTGGCAAAGAAAGAAAGACCAAGCGACAAATGCTGGTGGCAAACGAAAAATGGCTGCCCTAATCAGGCAAGCAAACAGCTGACACCAAATGAAAGAAACAAAACAGCTGAAACCACCTCAGTACCCCAAACGGTTGCCTACCTGCAAGCATAAGGTGGAAACACACACACACACACACACACACACACACACACACACACACACACACACACACACACACACACACACACACACACAAAAAAAAAAAAAAAACACACACACAACAACAACCCCCCCCCCCCCCCCACCAAATCACAACAGTCTAACAGACTACTGACTGCAACAAAGGAGTGGATGAGTACAGTCATAAGAGCACGGAGCAAAAATAACTGTGCCAACGACAAACAGATGGAAAGCCAAACTAACCATGACTAACTCTAAACTAACACCTCACTAACCCGGCTTCCATCTAGAAAAACAAAGGCTGCAGACTGATAAAGCAAAACACTAATCAGGACTATCGATGACAAAGCATCGGGATGTAAACAAATGCAGACGACAAGAGACATACAAAATGGCTGCCCTAATCAGGCAAGCGAACAAGCGGGTACGAAATGGCCAATAAACCAAAGATAAAAAGAAAAAGAAAAAAGAACGCATGGTGAAAAAGAAGGGGAAGAGAGAGAGAAAACAACAACTACACTTTCTGAAAAGAAAGAGGAGGCAAGTAATGTCAGCGAATAACGGGACAAAGGCTGGATACACGTAATCCGTGTAAACGATACAACCCGGCCACAACTACACGGCAGGGCAACAGACGTTCACGAACTACCCCCCCCCCCCCCCCCCCCACACACACACACACAAAAGAAAAAAAAAGAAAAAAAAAGAAAGAATGAGCGGTCTCGTTAAACATCGAGACTACCCCCCTCACTCGTACATCGTAAATGAACGATATAACTCGAGAAACAAAAGGGCAAGCCAAGAGAAAAAAAACAGTGAATGGCAAGAACCGGTAACTAGCCCAACCCCAAACCCTAACACAGTGAGGCCACGAAATCGCTAGTCTATTGAACTAGAACGAACAAAACTTTTGAATTTTTACATATGATGAAACAAACAAGGATAAATTGAGAAAATAAAAGAAAACACCCAATAAAAGGCAGGCTCCCTGATGAGGTCCAGCCTGTTGTGAAAGCTAGAGTAAACAGAACAAAAAAGACTGAAACGCCACGCACTTAACAAGGCTTGAGAAAGATGAAATAACAAGGAGGAAATAAACAAAGGCCCAACTACTGACAATGGCGTCAGAGCTTCATCCTTGGAGATTCGAACCGGATTTTTATCCAAGTCGGTTACCCTGTGGTTACTAGCCATTCTGCAGGACTCCCTAGAGTGACGTAGTGCGCATATGTGCACATGATTTTCAGCGTCATGGCGACGCTTTCGGTACGACAGAAAATGCCTCTTTTCGTGCATTTATAACCCTCAGATCATAATTTCACCTACATCATTGTTCTCAGCGAACTTTAACTGAAATCGTGTCAAAAATCACCCCAAACCTTGGACTTGTCCTTTAAAGGTTTTCCATTTAAAGGTTAGAGGTGATTTTTGACACGATTTCCGTTAAAGCTCGCTGAGAACGATGATGTAGGTGAAAGTGTGATCTGAGGGTTATAAATGCACGAAAAAAAAGAAGGCATTTTCTGTCGTACCGAAGGCGTCACCATGACGCCTAAATCACGTGACTATATGCCTACTACGTCACTCTGGGGAGTCGCTGCAAAATGGCCAACTCGAGCTCCGAAGACGAAACTGATACTTTGCCCGAGAGACCCACAAGGATACAGCCGTATCAGTTGGAGCCTGTCAGGCAGGATTTTGAAAGAGTACCGGAACACCGTGTCAACTTCGACATGCGGTATTCCATGGGGTTTGCGAAATCGCACTCACTGAAGTGCTCGCTACACAAATGGGCGTGATGCGGCGCAGCAAGAAAGTCAGCTCGTTTGAATTGTATAAACTTAATCCACTTTCGCCTCACTGCGGGTCGATTGCGCGGGAGCTCGTGCATTGTTATACCTGGGGTCGTCTGCGAATTCGCGGCAACACAGTAGGCCGGCATAGGTAACTTTTTGTCGACCACACGCATACACAGTTTACTGAACAATCTAACATGGCAACCGCACTGACTCCCAAGAATGACGTCATTTCTGGGGAAGCCTACAGAAAATAAAATCGATTAAATATCCAATTAAACATTTATATATTTTTTTTATTAAACATTTTTATATATTTTTTATTTCATTAAATCTGAAACTAGTGACTCATTTGTCAATCATTTCGATGGTCATTTTGCATACTTAAAAACCTTGGACTTTTACTTTAAGACCTGTAGCCAAGGCACGCATGCATCGCCCACAGCCAGAAATATCTTTCTTTTTAATTTTGGTACCTTTTCGATCCATGAACTCCCCTCTCGCGCCACTTGCGTTTGGTGCGGCAAGGTTTAACGCAGGTTCCCATGCGGGCCCGTGAAACATTTACAACTGGTGAAAGCTATCAGTAAGCAAAATTACGGATATAATGCCGTATGAAAATTAATTTGACTGTTATTTAATTGTATTTTGATTTGGTAGTGCATACGTCGTGACGAATTTGTTTGAAAATATTACTGTCACTGGTTGAATTGCACAATACACGTGCAACTCGTCTTTAGATACATATATTGCCACAAACATTCAATTTTGCTAGCAATCTCTCTCTCTGGAGGTGAGCTGTACTAACCGAGCAGACCGGACGCTTCTTGACATGGCTCTGTCAAGTTTTGGTAATTACGCCAGTTAGTGACAAGCCTGTGCCTGGATTTTTAGCAAGTGTACGCATCACGCTCGTCTGATCATGCCGATACCAAATTTGACTTCAAGAACTTCTTGTGGAGTATTTTATTGGACTTTTCAAAATTACATGTCTAAAAGAGTAGAGAAGGCAAGACTTGCACCTGCTAGCGTGGTCAAGTTATGCGGCTGGCCACTGAGCTTCGCTCTCACGTTTTGTTCTGTGCTGTGTTACTGGTGTTGTTTACTAACAGTGTCAAACCGTACAGTGGCAAACAAACTGTTCGCTCATCGAGACAGTGTGCCAGAGAGGACAGCTTTTGCCGTGTACAACATCTATCTGCCTCACTTCGTTATTTTTTTCAAATGTGGGCTGTTGCCGTCAGATTCCTCAACGCAAAGAGGAGTGCACAACGCCACGGGTTTGTGGGGATAGCTGTACGGCTTACCATTGGGCCACTCACATCTCTTGTCACCTACACGGCTGTGGTGTTTCTTGCTGGATATCTGCTGACCCGCGGAGACGTTGAATCAACCAGGGCCTGGAGAAAGGCTGGACTACCCGTGGTGCCAACCCCCGACCCGACACGGTACCACCACGGACATCATCATTCGGCAAGCGGCATGCAGTGCCGGCGAGCGATCTGCCAACCAGACACGCTACCACAGCGCTAACACCACTGCCAGCGCTTCAGGACCCAGCGGTGCACTCACACGAATGGAAGCATACATCCTACAGCTGTCAGATGACACCGCGAAGCGCCTGCAGCAGACGACGCTCTCCCTCGACGCTACACCCTCTCCAACCTGGACACCCGGTGCCAGTCCCTTCAGTGCGACACCAGGGTGACCACTGCACAGACATCTAGAGATGGCCCCGGTACCACCGCCCCTTCCAGCCCCAGCCGCTCCATCGACGTCCAACCACCACCCCACCCATGTCCTGGCGCTCTCCTCCCCGACAGAAGAGATCTTAGTGGTGAATGTGCACAGCCTCCAGACCGCTTCACCCGTGACGACGAAGCCCTGACAACCCCCAGTGTGGAACCACTCGATACCCAGGACACCGACGATGCCTCTGCTGGAGAGGGGGTCTACCCTCACGATGCAGCTGTCGATCACGCTATGGTCAGCGCTGACAGCGCAACCCCTTCCACAGCACGCGATGTCAGCGGCGACGAGCGAACACCCTGGAGCTCCAACTCCGAATCACCACCCAATTATGCCCCACAGCCCACCGGCAGGCAGGAAAACAGCGCGGCGTCACCGTCTGGCCCCCTTACCGAAGGAACCACGGCCCAGCTGACGTCCTCTGCAGAAGCTGTTGATGCCTGGGACAGCGACCAGACCTTTGCCAAGCAATTGATAGACCCCTGGGAAGCAGCAGATCACATCGAGAGCCAGCCCCCCCCTCCCCCCCTCCCCCCCCCCCACCGAAAAAGCCTCAGAATGATAATTCTTTTGAACTGTAGAACATGTCGTTCGAAGACGAGACTGTAGTGCAAACCCCACGCCAGACTCGAAGCAAGACCAAACAAACTCGCGTCACGGACAGCTTTTTTTTGCGCCGACACCAACTTTTCCGAGAAGCGTGCAGGTCGAGCGAAAAATGGACTACATGACAGCTAGGAACTCGGCCCTGCCCGAGTCATACAGTCTAGTGAGAGTGGCACGTGCTACACGATGACTTTGGGGCCCATTTCATTCCTAACATACAATGTGGAAGGACTTTCGACTGTTTACGAGCCTTGTGTAAGAGAGCTTGTCTCTAATTATGATTTTGTCCTTTTTACAGAAACGTTTTCAGCTGATTTTCCGTCGCACCTTTTTTTCTGTGTATGATGTTTTTATTTCTCCGGGAGTAAGATTAACCGATTCTGCCACAGCACGTTTGTCAGGTGGCGTTGCTATGCTAATCAAAAAGCAGTTCGCTAACGTTGTAACACGTATTCACGTTGAATTGGATAACTGTACTGTTCTTAAGCTCTGCAAACGCTTTATGGGACTGACAGCAGATACTATACTAATTGGTCTATATCTACCCCCGTCACAGAGTATTTACTATGCTGGAACTGAAATTGACAATGGAGTCTGTATGCTTGAACACTGTATTATTGATGTGTTTGAAGAATACGGAGAGCTTCCTGTCATATTATTCGGAGACTTTAATGCAAGAACGGGCGATAAAAACGCTAAGGATGTCCCACTGCCTGACAATATATTCCCTCTTGAAAAGGATGAGTGCGATGTTGAGGAGCAATACAGACGAAAGTCAAACGATGTTATAACAAACGATTTTGGTATGCGAACAGTTTGGATTAGTCATTTTGAATGGTCTTTTGTCGGGCGACAAACAAGGACATTTTACCTACATTGCTTATAACGGATCAAGCGTGATTGATTACTTTGTAGTGTCCAGATCACTTGTCCAGTTTTGTATACACCTAAACGTTATGCCAAGAATCGAATCTAAACACATGCCAGTAGAAATTAAAATGAGAATTTTCAAAAACGCTAATGATCGATTACAGAAAAACATCTTACGAAATGCTTTTGTCAGAAGAAGTTACCTTGATTTTTGAGCAAGCAACAGAGTTGATTAATATAAACATAGATGCTGCACTAGAAAAATTTAACGACGGTATTAATAGAGCAGGAGAATGCATGAAGAAGACAATAACACTGGGGAAAATAAAACACCAGTCTGTGGTTTGATTCCGAGTGTAGGGAGAAGCGGGCGAAGGTGCGACGAGCCCTGAGAAAATTTATCAAAAATAGCACTAAAACTGGAGCGAACGAATTACAAACTATATATACAGAAGAACGTAAGAAATACAAATCATTGATTAAAGATAAGAAATCAGAGCACAAGAAAAATGTACTAACATCCCTTGAGCAAAATAAGCACGACCCGAAGACGCTCTGGAAAACTATCAAGTCAGCTACAGCAAAAGTTTTAGTACAAAGCTCAAGAAGAGCGGTTTAACCATTTTAGCAAAGTATTTGACTGCGATAGTGATGGTGTTTCTGACAGTGAAAGATCAGATGCGATTGAAGATATTATTTTAGATGAAGTAACAGCTGATGATTCGCTAGAAGCGCTTAATACTGAAATAAACTGCGACTCATTGGAATGTGATATAACAGAAGTAGAAGTTAGGGACGCCATTCAGTCTTTAAAAAGTGGCAAAGCACCTGGCCCAGATGGATTAAATGGAGAATTCTACAAGTACTCGGCACACTGCGTAGTAGCGTTTTTAACCAAATATTTCAATAAACTGTTTGACTCTGGGACGTATCCACTACACTGGTCCGAGTCGATCATATAGCCACTTCATAAAAAAGGTGACATCAACTCGCCGGACAACTACAGGGGCATATCCCTGTTAAATACCAGCAGTAAGATTTATAGTTGTATCTTGAACAAACGTCTGACACAATGGGTGGAAGAAAATAGTATTATCAACGAAGCGCAAGCTGGTTTTAGAAGAAACTACAGTACAGTCGATCATATCTTTACATTACTTACATTAGTGCAGAAACAGCTACTTAACCATGGTAAACTTTATGTAGCGTTTATAGATTTAAAAAAAGCTTTCGTTCTTGTCGATAGACAGTACCTTGGAAAATATTACGTAAGAATGGGATTAGAGGAAGAATGTATAGGGCAGTTATGAGTCTGTACGAAGTAGTAAAGGAAAGGGTACGTGTGAACGGTAGTGTAACAGGAGTGTTTGAATGCTCACGCGGTCTCAAGCAGGGCGAAAATTGCAGCCCAATTTTGTTTTCCCTTCTAATTAATGAACTAGCCAACGAAGTGGAGCAGCATGGAAAACCTGGAATAACCTTGTCACCCTACCTTGTACAGATTCTTATTATGCTGTTTGCATATGATGTGTTATTGATATCAAACACAGTCGTCGGTCTTCAGCAACAGCTTAACATTTTAAGAAATGCTGCACATAAACTTAATCTTTTAGTTAATCGAGAAAAATCCAAAATAATTATCTTTAGGAATAATTATCTTTATCTCCCAGTGCTCACGTTGCTGCCAGGGAGAAATGGCTATATGATGGAATTAGATTGGAAGTAGTAAACCAGTATAAATATCTGGGCGTGGTTTTCTCAACAGGTCTCACCTGTTTGTATGCACTCGCAGATATGGCTAAAAGGGCAAGAAAGGGTGTTTTGGGCATACTTAAGCTTTTATGGACACTAGGAGAAAACTGCCCGAAACTTTTCTTCAAACGTTTTGACTGCCAGATACAGCCAATGTTGACATATGGAGCAGAAGCTTGGGGTCTGATCGCTGACCACACTGTCATTGAAAGAGTTCATTTATTTGCGATAAAACGATTGCTCATTATTAGTGCCAAAACTCCCAGCGCTCTTATTTATGGAGAGGCAGGTAGATACCCTCTGTACATAGAAACATACACCAAGTGTATTAAATATCGGCTCAAAGTTACAAGAATGACAGAAGACAGAATCCCATTTAAAGCGTATAAAATGCTCTGTATTTTACACTGTAAAAATAAAAACTGGGTCTCCAACGTTTGCTTCACACTTTACAAATACGGTTTTGGTCATGTATGGGAGAATCAAGGTGTAGAAAACGTTTCTCACTTCTTGCGTGCGTTTAAAGCTTAAAGCGTTTTAAGCTCATTGACCGCTGCTTACAAGCCTGGAATAGTAGCATTATGTCAAGCGACCGATATGCGTTTTATTCGTCTTTCAAACAGCTATATGAGCTCACATCATATTTAACGACAGTTAAAAATCCCGTCATTAGAAAAGCTTTAACCAGAATCAGACTGGGGGTGTCAGCACTGAGACCTCACCAGTGCAGGTATTCTAAAGTGCCAGTAAATCTAGACTGTCCCTTTTGTAAAGGAACACGAGAATCAGAAATGCATTTTATCTTATCTTGCCCGAAACACTCAACCCTTAGAAAATCATTTATACCAGCAAAGTATTATGTTCATCCAAACGCTTTTAAATTGTCGTTGCTTCTTGCAGACGAAAAAAAAAAAAAAAATGTACATCACTGGCCCTATATTTATCTAAAGCATTTCACGTTCGAAACCAGTCTCTACAGGCCTAACTGACCAGTCTCTACAGGCCTAAATGACCAGTAGTCCGCTGCGTGCAAGGCCGAGAGTGGTCAGACGGGTGTGTCTGGGAGAGAGAGAGAGAGAGAGAGAGAGAGAGAGAGAGAGAGAGAGAGAGAGAGAGAGAGAGAGAGAGAGAGAGAGAGAGCATGCGACTGAGTGAGCGAGTGAGTGCATGGAGTGTGTGGTGCTTGTGTCAGAGAAAGACTTTGAGGCTGAAAGCTTCCAGCTAAGGAAGGAGTGTGTGTGTGTGTGTGTGTGTGTGTGTGTGTGTGTGTGTGTGTGTGTGTGTGTGTGTGTGTACTTACTTCCTAAATATTATTCCATTGATTGATGATCATTGATGAACAATTTTTGCTTACCCCATCCCCCATCACCAACAATGACACGGGCAGATGGCCTATTCATTGAAACATTCGTATTCGTATTCTCTCTCTCTCTCTCTCTCTCTCTCTCTCTCTCTCTCTCTGTCTGTCTCCCTCTCTCTCTCTCTCGGGGGTGAGTTCGAGCTCACCTGGTTGATCGGACGCATTTTTAGGTCTCTCTGCATTTTTGTGTTTTAATTGCAATTTTAGTGCTAATTGAAGCGATTTTACGTCACCAAACCCACCATGGGGTGTGCAGTTGATGCGTACCGGGCCTCCATTGGACTTTTCGGGCCAGCTTTGCTGGTGATCCTGAAACAAACGAGCGAAGAAGGCAGCGAGGGTGTGGAAACAAGGAAAACTAGTCAACCATGGCCATGTTAGCAGCACTCGCCCTTCTCTCTCTGCTTGTCAGGGGCGGAGTCGAGCAAAACCCGGGACCGGAGTTTGACCAAGCTATGGACAAGCTGTACAGTCGGATTGAATCCAGACTGTCACAGGCAGAGGGACAGATCACGTTTCAGACCATGGAGGAAATGCAGCGACAGATCAACAGTGTGATGAAGCAGAAACAGCGACAAAGCCGCGACATAACGCAGAGTCTCAAAAACGGTCACCAGTCACTGCACACCGAGATACAGCGTGTTCACACACAAGTCACTCACCTGTCGGACACTGTGGAAGAAAACAGAGAGAAAATCACAAACATCGCTGAAGACCAATGTCGTACAGCTGAAAAACTACAGAAGCTGGAATCTGAAATTGAAAGACTGGAATCGTTCAGCAGACGCAACAACTTGAGATTTTTCAACATTCCACAGCCGAAAAACGAGACTGATGATGACTGCACCCGGACTTTGGTACGAACACTCAACCACTTCTATCCTTCGAAACGCTGGAATGAGGACGACATAGAAAGGGCCCACCGTACTGGCTCCACTGCATCAAACGGCCGACTACCACGCCCGATTATCGCCCGCTTTTTCAGCTGGAGAGACAAGATGCTGGTGCTCCGAGACAGAAGGCAAGGAGACGAATGGGGGACAGAGACATGCGAGTAGCGGACGATCTTACCAACAACCAACATGCACGACTTCAAAAGGAAAGAGAAGACGGAAGACATGCGTACTACAAAAACTGACGGACGACTGCATACAACAAAAGTCAGACAACAAAACCCGAACGCGGCTACATGAACACAGAGACAACAATCTTCGCGGAGGAAGCTTAAGAAGCAGGTCACGTGATGCCAGAGGGGACGAGAAGAACGAACCACACCAAGGCAGATACGACCGGCACAACGGCTCCCGCCACGGCGGAGACGACAGGACAGTCTACAATAGTCACCACCCTGCGCGTGAGTTTGGGCGAGTCCACTCTCCCAAGCATGTGCACTACAGGAACTACTCTCCTCCCCGCAGAGACGACAGGCACTTCACAGTTTCCCCGACAGAGATTTTCCCCATCCACCTCAGAACGCCAGTCGCTACTTCCAACAACAGAGACACGACGGATACTACCCCTCGCATAATGACCGCAACGATCGGGACAGGAGAGCCAGGAACCACGGAGAGTGCCAGCACCAATCCAGAGCCACCGTGAACGTCGGGCACTCCTTTCATACCTGGAATAATAGGAGGGAGGGACGAGATGGACGACCAGGGACGAGATATCTCCCGCCCCTCCCAGTGCGCACTGTACAAACTCCACGGACCACGCCCCTTCCAGCAAGAACGGCCGCTGTACCCACGGCAGAAGTCAGTACACCCGTAGCCCCCCCCCCCCCCCCGCCCCCACCCCGCCCGACGAGACACCCGCCGTAGCAGAAGCCCCAGCGACAGAACTTATGCAGAAGTGTTGAAAGACAATGGAACCAGCCCTGGTACAAACATCTGGGACAACGTGGAGACAGCAATGGAAAACAACAGCGCATCCAGTCGGGACCCAGCTTCACTGGAAGTTGAAGTTATTTTTAGCCCCACGCCACAGTACAGCGACAGCGGGGAAACCCCAGCGGAGACTCCAGCACATGACTGTGGCAAAGACGCAGCAGCACGTGAAAACAGTGGTGAAGCAAACAAGGAAGACACTGCTCACAGTGTTAACACCCGTTCACGCTCTCGCTCAGCTTTATTGACTGCGGCACACAGTGAGGGCCAAACACAGATCCCTGACACTGATCCCAAATCGGCGACTGGAGAAGGAAAGGGAAGAAAGCTAGCCGAAGAGAAACGGACAGAACCAACAGCCAGATGACGAAGCAGCCACTGCAGACAGCAGGGCCTGGCCCCTCATCCGGATGAAGCAGCAGCAACACGGACCAGGATACCCACCGCCCGATGCACCGCTCCCTTTTCTAAGGCGCCGACATGCACAGTGAGGACAGGCACACCCGTGTCTGTCGCTGAGACTGCGACAGGGGACACCACCAATGGCAGCCATCTCCGACAGAAAGCAGGCAGCATACTTCCTGATTGCAACAACGAGGCGCTCCATTCGGACAGTGTAGTTTACAATGCAGAAAGGTCAGTGCGTGCAGAAAATGAACATGGAAATAATCGATGCATCAGATTTTTGAACTATAATTTAGGCGGCCTGTTACGGAAACTACAAATCGCGGACTTTGTTGAATACATAAAATCTTTTCATCTTGCGTCTTACAGAAACGTATGTGAGTAATGAATTGCGTTCGGACTTGTTTACAGAATTTTGCATGTTTACCTCCCCTGCAAAAAAACTCTCACACCAAGGCAGATTCTCGGGAGGAGTCATTGCGCTGATCCATAAGTCACTGGCGTCCTACATAAAACGTTTAGATACAGAAATTGACAATGCAATTGTTTTTAGAATAGATAAAGAACTCTTTGGGACAGCCAAATCGGAAGTAATGGTCTTCGCCTACCTTCCTCCAACTCAGTCGCCATATTATGATCATACTCAAAATGGTTATGGTGTTGAAATCATAGAAAAATGTGTTTTAGATATATGTGACAATACCGAGGAGTTTTTGCTCCTTATGTGTGGGGACTTCAGTGCACGAACGGGAATCCGAAATGGAACACGGGATGCTGAAGACCTCGATGACGTGTTTTGTAATAGGGACTGTGACAAGGAGCCCTTTCCCAGACGATCAAACGACACCTATGTGAACACATTTGGAAATCAGCTCATCCACCTGTGTGATATGTATGAGTGCATGATTTTGAATGGATTGACTGAGTGCGGATTTGATGACAGTTATACCTACATATCAAAGACAGGTTCAAGTGTCATTGACTACTTCATCATGTCATGTGATTTGTTTTACAGCGTGTGCGTAGATTCTCTTGATGTAGGTAGTTTGATAGAGTCGGATCACATGCCTGTTACATTAAAAATGAGAATTTCTGATGTTGCAAATGTCAACATGAAGGTGTTAGGAAAGAACCCAAAAGTTATAAACAAAATTGTTTGGGATAAAACAAAAGAGCAGTCATTTCAATGCTGCATTGGGTCAGATGAAATTCAGGATCTTCTTCGCAAAGCCACAGATGAAATTATCCTTGATGCGGACAAGGCATTAGACTCGTTTGTTGGCTGCTTGAAAGGTGCTAGTGAGTGCATGTTGAAAAAATGTTCTGATGGTATCAGATCTAAATTTTTAAAAACCGGAATGGTTCGATGAAGGGTGTAAGGAACACAAAAATGATGTAAAACGACTGCTAAAACAGTACAAGAAAAAAAGATCAGAGGAGAGTAGACAGTCCTATACAAATGCTAACAAGGTGTACAGGAACCTCATTACGCTGAGGAAGAATCAGTATTGCAAAAGAAAAGCAGCATCACTAGCTGCAAATATAAAGAATTCATCTGATTTCTGGAAAGAAGTTAGGGCATGATTTGGTGAAAGGAAATCGGAGTTAAGTGAAAAAATTGAAAGACAAAGATGGTTTGATCACTTCCAGCAACTGTTTTCCCAAGCAGATGGAGGAAGCAGCAGGGAGTGTAGTGAGCTGGATGATGAGGTCAATGAGATACTTGATTTGGATAGTGATGTCTTAAACATATACAAGAACTCGAAGAATCAACACACAAAAGAGTTAACTAGCGCTCGATATATATAACACAAATCCAAGGGCAAAAACCTGAGTCGCCCACGGTAACTCTCACCTGGCATGCGTGTAAATACTACAAGGTACATAAACTCCACCTTGAGGTACATCCTCAAGCATACAAGAACGCGAAGCACATTTTATCCAATAAATAAAAGTCCGATTCATTGTTGTCGTTCTGACTCGAATATTGAATGGAGTTGAAAAAAAGAAAAGAAAAAAAAAAAGAAGAAGACGATGTTGAATGAACCGGTGTAATACGCAAAAAGAACTGCACACCATACGTAATCAGCAAGCTGGGATCGATTATTCTTACTCCGGATCTGGTGCATGTCAGTTTGTCTCCCTTGAAATTACTAAACAAGCCAGAGTTACTCTCGTCGTGCTGTTTCAGTACTCTGTGACTGCAGTCCACAGAAACTCTGCTCCGTACGATTTTTTACTTCCACTCCCAAACAGTGTTTCTTGCCGAAGAGGGTTGAAAAGAGGTTATGTCAAAGGTGCTGGGTGAAAGGCTTTAAATTCTGAACAGTTCCCGAGCGAACTGAGCAGTGTTGGTGCAGCTGAAGACAGCATTCCATCGAATTCAAACATACCTTTGTAATGGTTAATTTTGCCTCTGGCAGATTTTTGAACTACTAAAGCCAGTATTGGCGGGGAACGGGACACGGCGAAAATGTTCCAGTTTTCTGTTTCAGCTGCTGATTTATTTATGATGCTGGGAATTTAATTAATGAAAATATGTCTCTGTTCCAAACTGAAAACAAACAAATAGTTTATTATTTTAATACAAAACTTGCGAAGCACATGCGGTTTTGTGAAACCTAAACTGTAATTGTGGTACTTTGTTCGCAGGATTTGGATTTTATAAATATTCGGCTACTTACTCTGAACAACTCTTTTTTGGCTTTTTAGGCTGAACCGTTCGCACATCTTCCGTGATTACTGGCTTTTTTAAGGAAAGTTATTTTGCGTTAGCAGCTTACGTAAAACTTCGTTAATGTCCCGGTTTGATTTTATCCACGCTGTCTCCGATTATAGATACCCTAAAGCCTCAAGTGGTCGGAATTCAGAACATTTCCCCAAGCTTCTGGGTAACTTTATTTGTGCAAAAAAACAAATCAGTATCTCTATATTGTGTAAGCTTCAAGAGAAAAGAATTTAGGGTAAATGAACAAGAAACTGACCCCTTTGAATGATTTTAACATAAACAGAGTATAATTGTAGCGTTAACATGACAGTGACTGCGGCCAAAATTACCACACACACACACACACACACACACACACACACACACACACACACACACACACACACAAAAGAAGAAGAAGCAGTTAAAGACGCCAGTTTGCATGTACTTGGGGCCCTATATCAGTGTACAATTAAAGCCTGGCTTCGTTAACAGTGATATTGTCATAACTGTCTCCTTTTACTCGAAGCTGGCCTTCCGTGATCTCCTGTCTCGCCCATCTTTTACTTTTTTATGCTCCTGTCACCACGTTGGTGGTTTGTTTTCTAGCGTATGCACTGATTGTGATTCGGATGTGCGGAATGCCGGCACACGTCTGAGTAGAACCAAAGATCATATAGTTACATATAGTCAGCTCCAGCCTACGACATTTGGTGGAACACACCAGTGTTTGCCGCTTGCATGTCAGTGCGGGTGTGGGCACATTACATTACAATAGTACACAACCTAACTTAATAATGCATCACAGAGGGTGGTTGGGTGGGAGAGGGGGGATGCGGCGTGGGGGGTGGGGGAGAGAATGTGCATTAGAGAGACAGACAGAGAGAAAGAGAGTAATTGGATTTTAACGTCATGTCAACCACATAGCGTCATCTCAGGACGAGAGAGAGAGAGAGAGAGAGAGAGAGAGAGAGAGAGAGAGAGAGAGAGAGAGAGAGAGAGAGAGAATTGAAATTTTAATTGCATATCGGCCACAGGCCCCAATACAAGTTAAAATCAAGTTTAAAATCAGTACACATACACATTAATTTTAAAATAAAATACAAAAAAACATGAACAAGTAAAAGACACCGTAAAACCAATCTGTTGTGTACAATGCTATATCGTAAAACTAGTTTGACCCCGTAAACTCTTTTCTTCTCCTAATCGCGCTGAAAACAAACTTGGCCAATCGAAACATATTTGTTTTGCTTTTCCAGGAAAGAACATTTTCCAGTGAAGCCGTGACTGTGTTTTGAGAAGTATTGTTCAGAAGTTTCTCCCGAATGTCATTATAGAGGGGACAAGCGAACAACAAGTTCTCTTCGTTCTCTATCGCATTTACACAAACTACACAATTTCTCTGGATCGCACAAGCACTGTAGCGATGAAGATTGTTGTTAATTGGTAGCACACCAAGTCGCAGCTGGCACAATCCAACTCTGAAGCAATATATTTCAAGGGCTGAAAGGTATTGCTCTGGTTCAAATATTGACTTAACATTGCGGTATGGAAAGTATCTGTCTTTATCTCGAATAGTTGCATTCCATTCTTGAATAAAATTGTCTGTAAGTCTCTGTTTCAATTCACATAAAAATTTCTTTTCGTCTCCAACCCCTTCTTGTAACCAAACACAGTAAAAGCCGTTTTTGCTTAATACATCCTTTACCTGAGTGACCCAACATTTCTTCTCGCTTTCATCCATTAAAATCATCATTTTATACGCTTGCTTAGGGATCCTGATGTCGTCCATCTTTAAAACACGCAACCAATATTTCAGACACCGTAGTGTACTATTCACAAAGAGTGGGTATCGACCGAGTTCACCGTACACAATCTTGTTCGGTGTTCTCAGAGTAACTCCTAAAAAACGCTTACAAGCCATCATGTGCACCTTTTCTATGCCATCCAGTCTCACAGTTCCCCAGATTTCAGATGCATACATCAGTATAGGCCGAATCTTAATATCAAAAATCTTAAAAAACGTCTGTCTTGTCATATCCTTTAGCCTCGTCAAGGCTTTACATAAGTGGAAAACTGCCTTCTTGCCTTTTGCTACAAAAGCGGAAGTTCCTTCTCTGTAACTTAACTTTGTTGTAAAAGTAAAACCCAAATATGTATAACTGTTGACCACATTCATAGATTTACCAGCATAATACCACTTCTCGTGTTTGCCAAGATGTCCACCCTTTCTGAAAACCATAACCTTTGTTTTGGCTTCATTTACTTCCATACCCATCTTTACACAGCAGTCTCGCAGACAATTTATGACAAATTTGTGTGTAAAGAACTTGAGTAAAACCAGCCGGCATATTATAGTGCGAGACACAGCCGATTATTCACACACACACACACGCACGCACGCACGCCCCCCCCCCACCCCGCTCTCCAACACACACACACACACACACACACACACACACACACACACACACACACACACACACACACACACACACACACACACACACACACACGCACGCACCCGTTTGTGATGCGAACAAAGAAATGAAAACTCATGAGGAGGAAAATATGGCAATAAGAGTCTTTGGCGATAAGAATCTTTTTAGTCATTCGTGGCACGTACAGCACGTGAGACAGGGCACGTAGCACTTCTGTAGCACTGGCGTCCTCCATCGAGCTTTTTATTTTTTTTATTTTTTTATAGCTCAGTGGCGTCAGCATGGTGATCGTGTCACTGCTGAATGTGTTGGCCGAATTGGTTAAGTAAGGCACACCCATGGCTTCTTTTTGGCCATAGCTATGTCACAGTTCTCTCTGTCACACACACACACGCACGCACGCACGCACGCACGCACGCACGCACATGCACGCACACATTCACGCACGCACGCACACATTCACGGACGCACGCACGCACGCCAATTCTTCTCAATAAACGTCTCCCTTGATTTATGTTAGAGCCGCTTGGGTGTGTCAGACGAGAGTATTCTCCGAGGTGTTGACACCGGGAGTCTATTAGTTACTGAGATGTTTTTCCCGTTTAGTATTGTGGGCTGATGTAAAATGTGTGTGAGGCCTGCCTCAGTTGTTTAGTATTGTGGGCTGATGTAAACTGTATGCGGCCTGTCTCAGTTGTTTAGTATTGTGGGCTGATGTAAACTGTATGCGGCCTGTCTCAGTTGTTTAGTATTGTGGGCTGATGTAAACTGTATGCGGCCTGCCTCAGTTGTTTAGTATTGTGGGCTGATGTAAATTGAATGCGGCCTGCCTCAGTCGTTCAGTATTGTGGGCTGATGTCAACTGTATGCGGCCCGTCTCAGCTGTTTAGTATTGTGGGCTGATGTAAAATGTATGAGGCCTGCCTCAGTTGAGGGTGTGCTTGTAAGTTGGCTTTCCCTGGATAAAAGCCGAAATATTCACCACTTTTGCGATGTGTCAGTAAAACTTGTGCCTTTTGACATTGACTGGTTTTCAACACAGAACTAGTCAGAGACCCTGCCATGCAGTCGACATCCCAAAGACATAGACATCGTTCAGTACGAGTCACCATGTTCCGGGCAGCAGCCAGGCGCGTACTACTGGTTAAAAATGTGTGGTTAATAGGTAAGCATTTTAACAACTGTAAAAGGAAGGCATAAACTGGTAAAGGTATCATGTGATGCGTAGCTGATTTTCCATTTATACCGCTTCTATTAAAGGCACGTCTTTAATTTGCTGTTTTAGGACGAAATTTTGCTTCCAGCCACTCGGCCTGAGAGCGACACTGAAATAAAAGATTTGTGCGATACACGGAAAACGTTTTAACTCATATGAATGAAGCTATCCGAAATGGCCTAAAACTACACGTTCATTTACAGTGTCCCTTCCTGTTTAGCGTGCAGTTACCTGTTATCTAATGGTCTTCGTACCCACAGGCATACACGAAAATATACCTACCGGTTCATATTAATGCTTTGCTTCTTGCTAACCATGATCGAAGACCTACCTGTCCCCTCAGCTAGGAGTCTACATGTCCACAGATGTACCCATTTAACATACCTACCCCTTCATTTCGATGCTATGTCACAGTTCTCTCTGTCACACACACACACACACACGCACGCACGCACGCACGCACGCACGCACGCACGCACGCACGCACGCACGCACGCACGTTTCGATGCTCTACATACCTACCCGAAAATAAATATGCTGAGTTTAATGCTTTCCTTTTAGGCTGTCCTACCACAAAGACCTGCTTATTGACTCTACTACTCCTTTACATGCCCATAGATGCACCCGTTCATGACCATGCCTGTTCATTTTAATACTTCTATTCCGATTAGCCGCTAATATCTACCCATCAACGTTTGTACTGCTCTAAATGTCCACAGACATATCCGTTCATCAGTATGACTATTCAGTTTAATTCCTCCTTTCCGGCATAACATGCACAATTACCTTTCATCTCGTCTACACACAGTAAATCTACCTGTTTATCTTCATGTTGCTCTTTCGTCTAACCACAAAGACCTACCTGTCACCACAACTACCTGTGTACATGCCCATACATGTAGCCGTTTATGACCGTACCTGTTCATTTTCATACTTTCATTCCGATCAGCCGATAAGATCTACCCGTCAAAGTTTCTACTGTTCTACATGTCCACAGATGTACCTGTTCATCAGTATACCTGTTCAGTTTATTTTTATTTTTCGAGTTTATTTTTATTTTTCGGCATAACATGCACAATGACCTTTCAAATCATCTACTACGGTACCTACGCACAGATTCACCCGAAAATAGATTTACCTATTTACCTTCATGCTTCTCTTTCGTTTAGCCACAAAGACCTACCTGTCACAACAACTATTTGGGTACATTCCCATACACATACCCGTTCATGACCCTACCTCTCCATGTTCATACTTTCATTCCGATCAACCGATAAGATATACCCGTCAAAGTTTCTCCTCTTCTACATGTCCACAGATGTACCAGTTCATCAGTATACCTGTGCACAGTTACTTTCAACTCATCTGCTTCTCTTCCGTCTAACTACGAACACATACCTGTCACCACAACTACTTGTGTATATGGCCATGCATGTGCCCGTTCATGACCCTACCTGTTCATTTTCATGCTTTCATTCCGATTAACCCGTCAACGTTTCTACTGCTCTACATATACACAGATGCACCTGTTCATCAGTATACTGTTCAGTTTATTTCTTCCTTTTTGGCACAATATGCACAGTTACCTCTCTACTCATCTGCTGGGGTATGTACGCACAGATTTACCCGACCTGTCTACTCATCTGCTGGGGTATGTACGCACAGATCTACCCGAAAATAAATCCACCTGTTTATCTTCATGCTTCTCTTTCGTCTAACCACAAAGACCTGTCACCACAACTACTTGTGTACCTGCCCATAGATGTACCCGTTCATAACCCTACCTGTTCATGTTCATACTTTCATTCCGATTAAACGCTAAGATCTACCCGTCAATGCCTCTACTGCGATGCATGACCCTGTTTACCTGCTTATCTTCATGCTTCTCTTTCATTTAACCACAAAGACCGACCTGTCACCAAAACTACTTGTGTTCCTACCCATAAATGTACCCGTTCATGACCCTACCTGTTCGTTTTCGTACTTTCATTCCGATTAACCGCTAAGATCTTCCCGTCAACGTTTCTACTGCGTTGGATGTCCACAGTTGTACCCATTCATCTGTATACCTGTTCGTTTTCGGCATAACATCCACAATTACCTTTCAATTCATCTACACACAGATCTACCCGAAAATATATTTACCTGTTTATCTTCATGCTTCTCTTTTGTCTAACCACAAAGTGCTACCTGTCACCACAACTGCTTGTGTACCTGCCCATAGATGTATCCATACATGACCCTACCTGTTCATGTTCATACTTTTATTTCCATTAACTGCTAAGATCTACCTGTCAACGTTTCTACTGTTCTACATGTCCACCGATGTACTTGTTCATGAGTATACCTGTTGAATTTATTTCTTCCTTGTTAGGCATAAGATGCACAATTACCCTTCAACTCACCTACTGGGGTACGTACACACAGATCTACCTTCAATTAAATATACCTGTTTATTTTCATGCTCCTCTTTCGTCAAACCACGAAGACCTACCTGTCACCACAATTAAATCTATACCCGTTCATAACCCTACCTGTTCATTTTTATACTTTCATTCCGATTAACCGCTAAGATCTACCCGTCAACATTTCTACTGCTCTACATGTTCACAGATGTACCCGTTCATTAGTATACCTGTTCAGTTTGTTTCTTCCTTTTCGGCATAACATCCACAATTACCTTTCAACTCATCTTCTGGGGCACGTACACACAGACTTACCCGAAAATAAATCTACCTGTTGATCTTCATGCTTCTCTTTTGTCTAACCACAAAGGCCTTCCTGTCACCACAACTACTTGTGTACATGCCCATAGATCTACCCTTTCATTATCCTACTGATTTATTTTGACTCTTTCAGTCCAACAAACCGTTAGTACTTGTCTGTCCTCTCGCCTGTTCTACATATTCGCAGATTTACCCTTTCATTAACCGACCGGTTTCATTTCTTTTTTTCACCTGGCTTACCTGCACACTTATCGTGAACTCATCTTCTGGTCTGCGTACCGACAGACCCACCCGAAAATGAATGTACCCGTTAATCTTGATGCTTCTGGCAAACCACGAAGACCTACCTGCCGATTCAAATGTCTACATGTCCAAAGATGCACCCGTTCAAAAACTCTCCCCGTTCGTTTTTATGCATCCATTCCGAATTACCTCTACGATCTACCCGTCCACTCAGCTACTGCTCTGCATATATACAGGTCTACCCTGAAATAAATTTACCTGTTGATCACGGTGCTTGTTGACTGGTGTGTGTGTGTGTGTGTGTGTGTGTGTGTGTGTGTGTGTGTGTGTGTGTGTGTGTGTGAATGCGTGCGTGCGTGCGTGCGTGCGTGTGCGATTCTGTGTGTGCGCGTGCGTGTGTGTGTATGTGTGCATTAATGTTGTATGCGTTGAATTTTGACAATATGTATTTGTAAAGAACGTGTAAGCGCTTAAGGCTGGTGCAGGTTAGGCGCTCTAAGTATTCATTATTATTATGCTTTCCTTCTGACTAACCACGAAGACCACCTGTAGATTCAACTACTCCTTCACGTGGCCATAGATGCACCCTCTCTTCAACCTACCCGTTCATTTTGATACTTGAATTCTGACTAACCGCTAACATTAACCTGCCCACTCAACACTTGTTCTACATATCCACGGATCAACTCTTGCTCCAAGGATCTACGCGTTGATTAATCCACCTGTTCAGTCCATTATTTTCCGGCTTAACATGCACATTTATTTGTCACCCGAAAATAAATCTACCTATTCATCTTGGTACTACTTCCTTCCGGCTAAGCACGCAGGTAGGTTTTTACGCCCAGTCAGTGAGGACGGTTATGTCAAGGTGAATGATCAGGAAGACTCAGCTACCTGGCTAAAAATTCTTCTATGAAGATGTACCTATTCATCCCTACCTGTTCATTCTGACACTTTCATTTCAGATAACTGCAAAGATCTACCTATCCACTCACCTAATGTTTTACATATAATTTACCTTAGTATGTTCATACTTACCCTGTAGCTAACAACGTAAGCCAACGTGATGTTCACTCACCTACTTGTCGACGTACACAGGTCTATCCGTTCATAAAGCTACATATTCAGTCCAGGATTGCCTTCCAGCTTGATATCTAAATTTGCCTGTCCACTTACAGACCTGTCTACATACCCACCGATCATGTTCATCTTGATCCTTTCTTTCCGGTTAACCACGAAGATCTACCTCTAACAATAACAATATACTTTATTAATCCCAGTGGGAAATTAAAGCTGTCGTTCGATCGCACAACGAAGAACATATCTCAAATCATGAACCACACGCACATATCTTATACATACACCCCCTTTCTCTCAGTATGCATACACTAATACTTAGTCATAGCAAACCCAAAATTACCTAGAATAATGCTTTCTCTGTGTCAAACCAAAACGTTAAAAAACTCTCAAATAAAAATCATTAGGTTCACACATCCCCAACCCTCCAATAGAAACAGACGTCTTGACGCATGTGCACACTCAGTTAATGGCTGGTATAATTTTCATTAAAAACTGACAGAGCCGAGGGTAAAAACGAGGCTTTATAACGGTTTGTATTTGTTCTCGGAAGTAAAAAAATCTCTACACTCACTTCCTAGTCTAGAGAGACTATTACCTTAGTGGACATGTTTGTGGACAGCTGAGAAGATACCACAGATGTATTAATCATCTAAAATAGTTATGGGTAGGAAGAGGCATAACTTTGCTGACATGTTTGCAATGAGCCGCGAAAAATAGCAAGAATATGCTTGTGTGGATAACCGGGTAGTTGTGTGGCTATCACCTGAGTGTACAGGCATGCGGTTAGCTCGCTGTTTATTTTTTTACATATTAACTGACGGGTAGGTCTGTGGGTTTGGAGACCATAGTCTCAATAGGCATACATGTGGTGCACAGTTGTATTTCATGAATGGGCAACTTTGTGGGTTTGGAGACCATAAGGTAGATGTGTCGAAAGACTATTACACGAGTTTGTTTTTGAGCAGGTGCGATACGGCCATTTGAGCTGGTGCGCCACTGCCAATCATAGGGGTTTGTAGGGGGGAAGTCAAATAGCTTTGTGTTTTCGTATCCTATCAGCATGAAGAAGAAAAAAGAAAGAAAAAAGAAAAAAAGAAAAAAGAAAAAAAATGATTTAAAAATAAATAAATCTTCTTTTCATCGACGACAAAGGTAGCTCAATGACCATTCACATGTGTGGGTAATATAGGTGTTTATACATGGTAGTAGAATAAAACACACTAGTTACAAGTACGGACATGTAAGACAGTAGCCGGTGGATGTGTAGTTTAAGCCTCTGTGTCAACATTAGCCATTAGATCTAGCGTTTCTTCTCTATGATTACAGACTCGAATAAATAAGTTTTAGTAGAAGCGATGTGCTGACTTGAGAATCATTTTTTTTTTTTTTTTAAATTCTGCCAAGGTAGGCGCATGTACGTTTACGATATTATTTCTGATGCAGCTGTGACCAGCAATAAACCGTATAAACAAACAAAAAAGTTGCATAAACAACAGTACTATCACAAAAATGCGATAAACTAAATAATATTGGTCGTAGATTCGGTGTGCCAGTTCCAATTTTTAAACACCACACGATCTCAGAACTTTGCAACTTGTCGCAGGATCTTCGCAACACGGTCTGGTGGGATGAAACCGAACGGTAAATAAATCAACGTGGATGCGCAATGAATAGATACATTTTCCATCTTTCATCTTTTGTCATTATTATACTTTTATGTGCTGCCGTTATTTAGGTCTAATGCCAGTCTATTTCCTGACGTATGCGACAACGAAATTCGAGGCAGAAAAATCCGACATTTGTTGAAAACTCGTACGTTTTTGAAACTATGCAACACGGAAAGGTGTGGTCAAACTGCACGCAAAAGAATCAATCCAGTACAGGAAACTGATAGGAAATCAATATATCTTTCCTATGGTATGGTTAATTTTTACTTTGGTATTGTACATATTCACCAGTTACACAATTCATGACGGTACCCTCTGCTGTTTGTCGCAGACGTTCGTAATACGGTGTGGTGTGGTCGGTACCACCAGAAGGATGAAAGATTTTTCTATATGTTTCCTATCTAGTTTAGATTATTCTGTGCAGATTATTCCGATCTGACAATTCGCTTAATTTTCACGACGCCGTCACGGCGGTATGCATCACAGTGCAGTGTGTTTAAAATAAAAGCAAAGTCAACACTCAAAGATATGTAACTGATATGAAATGTTCTCATCTTTTACATGGTACTATTCTCTTTACATTCCACTGTGTAATTATTAAGCGGTAGGCCCTAAAACAACATCATCCGAAAAGTAGATTGCAACTTTTCGATTTTGGATATTTGTCGCAGAAGTATGCAACACGGTTTCGTGTGGTCAAAGTAAACGTAACATAATTTTTAAAATGTAAGGAACAGATAGAACAATCTTTCTTTTCTCACGTGGTACTACTCTTTAAATTTTTCGTGCTCTACATTTTTAACAATAAGCAAGTTTCTGACACAAATGGCTTCCAAATGTTGCAGAAGTATGCAACTTTTGGGCCCGATTCTGAATCTTTTTGACGCCGTCGCATAAGTTTGCAACACGTCGTGGTGTTGTCAAACTAAGCAAAATGTAATGAAATGAGGGTACCGGACTGATAGAAAAAATCTTTTATCTATTACATCGTGTGGTTGTTTTTAACATAAATGCTGTGGTTCTTTAACGGTAACGTCGTTTCTGGCGTAAGGGTAGGCGACGCGTAGTAATACATTTTGGGGAAACGTTGCAAACTTATGCGATCGTCGTTCCTATTCTTAAACCCGGCAAAGACCACTCGGAACCCAGCAACTTACAGACCTATCGCGTTAACCAGTTGTTTGTGCAAAACGATGGAGAGGATGATCAACGCTCGCCTTATGTGGTCCATCGAGTCGCAGGGTCTTCTGTCAGAGAAGCAGTGCTGTTTCAGGAAGAACCACAGTACGTTAGATCATCTCGTTCGTTTTGAAACACTTATTAGAAACGCCTTTGTTAAAAAAGAACACGTCCTAACTATTTTCTTGGACCTTGAGAAGGCCTCAGACACAACATGGAAGCACGACATTGTGGCGGAACTCTGGGGTCTTGGTTTCAGGGGCCATCTTCCCAGGTTTATTCAGAGCTTCCTGTCCGGACGTTCTTTCAGGGTCAGAGTGGGCTTCACTCTGTCGGTGCTGTACAAGCAGGAGATGGGGGTCCCGCAAGGTAACATCTTGCTTCAGCCCTGTTCAGTATCAATATTAACAACATCGTTAAGCTGTCTTGAAGGGCACGGATTGCTGCTTGTTCGTGGACGACTTTGTGCGTGTGCGGCAAGACGTTGAACAGAGTGGAAAGGGCTAAAAATCTGTGCGTTAACAGCGTTAAAGATTGGGTGTCCGAGAACGGTTTTAAGCTCTCCACCTCGAAGACGGTCTGCATTCACTTTCACCAACAGTAAGGATTTTCCCCGGACCCTAACATCTTTCTGGGAAAAAAACATCTATAAAAGTAGTTAAAGAAACTAAATTCCTTGAGATAGTTCAGGAGTTGTGTGAGAGTCGAGGTGGCCGTCCTGAGCTGTCCGTCCTAACGAACCTACTGGTTTCCGTGGACGTAAAGAATTATTGAACCATGCTTCGGCATTGGTCACAACTTGTCCATAATATGTCAACTGACATCTGAGGACATTAAGCATCACTTCATCATCATTATAAATTCCTTGGCCCTTTAATTTTTGACACCAAACTTACTTTTAAAGATCATGTACAAACATCTTAAATCTTCCTTTCAGAAAGCTGTGGATATTCTGCGAGTAGTGGGACATACTGACTGGGGAGCCTATCGTGTCGTCCAGCTACGCCTGTATCGTGCGTCAGTCCGCTCCAAATTGGATTACGGACGCATTGTGTACGGATCGGCTCGTCGAAAGCAGTTGGATCCGATCCACCATCAGGGCTGCGAACCGTCCCTAGCTTCTCGTCGTTTAAAACTGTCTTTAGAGGTAATTATGGCTGCAGATTCTGCTGCGAAGGTTGTCCTCGTTGGCGACGTCTCGGCTGAGCTCATCCCCTTCTCAGACTTAAAAGCACGTATAAACATATAGAACTGTAGCAGTCGGAATGGGGCGGGTTCCCGGAAAATAAATTACATAAAGCATTGCAGATCTAAAAGAGTCTATTGTTTGTCCCCGGACAAACGGAAAAGAAGAGGTTGTGATAGCCCGATTGCACATTAGTCATTCTTTCATCACTCACTCCTCAGAAACCGCCAGTGTGCATCGGATGTGATGAACATTTAACTATAGAACACATTCTACTTAATTGTGCAGATTTTTTTTGAAACAGGGGAAAGCCATTTTACAGCTGTCACTACGTGTTTTATTTGAAGAAATCTCAATGGAAAAGATTTTAACTACTTGAAAGCAATAAACAGTTTTGGAAGAATTCAGACTTTTGGGGATTATACGTGTTTTAACCACTTTTTAATTGTCTTTTTAAAATCTGTATTCACTGTGTAATAACAGAATATGTCTTGCCCTGATATAACCGTAATGGTTGACTGGGGGTAAACATCAAGTTACTTACTTACTCAGCAAGTTTAGATTGAACGGGTTTAGGACTATCAGTCCGAGTTGCTACTATTGCTGTCAGCTGAAACGTTCATGCATTGTTAAGCTGGCACAGATGTGTCAACTCTGTCCTTCTACTTGAAAACAACAACAACAAAAACTGAAGTAAAACAAAATAAAAAGTGAACACCAATAATGTTTTCAGATTCACCATAAAGCACACATTCAAAAAACATTTCAGAATGAATGCGTCACAGTGTGGCAACAATATTGCACTGTTGTTTCAATCATGTATATCAGTATCATGAGTTATACAGACGGAAATGGTCACGGTTTGCACATACAACACCATAAACCACAACACAGGTTAAGAATAGACAGGATGACTAGAGCGCACACTCGCACTCACACGCACATGCATGCACGCACACAAACACATACTCAGAGATGAAATGCTCAAGGTTCAGATCTATGGAAAATGTCAGTTATTCCTGCAGCAGTTTGTTTTCGCTGAACAGAGACCATGAAGACAGCACGCAGGCAGTCGCTGCATGTAGGCCTACTGTCAAGTAGACAGAATCCCATGGGATCCCCAAAGACATGGCTGCCTTGAAACTATACCCACGTACCGGCCGTCAGTCAGTGCATTCACAGCAGCTCCATCACTTTCACTTCATGTGCGTGTTTTTTGTTTGTTTTTGTTTTACCAGCCTTTTGGCTATAAACATTTTATGGAAATTTCCCAAAAGGGCTCAGAAGGTATTGTAAAAGAAAGAATCTTATGCTTCAGTTTCATGTGTGTGTGTGTGTGTGTGTGTGTGTGTGTGTGTGTGTGTGTGTGTGTGTGTGTGTGTGTGTGTGTGTGTGTGTGTGTTTTACATCCAATATGATGTGCATACAGACATTGACAATTTTTCCAGTTTACTAAAATTGCAAAACAAACTGTATCACACACACACACACACATGTGACCTCAGCTGAATTGATACCTCATTTTAACTGTTGTAAACTACTCGCTGCTGAACTTCATTTTAACCTTAGGAGCTCAGATCATCCTACCTCATGACATAAACCGATTAAATCATGAAAAACACCAAATGACAGTTAAACCATGTAAACAGAATATACAAACATGACTTAATTATTTTACAAGTGTGGGATGTGTGGCTTGGGTCTGTCTATATACAGATGCATGCAACTAAATCGCAGCTAACACCTGCGTATAAAATATTAAGGGCGACAAAATTTACGTCAGAATAAAATGCACACTCAGACGGTTGATGCATAACAACGCAACGCAAATTAATACAACGCAAATTGTGTGAGACGCACGATCCCCTCAGTGTAAACGACTAGTAACAAAACAGTCAGCGTGAACTTCAGCCTATTGCGCGTGCCCGTCTCGCAGCATTGTTGGTCAAGGCAGTAGTCTATTAATAAAATTTAGTGTCTACGACAGGCAACATTTAGTTTCTACCAAAAGTAACTACATCAGTGAAGTCAGACAAAATAGAATACAACAAAGAACTGATAACACAATTACTTTAAACAAGTCATAACAGCGATTCACACAGAGAAAACCGCGCCCATACTCTGAGCATCGCTTTCCGGCACTTTCCTCCAAACTCAGCCGGAACGGGTTACGCCTCTGAGGGGGCATTCTTTACCTCCGCGCTGTCAGCGGCCCCCGAAAGGTTTGCGTACTATTAAGACTGTGGAAGCAACACAGCGACCAAGCATACACGTAAACACGATTTCCTGGTAAACAAGATTCCGTCTCGATTCAAACGATTTTGGTTTTACTCGCGCTGGTGTAGGTAGGTAGTGTCCTCGGATGTCGGTTGACATATTAGGGACAAGCTGAGACCAGTGCCGCTAGAAGCATGGTTCAATATAGCTTTACGTCCACGGAAACCAGAAGGCTCGTTAGGACGGACAGCCCAGGACGGCCGCCTCGACTCTCACACAGCTCTTGAACTATGGGCGCTGGCGTAAGCAACGTGGGCAGTTATAAAAGAAACGCCTGATATAATCTGAGTTTTTTGTTACAGACTTGCTGACACCTGAGCACTTAGCTAACAATTTTACGAGACCCGGCTATGGCAGGAGGACGGATTTTTAACCAGTTCCTAAAGTCTGAGCCGCGCCGCCAACGTGCACATGAAGGTTATACAAATTAGCCACTGATTTAGCTCGATCCGTTTATTTTTTAAATCGTTGTTGTGATCTTTGGTTTTATGGAATATGTGCCTGTCGAATCCCCACTTCCCCTCGTGTCTAACCATTGTGAATTTGTGGTCAGTGTCGACCTCTTTCAGATGAAATTCTCAGTGGGGTTGACCCAATTGTTTAGTCTGTGTTTTGAACCGATCCCAGCTAAACAGGCTGTATATATGCGCACCGTACTGCCCTGCCAACGACAGACTGGCAGCAATATGTAAAACTCGCTGAGGCGTGGACGGCCATAGAGAGGTGGCACGAAAGTCAGCAAACAGAAGATTCCCTGTTTGAAGGCCGCCTGGGCTGAAGAGGCAAAGGGTAGCACCGATGATAAGCATGTTTACTTTTGCTGAAGTTGCTGTGAAGCTGTTTGTGGAACTTCTGTAGCAGTTTCGTCCGCCTTCTGCGCCAGTGCTCAGAACCCGTGGAACTGGTATCGAGAGAGGGAATTATTAAAGATTTTTGTCTGTGGCCTACAGTAGGTTTTGCCCCGAACAGAAATGTTTTGGAGAGGCCCAAGCAAACAAAAGTGCTGAGCGGGCGGATGATCTCCTTCTTGATGACATGCACACCCTTCAGCCTGATTATCTCAATGAAAGATTTAGTCCGAGAGGTAACCTGACCTACCGTGCACCCCTCCCCCAGTGGTCAGCCAAATTAGTCTTACAGTGTTTCTTAGAGTGTGCCAAACAGGTTACAAATTGTTCCCAAGAAATCTTTTTGGGATGCACCCTTGATGTAAAGCCCGTTCTTAACTGGGCGAATGTTTGTTCGTCGAACATACTTCGGACACTTCGACGAACTATGATTCGTTTCTTAACTGAACTTTTAGTTCGCCGAATATGGTTCGGACAGTCCAAACTTTACTTCATTCTCAACTGGCTTGTAATGAGATGCAAGCTTCGGCCCGAACTTGCGGCAGACGCGCAGCAGACAGCATGATCCAAAATGTAGGCTAAAGTCAAGTCTATATACTTTCATCACCCCTGACAGGGTAATTCAACTAACTACTATCTCATTCTGGGTCTCCGAGACAAGGCTGCGCCTCCCACAAGTCAACAAATAAACAAATTCCCTCCGAAGCGAGTGAAGAACCTAGCGACACCGTCATTCATTTTTGTTTGTTCGTTTTTTCTTCATCCACAGGAGAGCTCTGCTCTCGGCCAATCAGAGGCAATGATCGTCCAATAGGGCGAATGTTCCCAGAACATGTTGAGCGAGGCTTGTTGGCTTCGACGAATATTTCCAACTAGGTTTGCGAAGAAAAGTTGGCCCAATTAAGAACCAACTAGCTTCGCCGAATACTTCAACTAGGTTCGCGAAGAAATATTCGCCCACTTAAGAACGGGCTTAAGGGTACCGTCTTTCATATCGACTGAAGACACCAAAGCACAGTGGAAAACTACCTGAATTAAATCATCGAGAAATCATTTTTTATTGATCATAATGATTAAAATAAATAATGAGTGTGTGTCCAAATGCCTTCTGCACTGGAAACAAACAGGATCGAAATATGGTGAGGCACTGGCTCACAGTGATGGTTTAAATAAACATACTGTACTTGTCATGTGGAAAACTTTAGAAATGAAGAAATTATTTCTTTTCTTTTTCTATCAAAAGTTCTGTATCACCCTTTTCACTGATTCTTTAGTTCAGAATGCCACAATAGGGGCTTGGATTTATTCTGAACCCAAATGTGATGCTGTGACGTGTCTTTTTGTCACAGTAGTGGATTTACTTCCCCTACCCCCCAAATCCAAAAATGTAAGAATTCGTATTTTCACCCACAGTAACACGATTTCCTTGTTACAAAACCTCATAAATCTAATATTTTCTCAGTTTAAAATAGAATAGTGTACATGCTGAAATATCTTCATTAAATTTTAGTGTTCAGTTTGTCTACAGATAATTGCATTATGCAGAACTGAGTAGGCGGAAAATCTTAGAAATGAAACAAATATGTCTTCTTTTTCTGTCAAAAGTTCTACATCACACTTTTCACTGATCCTTTGCATCAGAATGCCACAGTAGGATCTTAGGTTTATTATTTTTTATTTTGTGAAGCTGTGATGTGTCTGGTTGTCACAGTACTGGATTTACCTCCTCTACCCCCCCCCTCCCCTCCAAGAATGTCAGAATTCGTGTTTTCACCCATAGTAACAAGTTTTGTACCTCCCATAAGTCTAATGTTTTCTTAGTTTAAAATAGAATAATGTACATTCTAAAATAATTTCATCAAAGTTTTGTGTTCAGCTTGTCTAGAGGTAGCTGGATTATATAGAAGTAGACGGAAAACCTTAGAAATGAAAGAAATATGTCTTTTGTTTTTCTGTCTAAAGTTCTCAATCACACCTTTTTCAGATTTTTTGCTTCAGAATGTCACAGTATGGACACGGGTTTATTCTGAGCCCAAATTTGTGATGCTGGTTGTCACAGTACTGTATTTACCTCCCTTACCCCTCAATCCAAAATGTCAGAATTCGTGTTTTCACCCGTAGTAACATGATTTTTATATTTTGTTGTTGTTACACAACCTCATAAATCTAATGTTTTCTTTGTTTCAGATGGAATAATGTACATTCTGAAACAACTTCACCACAATTTATTGCTCAGTTTGTCTACAGATAATTGGATTATGCACAAAAAGTTTTGCGTAACACTTTTCACTAATTCTTTGGTGTAGAATGCCACAGTAGGGTCTTGTGTTTATGTTCAATCCAGTTTTGTGAATCTGTGACGTGTCTGATTGTCACAGTACTGGATTTACCTCCCCTACCCCCCAAATCCAGATTGTCACAATTTGTCATTTCGCCCATAGTAATATGATTTTAATGTTACAAAGCCTCATAAATCTAATGTTTTCTTAATTTAAAATAGAATAGTGTACACTGAAATAATTTCATCAAAGTTTAGAGTTCAATTTGTCTACAGATAATTGCATTGTGCAGAACTGAATAGACGGAAAATCTTAGAAATGAAACAAATATGTTCTTTCCTTTTCTGTCAAAAGTTCTGCATCACACTTTTCACTGATTCTTTGCATCAGAATGCTACAGTAGGATCTTGGGTTTATTCGCATCCAAATTTTCTGATGCTCTGACGTGTCTGATTGTCACAATACTCCCCTACCCCCCAAATCCGAAATGTCACAATTCGTCTTTTCACCCATAGTAACACGATTTCCATGTTACAAAACCTCATAAATCTAATGTTTTCTTTCATTTATGAGAACATTAGATATTAGGAAAGAGCGGAAAATGCATTCGGCTGCCGAAAAGTCCCCGACTTGTGCACACGATATCAGAGACGGACAAAGCGTCTTTGAAGGCCTTGAGCTCTTGAGATTGTTTTAGACTCGTGTGAAAAAAATCAGAGTTATATATAGTTGTAAGCCTGCCGGCCATTCGTGACAAAACGGGTGAAACTTTGCATGATGGCGGAATCTGTTGAGTTTTACTCGTTCGCACGACTTTCAGTCTGGAACTTCTTTTTTAAACTTACTTTTCTTCTCCAGGTCACATTGGCGCTAACCAACTCAGTGAAACTTTTATTCCTTTGCAAATTGTGTACATGATCAAGTAACTGGCATATTTTTGCTCTACTAAAATTTTAGCATTTGCGTTTTCAGAGGATGTGTTTCAGCTTTGATCTTTTAAACATTGCAGCTGCAAAGGTTTGTTTACAACTTGATCTTAATTAACATATCAGGGAAGTCGAAAGACTGATAACATTGGACTAAGTTGTATTTTTTCGTTAAATTCTTGTACGATTGAATTTAAACATGGTGTGGTTGCTACTTACTACAAGACTAGGGTCAATGTACTTTCTTCTTTTCTTTTGGCGAGCATGGCGTATGATTTTTATCGCCCGGACTCTATAACCGTCACTGATGACTGGGCATAAAATCGGTTATTTACTTAAATTTGGTATGCGTAAAAGTTACATATATGGACAGAGTCATAAACACATAATACTTTAAGTAACATGTGTGTGTGTGTGTGTGTGTGTGTGTGTGTGTGTGTGTGTGTGCGTGCGTGCGTGCGTGCGTGCGTGCGTGCGTGCGTGCGTGTGTTTTGCACGGGAGATAACTGACGCATTTCCTGACTCTGTAAAAAAAAAATTGCGTTTTATTGGATTTTGTGTAGCAGTCAATTAACCATTCCATTAATCATGTAGGAGCAAACGACAGTATTAATGGTCTGTCTCTACAAGTTAGCAGACTGAGGTAGAAAATCTCTGCCTTCAACCCGTCTTTAAACACGAGATGACGTGTTTCATAAACAACACTTGATCCGCATATTTTTTAATCTGTGATTGCTTGCTTTATTTTATTTTCGCCACGAAACTGAATACCGTATTATGGCCAATGAGGCGTCACTGAGTTAAATAGAGAATAACTTTGACCAAATTATCTCTCTCTCTGAGTTAGAGAGAGAGAGAGAGAGAGAGAGAGAGAGAGAGAGAGAGAGAGAGAGAGAGAGAGAGAGAGAGAGAGAGAACAACAACATTGAAATGCCCACCTGTTTCCATCGGAAACCAAACTGTTAATGAAGTCGACAACCACAAGGTTCTAGGTGTGACCATTGACTGCAATCTTTCCTGATCCAGTCATGTGACTGTTTTATATAAAAGTACTTCCAAGACAATTTACCAGTTATCTTAAACACTTTTTGAACTTTCAAGCCAGAACATTATTCCTTCAATTCACCATCGACTGCGGATCGACGCTGTGAGACTTAGCAAGTGCAAATACTCTCAAACCCTTGATTAATTTACACAAAACAGCGCACAAGGAAATTCTCCTCAAAACCACACCGCGATTTTATACTATAATCTCCTATCTCTTCTACCCCTCAAAGAAAGACAAACCAGTTCTGATGCACAAAATAATATCCGAAAAAGTTGCACCCTCTCTGGCGGCTAAATCTTCCTTAACCGATCAGGACACTCCGGAAAGCTCACTATACCAGTCCCTAGGATGGACCTTTTCGAATCTAGCCTAGCTAGTATGTTCTGGCGCTGCTTTTTTCCAACTCGCTTCCTCACGCTCTTAGATTACCATCCAGTAATGGAACGCTTAAATTACATTTTATACATTATGCGCTGATTGATTGTCCTTGCATGGTGAACTTCATGATTATAACCAACCTGCACCGTTCAACGCACTGCGATCGCAAAAACAACAACAACAAACAAAAAAAAAACAAAAAAAAAACACACGATCGCCGATCCCTGTACCAAAAGAAAAAGAAATTCTAGATGAGGAACAAAAGCCCAAACTACTGAACAGTATGCAAGTAAAACAAAAACAAAAACAACAACAAAAAATAAAACAAACATAAGGTAGAAAATTAACAAAGAAGCTAATTTTCTCGAGCCGTGCACACAACACACCATGCCGACATCGGCGTGAACACAGTTCCCATTCTTCACGCATTTACCGACCAGTAATGTTTGCTACTGATTATTCCAATGCCCTATATATTTACCCCTATCCCCCTTTGTCTCATATCGTGTTTGATGTCTAAACTTAATTTATTCCATGTGTGTGCCGGTGTGTTGTAGCTTAGAAAATGTGTAAATGTATACTTAGATCTAGAATAGTCCTTTGTTTAACAATAACAATATACTTTATTAATCCCAGTGGGAAGTTAAAGCTGTCGTTCGATTGCACAACGAAGAACATATCTCAGTAATTCTAAATCATGAACCACACGCGCATACACACTCTTAGACATACACCCCCTTTCTCTCAATCAGCATACACTAATACTTAGTTATAGCAAACCCAAAATTACCTGGAATAATGTTTTCTCTGTGTCAAACCAAAACGTAAAAACTCTCAAATTGAATAAAAATCGTTATTTTATTACAGGACATGACCCATCAGTGCTTCTACAGTCAGCTGTATACAGCGTAAACAAAAAGGGTGCTAAAACTGTACCTTGAGGTGCACCAGTGTTTGTTCTAATAGCAGTTGATAGTAATCCATTTAGCCTTACATACTGAAGTCTGCTTGTAAGATAGTCAAAGATCCATGAAATAACGGAGGGTTTTTGGGCGAGGGCTGGATGTGAAAAAGCATACATGCTATCTATTAACCTAAATCATTTTCTCTTGTGTTATTAAATGAGTATATCTTATATCTTTATCAGCGCTCCTGGGCTCTTACGAGATGGGCGCCATAAATCATTTCTTCTTCTTCTTCTTTCTCTCTCTGTCTCTGTCTGTCTGTCTCTCTCGTCCTGATGTGACTATATGCGGTCGAAGTTAACATTGCAGTTGTTTCAACTGACCAACTCTCTCTCTCTCTGTTGTTCGGCGCTGGCAGTGGTTTAAGAATTCTTGGTTAAGCAGAACTGAGCAGTGCCTTACTGTTTTTTACTGTCGGTTCTGATTCCGTAGGACCTAGTCAGTGGCAGACATGAGCGTGGTTGGTGCGGTCATTGATTTTCCTGGCAGTTTGCTGTGTCACTTGTTGGCGCCCTTGTGCCGCGCAGCTCGTGTTTTGGCATCGTCCGTTGTAGCCTACACACAGCGGGCACGTCACATCACCGCTCGATCTGGCTGCCACTGGGCCACGCGCCATCGCTAGGGAAGCGGCATGACAAAATGTTATTATGCAAGCAAAATCTAAAAAGCTATGTTTTAAAGATGCTATATCGCGGGAACCGCTCGGTTACTTCGATTTCACACATGTATACTCGAAACCAAGAAAAAATCGGCATAGTTTGGAATCTACTGTCAGAAACAGTCACTGATTTCTACTGACATTCAACTTTTATGGCATATTGTTTTTCTTACAAAGTCTTTTGGTCCATCGTTTGTCTGTCCCAGACCCAGTCTGTCTGTGTGGGCGTAAAACACCAAATTACTTACTTAGTTTCCCAGAATACAGACACGGTTGCAAAAGGTCAGTGCCGAGTGTTTCCACTTCAACTTTGCTGCGCGGCAATGGCGGACAACTCCGTTGATGGAGGTGAGGGGATGATGGAGTGATAGCAAGGCCAGCGGATGATGAAGGGATAGTAAGGCCAGGGGATGATGAAGTGATAGCAAGGCCAGGTGATGATGAAGGGATAGTAAGGCGAGGGCATGGTCTTTTTTGGGGGTTTGAAACATCAATTAGAAACACCTTTTTGAATAAAGAGCATATCTTGACTAATTTGTTTGATCTAGAAAACTAAAAAACTAAAAAAGAGAAGAAGAAAAAAGGTCAACTGAATTTTTTTTTTTTAGCTACGATAAGGACAGCGGAACAAAAAAGTGCAGTGTTTGTACAAAAGCGATCAGGTCATGCTCCAACAAGTAAGCTGAGACAGAGGGCAGGGAGCTGGTCAGATCACGGCTGGCTTAAAAAAAGGGGAGTTACACAAGGGGAGCGGGGAGAGCTCAGTGGTTAGAGCGTCGGACTCGTGATCGAAAAGTCCCGGGTTCGAGTCCCGGCAGGAGCGGTGGGAGAATTTTCTTCTCCAGGGTCAACTTTCTGTGGTGACTCTTATTTCGGTACCTGTTCCACCCCCGTGTTACCGCAGTATCACGTAAAAGATCCCGGTCATTCTGCCAAAGGTGCAGGTGGCAGGTTACAGCTAAACACACACACACCCTACCTATGTGGTTTTGAATGAAGTGACACTGTAAGTTGGTGCATGGCTGAATGGTGTACACAAAACTTGCGCTGACACAGCAGCATTTCACGTGGCACCAGCCATGCAACAACCAAAGAGCGCTACCAGTACACCACTTTCGTGGATATTAATAATACGCGCTATAAAAGGATACAGTCACTCATCAGAATCACATGCGACATGTGCACAGTGAGTCTGCTCGAGAGCAGAGAATAGCGCTGTATAAAAGTTATGAATAATAATAATAACCATCTGAACACTGACGTCAATCACATCCGGACTCCCCGAGGCACGCACACATACACAAGCAGGCAGTCACGATGTTCCTTGAGCGTTGTTTCTTGGGGGACAATAAGGTGGTACCCAGCAACCACCTGCCATGCTCTAGCTGATCAGAGACTGGCTACAGTATATGGGTCATTCTCCTGAAAACTGGACAAAGAGGGTGCCTATTTCCCGATGAAATAAAAATTAAACTAAAACATGAAACCGCTATATTTCTGATGTAATGTGTTTTGGAGAAATAAGGGAAATGCCACAATAGGTAAATGCATCATTCTTTCTTGCGCTGTGAGCCTTTTTTTGTAAACATCCGACATTTTCATGGCCGCCATTTGTGACATGGCTTTGGGAAGGTTAGCTGATCGCAGATATTTCCTTGGAATCGTTCATGATTGAATCAAAACAGGTTTCATGAGAAAGAAGGAGGCCAGTTCTTACATACAAATGGTATTTATTGTGTGTTGCTTGCTATTAACAGCTCCAAACAAAGGAAAGATAATCAGTGTCTCGCACGTTACCGATGGTGTCTTCTGAGTGTGTATCACGATATTGTGACTTGTTCACAACGGAAACTAAAAAAACTGTCTTTTTTTCATCAGCTTAGTAGATAACCACATTTCACCTTATTTTTAATGCTTGTTTGATAACAAAAGAATAGATACGAAATAAATTACAGTCATTTCTTCAGGGGTAGTTGACGTGGTGTCTTACAATGGTGTAAAGTGCGAGCACATAAAATAATTATTTCTGCTTGTACCATTGACTTTCGACCTACCCTAACGTACCAGTCCACATCAGCTGACTTGCGGCAACAACGTTTGACCTCTTTTTGCGCTGTGTGTGGTGTATTATTTTACTAGAAAAGGGAAAGCACTGTGGTGTCTTCAGGGGTGAGGGATGTAACGCTCGTGACACATATTTGTTCCCACTCGGCGGAGTGTTTGTTTGCAATCTTTTGTAACCAAACTTGGTATCGTGGTGCACCACCACAAGCCGGAATGTCGTGCGAAAAAATGGGATTCTATCTTCAAGGTCAAGGTAACAGTGTGGGCTTATGTAATCAAAATAAGACAGTTTCTACTATATCTTTTATTAGTTCTAAACCAGTGAGTCTTTTGCAACCAAACTCAATTTGAGTGTAGATCATCATAAGCAAAGAAGTGTCCAGTGAAAATGTTGGATTGCTGTGTTCAAGATCAATGTCACAGTTAATGTTAGTTTAGATGATATCTTATGCATCGCTGAACCATTTGTAAACAAACCCATTATGGTGAGACATCATTATAAGCCAGAGCATCATATGCGAAAAATGGGTTTCTATCTTCAAGGTCAAGGTCACATTAGCTGGATTTCGGTTCATACAATCAAATATGACCTGCTGATTTGGTTGGGCGACCAACTTAGTTTGACAGTGCATATTCATAAGCTTGTGAAAAGGCTGCTCGATTACTTCTGGCTCTCAAACATCCCCTTCTGATTCTGCCAGGAACCTTGGAGTCATTCTCGACTCAAAACTGTCCATGGAGAAGCACGTCATAAAAATCTGTCAGACTGCTTATTTCGAGCTTAAACGCATTATTTTAATCGGCAGGTATCTCACTGAAGACGCAGCCAAGACTTGTTACTTCCTAAGTCCTCTCACGGCTTGATTGCTGCAACTGTCTCCTCATGGGTACACATAATTCTGTCACCCAACCTCTCCATAAGATTCAAAGCTTTGCTGCAAGATTCGTTCTCTTGGCCACCACCACTCAACACCTCTCTTGGAAAAACTGCACTGGCTTGCCATTTCAGAATGTATTAAGTATAAAGTCGCTTATATGTGTTTCAGTGCTATGAATGCTTCTGGTCCTGCTTACTTCTCTGACCTTCTACATGTCTGCACTCCGTCTCGTATACTACGCTCTTCTTCTGACACACATATGCTAAAAAACCACCAGTACAAACGAAAGACTCATGGCTTTCGCACTTTGTCTTGCTTTGGACCCCACATTTGGAATTTACTCCCACAAGACCTTAGACACTGCTCAACCCTGTCATATTTTAAGGCCAAACTGAAAACATTCCTCTTCTCACAGTATTTCCGCCCCAACTATCATCACCCAGTTTCTGCTACAGTCATTGTGTGTGTTTGTGTGTTTGTGTGTGTGTGTATGTGTGTGTGTGTGTGTGTGTGTGTGTGTGTGTGTGTGTGTGTGTGTGTGTGTGTGTGTGTGTGTGTGTGTGTGTGTGTGTGTGTGCTTTCCATATAATACTTTATGTAAATTGTTTTGATAGGACTGTGCTCCACATGTGTATAGAATATCGTATTCAGGTTAATAGGTATCATGTGAGCGCTCAGAGCGTTGATGAGTCGCATGGTAAATGTACATTGTTATTATTATTCATAGTTTTCAACTGTAGTTGAGGACACGTAAACAAAACAAACAATGACCAAAAACAAAAAACAAAACAAAATACAAACAACAAAACAAGAAAGAAGGAAAGTGAATTAATGTGATTTCCTTTTCAGAACATTGGCAGTCACCAGTTTTAGTGTGTGCGTGTGTGTGTGTGTGTGTGTGTGTGTGTGTGTGTGTGTGTGTGTGTGTGTGTGTGTGTGTGTGTGTGTGTGTGTGTGTGTGTGTGTGTGTGGGTGGGTGGGTGGGTGTGTGTGTGGGTGAGTGTGTGGGTGAGTGGGTGTGTGGGTGTGTGGGTGGGTGTGGGTGGGTGAGGAACGGGGTCCCTGAGCTAACTTTAACCTCATTATTGCACTGTGTCCTTGGCCACTCTCTAGCTCGTACCGACAGTTCAACTGATTTAACACCACGACTGACTATAGCTTTGTCACTGAGTGTCTCCCTGTGTCAGCTCTGTGTAACCGGCGTACCGTGCCGATGTAATACGCGAAACGTCCTCCCCGCCAAATATACTCCAGACTCGGAATGAATGGAGTACGCGGATTAATTAATTAAACATGGTGCATAACATCCACAGAAACCATAAGGCTTATTAGGGCCGGGATGGGGGGAAAGGGGAAAGGGGGAAGGGGCTATGGAGGTGGGGGAAGAGAGACTGAATTTTATATTATCGCTAACAGGCTACCCCGCTGTCACCTCGGAAAGACTTCTGCATTAAGATGGGCAGCGATGAGAGCCATTTTAATGTTTTATTAATTGCGATGGACAAAGTCACAAGGCAGTGTCCACAAACCACAATCTTTTGAACAGAAAGGAGAGCCGAAGCGGAATGGAGCCGATGCCCTTCTGCTTACCTGCCTAACTCCTTACCGCCTTATCAAGCCAAACCAGAATTCCCGCACGCAAACTACGCACAAGAATAGGTCTTCTCGCGGCGAACTTTAAAGAGGCGGCTGTGTGCGACCGGGAAACTCACGACGCTTGGCGGTATTACCACACTTCACGGGGAGAGTAATTCTCGCGAGTTGGGGGAGTTTTTCTGGCGTAGGTGGAGTGAAGACCTCAAAGTACGCCAGTTTTGCGTAAATCTGCGTGTACTGACCGGGATGGCTGCCCTGGGCCTCTGCAAACTGCGCACCGCACGGCAGACGGCACAACATAAACTTCAGTCAGCTCCATCACAGCTTACCTTGTCTCGGTCGCCTGCAGCCTTCACTTCCGTAGCTTGCATGTGAACATGACACAAAACATTTCCTATGTCACTGCTGTCAAAATAACTTGTCCAGCATTTATGTTTTAAGTGACGGTTTCGGCCCTAAAATGAAATGGAAGTCCACGTTCCGGCTAAAATGAGTCATGGAAGTCCACGGTCCTAAAATGAAATCAGGAAGTCCATACAAGAACAAACTTGCAGCTAGTCATCGGTCAGGCTATTGTTCCATGGAAACTAGCACAAACATTAACCCCTTCAGTGACCCAGCCTGTAAAATTTCCGGACTGAAGGATGCACGGATAAACGCCTGCAAACGTATATTTTCCGATCCTATAACACATCAGCTTTCAATGCTATGCGTTTTGATGAAAATCCGTCCTTTCGCCAGTGCGAAATAGAAGACAGAAAGGCTGAAGGGTTTCAAATTTCGCGCTTTTCATGGTCGTTTTCAAATGACATCATGGCAGTGAAGGCGGGGTTAATAGGGCACACCCATGAATCACTGAACTGCCGATGAAACTGGGAGTTGTACCAGTAGTCATGTAACCAATACAACAAACGGTACACTGAAGGCACACTCAGCCGCCATATTTTCAAATTACAAGGTAATGTCACTGGACCCCCCCACCCCCCACCCCCGCCAAAAGAAGAAGGGGTTATCTGTAACCGTCTGCGAACAGATCCTTGCCCGGTTTGACCTTCACTGGGCCATATATGTCATCACCTGACAGCACAATGACACTGGCGCAGGCTGAAACGTGGCACGTGCACGTTTGACATAGCTTTCAAAACCGTCAGCTGTTTTCTGATTATGGATGTACCACTGATTAATTTTCCTGCAGTGCGTCTGTGGAACAATACTGACGACTCTTTTTATGCTTGTACCTGTGTGGACTTGAGTTTTATTTATCTTGGTCACTGGAAACGCAAATGGTCGAGGTATGTATAAGCATTTTCGATCGGATTTGCAGCTAGCCCACCCCCGAGCAAGACGAAAGGGAAAAGGCGGTGTATGAAGGGATACGGGGAAAGGGGGGGGGGGAGAGGGGGGGGGGGGAAGCAGCAGTGACATAGGGAACAACTTGATTAGAATAGAGTAAAACTTTTTCCTTTTTTTTAAGAAAAAAGGGGGTGGGGCGGGGGGAGTAGTGGGGGCGCGGTCTGTGAACGTTAATGTCTGACATACTGGCCGTTAGTCGATCGTACTCTGCGCAATGTTTTTACCACGCGAGTTGCTGGCAATAATAATTATCGTACAAATTTACCGCATTTCTTCCTCTTCCTCGAGTTCTTTGGCGTTAATCGCTGACGCAAACCATTGAAAAGCTAGTTTTGCGGCCTGGCGTGACTAGGGAAACGCCATCAACACGCAGCGCACGACGAAGCGTGTAGAGCCGCGTGTGGGAAACAAGTATTTCTTTCAGTGAAGGTTTCAGGCCGAGTGCCTGGTGGGTGTTATCAGATGAAATCTCCATGCTGGCGTTACGCCGGCTTGTGACGCCGTAGCGGGCCAGCCAAACAGCGCCCTAAACAAGCGTTACTGCCACTGGAACAGGGATGGTATAGCAAGTGTGCACGCTCTGGAAGCGAGTGGGTTATTTCAGTCCGTCGCCCATCTGGGCAATGGACGGGCAAAGTTAGAGTGGGCCGCTCCTTTGACTTGCAGTTTTCGTCAGCAAGTGAGGTTGATGTTGGTTTGTGTCGTTTTTGTAGTGTCAGTGTGGACTGCAGTGACACCTGTGCAACCACGTCTGTGGCTCGCTGTCTGCCCCAGTCTTCAGACAATTGATTGTCATATAACAGCGTGCCGGTGCCGGTAAGCAGAGTGTGCACACGAAGCAGACTCGTTTGGAACCCAGTCTGCACACATATACACAGCATGGTAAAGTAGAACGTAGCTAGTCAGCGAAAGTTTCAGCGGCGGTTCCTTCCGCATTTTTAGTTTTGTTGCGCCAACTTGCGTAATGTATACTATTTGAATTTCCAAATAAACTCAGTCGCAGCTGAGCCTATTGGGGCAACAGAGTTATTTAGTATCGGGGTGATGGACTCAGTCTTGGTGCCGTAACATAAATGGAGTTGATGTGAGTTTAACCTTATTAAAGGAACTATCCGCGTCAGAAAACATGTTTCGTCCAATACTAAAAGGCAGCCGCCAAAGGTAAACGAGATCAAAATGAAAACTTAAACTCGATTCGGGATTTGTTGTTTCCACTGAAATTCCCGGTTCAATTTTATTTTCTTAAAATCCTACCTGCGTCTATGACGGTAAACGGATTGGATGTAAAACACCGTCACCTGTCACACCTGGCGGCCTCAGTAACGGCTGCCTGCTGCGACCTCTTTGAAGTTGTTCCTCGGGCGACTTGAGCACGCAACTGTCATGCCAGGTATTAAGGTACGTGCAACGTCAGTGACAGACGAGCCGCTAGGACATTTGTTGTGTGCGGCCATTTCCACAAATCGTCACTAAGAAAACTCAGTCTAAAAAGTGAATATAGAATTAAGTGGACCTTTTAAAAATTAAACACTTGATTTCAAGTTTAGATTTTTTTCTCTCACAAATTTTGAGCTCTTTTACTTGTTGTACTTTGAGAAGGCTGATGCCTTTAAGCCGTGCCTGTTTGTTGCACATTCACTTCATGGTACTGCGAATACATGAAAGTTGCTGAATACATGTCGGTTGCAGAACTCAGCATTTAAATAGCACGAGATGCTAGAACTGTAGAAGCGCCTCATAACAAACAAGAGCTTTATAAATATTTTAACTGACTTATGAGGAAAATACCATTTTCCTTCGGGAACCCCTTTTCATTTTATGTAATTATGATGAAGCACACAGGAGTTGTCTTAAACTAAGGAACTAGCGTTTTCAAACCTTGTATTGCCTTAAATGAACGGCCTTTAGTGTTGAGCGTGGTATGCAAGTTTATGTTGTGACGCCATATGACACTGGTATTTACCATCATGCATTTGTATAACGTTTTTAAGTTTTGTATTGTTTCTGTCCATTTCGTTTTCTTTATTAAACAGCATTTGTCCTTAAGCTGGTATCGATAAACTGGACTGAATAGTCGACTTATAGGCTTTTTTTGTTTTGTTTTGACAAGGGCAGTATTGAAGGGACTAACTATTCGAAAATTTGTTTGATGCCGGCTTGCGTATATCTTTTCGTTTGTTTGTTTGTTTGTATTTGTGTGTGGATTGATTTTGTGGATTTGACTTGAGAATGGTGTTACATATCATTCGAAGAGTTTTTAGTGAATGACGGAGTTTGATTCTGAGCGGGTTATCCTGTGCGGTTGACAGGACGTTAAAATCCATTACTGACTATCTTTGAATTGGCTGAAAGCAAATTTAAACGACCTTAGTATGCAAAAACAACAACAAATATTTTTTTGTTTGGTTTTAAAATGTACATGATCCGATTTGTATTTTGCCAGCGCAAAGTTTCCTTCTAGTTTCAGCATAAACTATTAGATTACTTTACCAGGAGCCCCTTACTTTAGGAGTATTTGACATATATGCACATTAAATTAGCATTAAATACAAGGCGGGGTTTTGACTGAGGGACGGGAGAGATCCAGCAGCTATGTTTGAAGAGGTCAAAATTGTGAGGCCTGACCGTCGAAATGATATTTGCGAGTGAGAGTATAGCGGAGATAATGTTTCCGGAAGAAGGGTTGGCACACGACGAAGAAAGATCTCTCTGGCACCGACATGTGCTGGATTTAGCTGAGCAAATTAGCCTTGCACGTTATTCGTGCTCTGCTGGTTAAGACATTTAAGACATGCTTGCCGTTGAGCGGCCTACGCCCAGCCCTACGTCCGATGGTGTCGGTTGGGTTGAAAGCTGGGACTTGTGTCTACACACAGAAACGCGTTGATTGCCACACGTTGGAGAGTCAATCCGCGATACACAACGTCCCCTCGCTCTGCCTCCAGCCCAGTTATTCAGACAGAAAGCACAACTGACAAAGTCTAAATCTTTGCACCGAGGAAGCTTTCCATTCGTGTCTGATAATAATAACTTACACTTATATAAAGCGCCCTTTCTCACAAGAGAGCCAAACTGAAGCGCTTTACACTTATTTAGAAACCCAGTGGAAGTGATAGCACAGAAGCAAAGAGGACAAGTTTTGTTTTTGATTCTAGATTTGATTGGAAGCTTGTGTAGGCACAATGCGAAGATGAGATGTAATTGTCGTCTGCCCTAGGAGCTTTCAGGAAGAGACAGACTGCAGAAGGTGTCATTCAGTAAAGGGTCAAAATGATATAAACAACAACAAACAAAGAATCAATAACTGTAAGTAGATACTAACCGAGGCAGAATACTCGACTCCATTCTGCAAAATATGTTCTGGCAGATCGATCGAGGTATGTGATATGCGACACGTACTCACTACGGTGGCCGCGGTGTCTACAACACAGCACTCGCCAGACTGGCTAGGGTGTCTACAACAGAGTGCTAGTCTGGCAAGGGTGTCTACAACAGAGTGCCAGTCTGGCTAGGGTGTCTACAACAGAGTGCCAGTCTGGTTACAGTGTTTACATCAGAGTGCCAGTCTGCTAGGGCGTCTACAACAGAGTGCCAGTGTGGTTACAGTGTCTACAACAGAGTGCCAGTCTGGCTAGGGTGTCTACAACAGAGTGCCAGTGTGGTTACAGTGTCTACAACAGAGTGCCAGTCTGGCTAGGGTGTCTACAACAGAGTGCCAGTCTGGTTACAGTGTCTACAACAGAGTGCCAGTCTGGCTACAGTGTCTACAACAGAGTGCCAGTCTGGCTACAGTGTCTACAACAGAGTGCCAGTCTGGCTACAGTGTCTACAACAGAGTGCCAGTCTGGCTAGGGTGTCTACAACAGAGTGCCAGTCTGGTTACAGTGTCTACAACAGAGTGCCAGTCTGGCTAGGGTGTCTACAACAGAGTGCCAGTCTGGCTACAGTGTCCACAACAGAGTGCCAGTCTGGCTAGGGTGTCTACAACAGAGTGCCAGTCTGGTTACAGTGTCTACAACAGAGTGCCAGTCTGGCTAGGGTGTCTACAACAGAGTGCCAGTCTGGTTACAGTGTCTACAACAGAGTGCCAGTCTGGATACAGTGTCCACAACAGAGTGCCAGTCTGGCTAGTGTGTCTACAACAGAGTGCCAGTCTGGTTACAGTGTCTACAACAGAGTGCCAGTCTGGTTACAGTGTCTACAACAGAGTGCCAATCTGGCCGCGATGTCTACAACATGCCAGTCTGTCCCCAGCGAGGTGAACGCTTTGCTCCTCGGACCGTTTCGCAGCACAACTGCCGGTGCAGCCTTGCGTGGACCTGTGGACCGGTGGGTGAGACAGTGGACTGTTGGGGCCACTCTTTGCCAGCCTCCACCTGCAGGTCCACATCCCGTTTCTGGTTGACTGTACCCATCAACTGCACATTAACTTGGTGTATGGACAGTAGCATTATTATGCTTCATCAAAGCCAAATGTACTTCTGAACACCCCCAAAACTGCATGGCGGTGAGGGCCAAAAGGAGGCACAAACTAGCCTTAAGAAATCGCAGGATAGATCTTGATTCACCTGAAAAATGTTCTGTAATGATCACACACACACACACACACACACACACACACACACACACACACACACACACACACACACACACACACACACACACACACACACACACACACACACTCCCACACACTCTTATGTGAAAAAGTAAATCACTGCAATGATCAGTGTCAAACCGTCCGGAAAAAACCCTCAGTACATTGCTTTACTGGTTGATGAATGTTGCGATGAATATTGTGCACAAAAAAAGGGGCGTCAGTAATGGATGGCTATTTTCTGCTAAAAACGGGTGCGTTACGCGTCGTCCCCTCGATGTGTTTCGTCTGAAATGACCACTCTGAGGTTTCGAATTGTGTTGCTTGACAAAGCACTGATGGGCTGTTAAAACCTCGTAACTAAATCTTTAGGGCTGACACCATAATTATATAACAGAGACTAAAGATATGCTAAGGTGCGAAAAGTTTAGTGGTTACAGACAAATGAATTCCACAAACATTTCTGACCACTGTAGACATATCTCCGTTTCGATTTGTCGCAAACGAGTTATGGAACTCAACTTCCGTCTTTATTTATCTCTATTAGCGCATCCAGTAAAAAGCGACTGTCGAGATTTTCCATGTACATTTTAAGGGAATTTGTTTTTTTTCCGTAACGGCTTTTATGTGTACAAAGAATATGTATAAGTAAATTGGTCTTCAAAAGTACAAAACTCTTTCTAAAAAAACTCAAACAAACAAACAACCATTGAGTTGCGAGGTTTTAATGGGCTGCTGATCTTGGGCGTAGGCAGACATGCTGCAAACAAAGATTCATCACATTCAGCTTGGTGCGAGAGGAATGACTTAAATATTTTCTGTGCTGACTCTTATTTCGGTATTCGTTCCACCCCCGTGTTACCGCAGTAGCACGTAAAAGATCCCGGTCATTCTGCCAAAAGTGCAGGTGGCAGGTTACAGCTAAACACATACCTTAGTATGTGGCTTTGCATGATGCGACATGGAGCATGGTTGTATGGTGTACACAGAACTTGTGCCGAGACGGCAGCAGTTTCATGTGGCAGTCTGCCAGCGCTGTAAGTACACCACTTCGGTGGATATTAAAAATACGCGCTATAAAAAGCTAGTCACTCATGCAGAACCGCATGCGAGCGCAGTGAGTCTGCTCAAGCGAGCGGAGAATACCGCTATATAAGAGATCATCAATCATCAATCAAAAATATTGCTAATCCTGGCGTACGGGCATTTTGTCATGTCTTTTGGCTTAGTCTGCAGTGTTTCTGTGGGCACCGACTTTGGCAAACTGATGTTCAGTGCTGTTGACTGGTCTGATTAAGCATGCAGTCCTGCCCCCCTTGCAATAGTTTTCGTATTAACAATGTGGATAATTACTTTCTGCGATAATTTTATCGTCAGCTGAACATTATCAGCTTCATGGCACCTTTCTTGTCGACTGCCGAGCTTAACAACAGGAAGTTGCCTGCGTGCGTGAACGTGCACACAGGTTTTTGCTTGAGCGTGCGTGTGGGTGAGACTCAGTGACAGAGTTCCGAGACGGCTGCAGGTCGTATCGATTGCAAACACTCTGTGTCCAGGAGACCGATTATTTCCCTATTTTGTGTACGTTTGTGTCTCAAACAGCAGATTCCCCTGGGGAATTTGACTGAATGGCTTTCTGCAAAGATGACCAACTGTGGTAGAGGGCTTGGCCACAAAACGGGTGAAATTCCGACACAACCCGGCAGAGGCGTTCGCGTTTACCTATTAGTCCTGTGTCCCAGCGTTACGTCCACACAAGCTTTTGATCTGGCCGCCATGTGGTACTGTGTTGACTGGTGAAATGCAAGATGATCTGAGTCACAAATCCAGCACTCATTTGATAGCAGCTGATATATCTCATCAATGACCGTGCGCTGTCACATGTACGTTTTTTGAAGATTTGTTCAGAATCGATCAGTCTTTCGCTTTGTTGTCAACCTTTAGCTTGTTAGGGAAACATGGCTTCGACACTAAGGGCTTTTCTCGCGGATATAGTATCTGTGACTTCTGATTGATTTGCACTGCTTGGGTGATTGTCAGCCCAGAACCGTCTGTTCAGCATTTCCGCTGCTACGGGGCCACGGTCTTCACTGTGTGTGTGTGTGTGTGTGTGTGTGTGTGTGTGTGTGTGTGTGTGTGTGTGTGTGTGTGTGTGTGTGTGTGTGTGGTGTGGTGTGTAATGTGATGGTGTGTATGTTGCAGGGGGGCTGTAGTCAGCAGCGTGGTCGGGGCAAGATGTACGGGTTGTTGCTGGAGAGCATCCAGCACTACGTGAAGGAGCAGCACGGAGAAGCGAGGTGGCAGCAGGTGCTGGAGGAGGCGGGGCTGCACAACATGATGTTCACCACCCACCGCCAGTACAACGACCAGCTCATGCTGCGTCTGGCCACGGCCTGCAGCACCGTGCTACCGCACGCGCTTCCCTCGGTCGACCGTGCTATGCACTACTTCGGCACGTGCTTCGTGGAGTTTGGTCGGGTGTACGGTTACGACAAGATCTTGCGCGTGGCAGGTCGACATTACCGCGACTTTCTGCACGGCATCGACAACCTGCATGAAACCATTCGCTTCAGCTACCCGCGCATGCAGAGTCCCTCCTTCATGGTGGAGGAGGAGGACGAGCGGGGCTGCGTGCTGGTCTACAGGTCCGGGCGCAGGGGCTTCGCTCACTACGTGATGGGTCAGCTCCAGCAGTGCGCCCTGCAGCTGTACCACGTCAACGTGCGCATCACCATCCTGGAACAAGGCGCCAGCCCAAGGGGCTGTCACGTCCGCTTCCGCCTCCACTTCCACAACGCCGCCTACTGCCCGCCCCTCCTTCCCCCCGCCCCGCTGACCACGTCCAGCAGCCGTATGGACACGGTGCCCGGCTCTCTGCTCTTCCAGGTCAGCAGCACACCGCCACAGCACCACGCGACACTGCACACAGGGCGTAGCCTGCCAGCAGGACACACTCCACTGACAGTACAACAGCAAAACACAGCGGGGTGCGACACAGCACTGCCCAACACAGTCGGATGCAGCACAGCGCAGCCTAAGACGGCATGATACAACACAACAGTTATTCACAGCAGGGCACGGCATAAACAACATTGTATAACACAACAAAACGGAACATGACACTACATAGCCTAATATTGCAGGTACAACACTACGCAGCGCTGATGCAACAAAACCTAGTACAGAAGAACTAAACGCAACAACAGGGCAGATCATTACATCCAGCAGGACGCGGCCTCACAACTTAAAATCGAAGTACAGAACAACTACAGCGTCTGTCATTACTGTAAACTGAACACATCTTTTAGTCTTGGTCAAACAGGAAGTGCAACCCATTCCTCGTAAGACATGTCCGTATTGTCTATGTATGTATGTATCTACTGGGTTCTTATGTGCACTTTGTTACGTCTTTCTTCTCTCCACAGCTGTTTCCATTTTGCATCGTGTTCAACAAGCACTTGCTGATACAGAGAGTAGGCACCAGCGCCGCTAACTTGCTTGGAGACCGTTGTCGAGCGGGAACACCACTGACATCCGTCTTCATCTTGCGGCGCCCTGTTGTGGAGTTCACCTGGAATAATGTAAGTGCCGAAGAACAGCCCACACCATCTGCTGTCGATGACGCAGAAATGCACTCCCGGTACGAATCACACAAGTAGGCAACTTTGACACTGCGAACATCCGCCCCTCGGCCAACATTGCTTCACTGAATACAAGATAATTACTTCATTGAATACAAGATAATCTATATGACAATTCACAGTTATCAGTGCATGTAAAGTGAAACCACTTTTAAGAAATATTACTACCGGTGAATGAATGATATAAAACAACAACAGCACACGGGTTTCAGGATATAAAACAACAATAGTAATCCGCAAGACTGATGTGTCCACATCCCAGTTTATCTGAAGGAACCCCCCAAAGCCGAGAACAGAAGTGAAACAACCAGCCTCAGTTCTGACATTAGTTATTGCTTAATCTTTAGAACCAAGTACCCTGCCAGTAGAGAGAAAATTATGAAACTTGGTGTGGATCAAACATAACTTAGCCCCAGTATCCCATTTCACATACTCATTTTTCTAAAGTAACGTTGACCACGATTTCCAGTGGTTCAGTGCGGTTATGCAATTTTGTGAAGACGGTATCTTCTGAACCCTTCAACCTTTTGTAACCAAACATGGTATATGGTGCATCACCATGAGCGAGATGCAAAAAAAAAGAAGAAAAAAGAAGAAGATTTGTTCACGGTCAAGGTCACGGCGAAGGCTAAACTATAAGAAGTGATAAAAGTACTAAGTGATAAAATGGGGGGCGGGGATAGCTCAGTGGTTAGAGCACCGGACTCGTGATTGAAAGGTCTCGGGTTCGAATCCCTGCTGGAACGGCGGGAGAATTTTCTTCTCCAGGGTCGACTTTCTGTGCTGACTCTTATTTCGGTATCCGTTCCACCCCCGTGTTACCACAGTAGCACGTAAAAAATCCCGGTCATTCTGCCAAAAAGTGCAGGTGGCAGGTTACAGCTAAACACGCATACACCTTACGTATGTGGATTTTATTGAACCGTGCTTCGGCATTGGTCACAACTTGTCCCTAATATGTCAAATGACATCTGAGGACATTAAGCATCAACTCATCATAAGTGATAAAAATCACGATTTTTGTCAACTGTATCTTCTGGACTGCTGATTTGATGATGATGATGATGATGATGATGATGATGATGATGATGATATATATATACATATTTTTTTATTGTCACACACTAAAGGCTATTTGAAAGAAAGAGTGACTTGTTTTTAATGTCACGGTCACAGAGGAGGCCCTAAATTTTAATGAATGTCCGGACGTTATCTTTTGAAGTGCTAGACCTGTTGTATCCAGACGTGGTATGGTGATGCGTCATAGAAATCAAAAGCGTCATGCAGGAGATTACTTTGGCATCTTGAGGTCAAGGTCACAATAAGATCATATATGAAAGTATAACTGAAAATATTTTCTGAGCCGCTTATCTTTCTGCAACCAAACTTGGTATGGTGGTACATTATCATAACCCATACTGATTGCTTTTCTTTCCAAGTTCAGGGTTACAGCAAAGGTCCATTCGTGGAAGTTTTTTTTTAACCTTCATTGTGACCTTGACCTTGAATTTTTAACCTTCATTGTGACATAGTCCAGTCTTACAGAAAGCAATGATGATGATGATGTACCATCAAGCTTCGTCTGATATTGCAAAAGGGTCAGCAGTTCATCATGATGATGTACCGCCAAGCTAAGTTTGTTTGCGAAAAGATCAGCAAACAGAGCAGAAACATCCTTTTTTGGGGGATATGAACCCTCACTGTGACTGACTTTCGAGGTAGCAAATCAATCTTGAAACTGATAGTAGGGCTCCTGGTGATGCATCTACATTCCAAGTTGGGTTACAGAAAGGCTTTAGCTGTTGACAAGACAGAATCCAGAAAGTCTTTTGTGAAAATGTTAACCTTTGCTGTGACCTGGAATTTGGCACGCGCCAACCAAACTACTATGAGTATGCCAGACTGATATTTTGGTAATAATTATTTGTTTGAACAACAGAAGAAATGGTACCGCTGCGTAAAGAGCAGCGTTGGGATGGAGTGGGTACCTGCAATGATGGGAGGAAACATTAAGAAGGCGGAGGGATGGGGAAAGGCTGAATCAGACCCATTGTGGTAATATTATTCATACACAGACTGACAATCTGCGGAACAGAAAGGCCACAAAAGCGGTAAATATAAGGTGTTTTGGAACAGTGCTTCAACTAATATTAGCTCTTACAAATTGCTCTTAGCTGACCGATCACGGAATGGGGTTGACTGCCTGACTGTTGACTGTTATCAGACTCTGCACTACGGAATGGTTTGATGGTTCACCGTTATTGGACTGTCTCGCTTCCCGTGGCAGGGTACCACGAATGCAGAAACTGTGACTCTCCTTTGCTGAGAATCCAGAGTTACCAAACGTTCTCGCCTGGAGTAAGTCAGAAAGAGTTTTACATGCTTCGAATGCTGTCATAAACGGTAATTTTTATTTTTCCAGTTCATTCTTTTTCATTCTCAATCCAATTCTTTTTCAAAATTGGTGACGTATGACGTGAACATTGATCTGACTGTCGATGTTTTTTTCCTGAACTGCAATTCACTCTGTCACCTTTTTGATACAACGCCACAGCCGTCACCCAGACTACTTACTGCTCAGTCACGATCCCCGATGGTAACCCATGCTTGTGCCCATCGTTACTGTTGCAGATCGTGTGTCTGCAGAACGTGGTGTTCGAGCTCGAGGCGGTGACAGACGGTGACACGCTGCAAGTTAAGCATAGTACACGACCATGCCCATTTGTTGGAGGCATCGCATCTTCCACACACCGATCTGTTAGGGCCGTCACCTCTCCCACAGAGCAACATGTTGGGGACGTCACCTCTTCCATACAGCAACCTGTTGGGGACGTCACCTCTCCCATACAGCAACCTGTTGGAGACGTCACCTCTCCCACACAGCAATCTGTTGGGGACCTCACCTCTCCTGTTGTTCCACTTTTTGGCAATGTAACAAAACAAAAGAAAGGACCCATCGTGCTTGCTCTTCATGAACAGTGTTCAGCAGGAAAGGTAACACAGTCGCCAGACTATACTACAGAAGAATCCATGACCACTGTCAATAGTTGTAAAGATGTCTCCGTTAAGACTTGTGAAACCTTCGGGCACAGCGAGTTGGGCGTGAAGGAAGGCACATCATCACTGATCACTTTGCTTGGAGCAAATGGCAAATGTAGGGAAGCTTCGAAACTCCCGCTCGACTCCGACAGTTGTCGAAGAACGACCAAGACCATACAGTCAGACATAGATGTAGCAGCAGCCAGACAACACCGAGATGTTAATGCGGTTTGCACCGATGGAAAGGTACTGAAAACAGCGCGCGCCCTAGCACGAGGCCCAGAGAGCAGCAAGAGCAAACAAACGTGTAAAAAGCTTCTGAGGGGACAGATGAAATTCATCCCTGAGTGGGGACAAATCGCCTTCCTCTGCACACCACTGTGAGTCTTTCGTCTTAACGGTTTATTAAAAACAAAAAAACAACAAACAAAAAAACACCTTTCATTGATGTACATTTTATGGTTATGTTGTTCTTCTAAACTGAAGAATAGAGCGATGTGTCTCGTAAGAATATGAACACCCACACCCACATATATATATATGAAACGACAGTGATATACACATGACGAAGACTAAATGTTTTGCATCTTAAAATATAATGACGATGCACAAAAAGGTACGTAAGCGCACAGGTACCTACGCATACGCGCACACGCCAGTATGGTGCAAGAATTTAGTTTCATATATATATACATGTGCATGTTATTTCACCATTTCAATGTAGGGGAGTGGGGTGGTAAGTTGAGGGAAGCAGGTTGGAAGCATGAATGAAGAGTCAAGTCAGAGGTTGCTGTAACATAACTTTTATTTGTACACCAACCAACCAGGAAACAGTGTAGGCTCTCCCCTGAGATGAACACATGAACACCGGCCACAACAGCGAACAAACGACCTGCCTCTGCAGGGACACTGGGGGAAAAGGGACACTGCCGGCCCAACGCACAGGTTTTAACGTCTTAGATAATTGGGGCCATAAAACAGGAAAAGGACAGGAAAGAAAAGATTAAAGGGTCATGGCCCGGAACATGTATACATACACTCGGTTACATCAAAAATATGTGAAAGCTATGAGATTTGAAATTCAAACGCCTGTTTGGTAAGTTGCTGCTTCGCCCTCTGGAGTAGGCCTGATTTGCTCTAAATGACATCCGGTCGACATTTCTGCACCTAGCGGCCTTTACTATAACTAAGGCACACCACACTGAAGAAGAATTGTTTGACTAATAGCTAACAGGTATTGACTAAGTCCGTTTTGTATTATCCCTGTAGTTTTTAATGACAACATGTTCGGCCGGAAATATTTGCTTTGTTTCCAGTTATCGAAGTTTACTACAACTGAGGTTGTAGCAAGCGGAGGCCACAATATTAGTGGTCTGTTTTGATGGTTATAGGTTGAAAAGTTCTCTTCGGTCATTATCATCGCGGAGCCACTGATTAGCCCTCCTTGAGCGAAAGACATCTGCCTGGTGATCAAAGACAAAATCGGATGTTTCCAGGTTAAATTCTTTTGCTAGTCACTCGTATGCCGATACACCCTTCTTTCCAGAGGCTTCCCATAGGTCTGATTGCACCTAGCATAAAGGATTAAATAGGATCTGGAAAGGGCCTGATGCTTCCAAGTAGGTTTCTCTGGATCGAATAGTTTTCCGCTTCTCTCATTTTCTTTGCTAGTGTGCGAACAGCTTTTAAAGTGTAACTTTTACCCACTAGCACACAACGTACTAGATCTAGCTAGTTCTGAAAGAGTGCGTTACTCTCTGGCGCACCTAGATCTAGTTCTTTCCCTTTGTAGGCGAGCTTTGATTATTTCTCTTTAGTTTAAGCATTTAAACCTCTGTTATTTTCAAAATATGTATTATAATTGTTTAAGGTCTTCCAGATCTAAAGATTATCCCCCCTCACCGCCCCCTCACCCCCTTTTCTTCTACGCTGCGATATTGACTAACCGAGTTGATGCGACCGTACGTGTGTGTGTGTGTGTGTGTGTGTGTGTGTGTGTGTGTGTGTGTGTGTGTGTGTGTGTGTGTGTGTGTGTGTGTGTGTGTGTGCGTGCTGGCAGTGTGAGCAACCTGGGAGAGCTGCAGAGGCTGAACATGTACCTGAACGACCTGAACATGTACGACAACAGCCGGGACCTGGTGCTGCACGGCCACAACCACGCCCCGCTCCTCGAGTCACTGATGGAACAGGTACGTACGTCACTCTCTTCTCGCTTCCCCCGCTTACCGCTTCCTTTTCGCCTTTCCCCACAGTTTCCAGATCGCACGTTCGCTTCGAGAAGCAATGGGCCCCAAAATGTATCTGTTGTTAGAACAGTTGTTTCAGTAGTACATAGATATGTGTGTAGGTTGTTGACACAGTCCAAACCTCGCTTTCCGGCGCCCTCGCTGGTTACGCTATGGAAGCCCCTATACTTACCCCCGCACATCTCTCTACCCAAATCGGCACTACTACTTTACCCCCACGCATCTGTCTACCGAAATCGCTTCTACTACTTTACCCCCCCCCCCCCCCCCCCCATCTGGCTACCGAAATCGCCGCTACTACGTTACTCCCATAGCCCTGATATAACCCTTTGTGATTGAATGGGCTCAGAGCATCAACTAACTAACTAACTTTACCCCCGCGCATCTGTCTACCGAAATCGCCACAACCGTGTTCTGTCTCGAATCGAACGACTTTGACTTGATTCGTGCTGGCATTGTTAGTATTTATAAAAGAGATGCCTGATATAATTTTAGTTGTCTGTAACAAGCTACTGCCATTTGCACACCAACGAAAAACTGTCAGCTGGTTGGAGGAAGACGTCGTAAACTGATGCTTGGAGTGCGACTGAGTTGTTCACTGAAGGCGACGTGCTTGGGAATTTGGATGTGATTGGTATTTCCCTCCCTCTCCTCTCCCGTCCCTTATTACACGTGATGTCGGCACATGGCGGTGTCATTTGGGAATTTCAATCAGATCTGCTAGGACGGGAGGTTAAATTCACAACTGGGATAATTAACAGCCAAGAAATCTTCTATACTATTCTTCTGCACGCGCGCAGCCAGAGGCACGTGAGCCTGACCGGCTTGTCATGTCAGGGCGGCACAGGCAGTCATTCCAGTCCCCAACCCCCCCGTCCCCTCCCCTCCACAAACAGAAACTGCATAATGTTATGCACTGGGCAGGACGGAACACTGGAACCCCGCTGAGCATGCTCAGTGCTAATTAATTTACACTGCCCGTAGGACCACAATCAGGAAGACTAAGCTTCGCCCCAGTGTTACATTTTTGGACTTGCTTCGTCTCCAGCTTTGTGATGTGATGCGTGTTATAAAAAATGGAATATGCAGCCGGCCAACTTCCTACTCATATAATAAAAGCATGTGGGTAGTCTGATCATCACCCCCTGTGTCCACAGTGATTATGTTTAGAGTTTTTTGTATGAGATACTATTTACCTCATAGTACTGCAGGTGCATGTGTTGGAATGTTGTAAGTCACTTTATGAAGCGCTCGGTCGGGGGTGGACTGTATGTTTTAATATCGTGCATGATGTTGCAGCAAGTAGCAATAAGCAGCAAAATCCGGGAAAACCTCAAAGCCCTTGACAAGGAACGAACTGAAGGCAACAAGTTACTGTACTCCATGCTACCCGAAACTATTGCTGTACGGCTGAAACAAGGTGAAAATCCCATCAACACTTGCCAGGTAGGCCACATTCTGACGTTTACCATTATATACGTCTGAAACACTATGTGTGTGTGTATATCTATATCTATGAACCAGTGACAGAAGGTCGTAAACAAATGGGACAGTGCACTCAAACTTTCAGCTCAGAAATTGAACTAAACTTTCTGAATTTAATGAAAGAACAAATAAAATGCCATAGAAAATATAAGTGTTAAGTGAACATGACGTTTTCCCAGCTGCCCTATAGAAAATCAGGTGTGATAAAAGGTCGGTTGTGATGATCGGACATGGAAGCGACAGAGTATTGTTTTTTGACCTTTTTGTTTACAATTCTAGCTGTATTTTGAGGAAATAAGGAAAAATTAGTACTTTAATCACTAGTTACTGATAATTTGAAATGTTGGCTTGTGTTCTCTGCAATGATAAAGAGAGAAGGAGTGGTTAATAACGATGCATAACATGACAAATCACAACCGACTTGGAGCGCTAGAACCGTTGAGTGCCAGTGAGTGGTAATTACTGACGCATCAATCAGATGCTAATTGTTAGCGACAGACGTCAGCAGACGGTTGTTGTACAGTCCTCCAGCACCGTGACGCCAATATGAAAACACTGCATTGCGCATGATGTGTGTGTGTGTGTGTGTGTGTGTGTGTGTGTGTGTGTGTGTGAGAGAGAGAGAGAGAGAGAGAGAGAGAGAGAGAGAGAGAGAGAGAGAGAGAGAGAGAGAGAGAGAGAGAGAATTTGGAGAACAAAATGAAGTTGACTTGACTAGGAAGGTAGACATTACAAAGGAAGAAATATCTTGCAGTGGATGAAGCATGCATGGCTATATTCTGACCTACTTTAAGCTTTAAAGAGAGAACATGATATAGAGCTGGGTTCTTTGCAGACGGAGCCTTATGTTCTGCGTCCGCAGTGCCCCACTGCATAGTTTAGAAGACATAAAAACAGAGGAACATGTCAAAAAAGTCCTTTGGTAATGAACGTACGGGGTTTTGTTTATAGGGACAAATCTGATTTTTGTGGTCCCCGAGTCAAACAGAAGGAAGTCAATGGATACAGACACAAATGTAATATATGGTTGTTTTTTCACTGCAGATAAGGGTGTTTTTTCGTTTGTTTTGTTTTTGTTTTTACCATAAATATCTTTTGGTGCAACTTGCTGATACATGTTATTAGCATCAGTCTAATATCACATAAAAAGGAAGAAGAAGGAAAATGAAAGTCCCCGGAGGTCCACTATTTTCTTGAATTTTGTAGCCAGACATGTAAATGTGTATGGCTACCAGAGCAGCTTGTGAGGGCTGACGGCGCCAGACGAGAACCAGCAGCCAGGCAGGGGAAGATTCTGGCCTGTCCATGGCCCATCGCTAGATGCAAATATACAAAAGGTTAAAAAGAACGCTAGTTAAATATGACGTACAAAACATGCGAAATTTCGGGGTAAGCCCCTTCTTCAAGCGAAAAATCAACAGCAGTTAATCGGTGAAAAAATTAACAGTACTTATCCGGCCTCTGTTGTGGTGTGTTCCGAATGGTGGCATGACAATGACGTGTAATGATTATTATGACACATAAGAGAGACGGAGATGGGGTGAAGGGGCTATTAACAGATGATTGGAATAAGCAGCTCTGCAACGTGACCTTAAACGTGTTCAGAATTCGAGGCGTTACAATATAAATAATGAAATATGAGCCAGAATGTATAGCTTGTTTGTGATCTTATACACCGTGTGTGTGTGTGTGTGTGTGTGTGTGTGTGTGTGTGTGTGTGTGTGTGTGTGTGTGTGTGTGTGTGTGTGTGTGTGCAGACATTTGATGCAGTGACGATTCTGTTCAGTTACCTGGTGGGGTTTAAAGACATCTGCAGCAACAGCGATCCAATGGACGTAATTAGCGTCATCAACAATTCCTTTGCTGTGTTTGACCCCATCGTTGACAAGTATGGCCTCTACAAGGTGAGTCGTTGACAGGTATTGCCTCTACAAGGTGAGTCGTTGACAAGTATGGCCTCTAAAGGTGAGTCGTTGACAAATATGGCTTCTACAAAGTGAGTCGTTGACAAGTATGGCTTCTACAAAGTGAGTCGTTGGCAAGTATGGCCTCTACAATGTGAGTCGTTGAAAGGTATTGTCTCTACAAGGTGAGTCGTTGAAAGGTATTGTTTCTACAAGGTGAGTCGTTGGAAGGTATTGTTTCTACAAGGTGAGTCGTTGGAAGGTATTGTTTCTACAAGGTGAGTCGTTGGAAGGTATTGTTTCTACAAGGTGAGTCGTTGGAAGGTATTGTTTCTACAAGGTGAGTCGTTGAAAGGTATTACCTCTGCAAGATGAATCGTTGAAAGGTATTGCCTCTACAAGGTGAGTCGTTGAAAGGTATTGTTTCTACAAGGTGAGTCGTTGAAAGGTATTGCCTCTACAAAGTGAGTCGTTGGGAAGTATGTCCTCTACAAGGTGAGTCGTTGAAAGGTATTGCCTCTACAAAGTGAGTCGTTGGGAAGTATGTTCTCTACAAGGTGAGTCGTTGAAAGGTATTGCCTCTACAAAGTGAGTCGTTGGGAAGTATGTCCTCTACAAGGTGAGTCGTTGGCAAATACTGCCTCTGGAGAAAGAGTTTGTGGACGGATCCTTGTCGAGCTATATTAAATGCAGATATTGCCCGTACAAGGAGAGTTTTTGAAAAGCATTTTTTTTCCCCTTGCGTACAAGGTATTGCATGTACAAGATGAGTTCTTCAAATAAATTTTTCCTTGTTGTGGACAGATATTGCGTCATGAACGAAGGTCAGTGTTTGATAAGCCATTTGCTGTAGTTGCCATTGCAAAGACAAAGATCACACATTACTGTGGGTACGCAGGTTTGAAATTGCAAGTTCGTTTTACCGGAAAGGATGCTGGCATGTCAGTCAGAAGCACTGGTTGAGTTGCAGGTGGAGACGCTGGGTGACGCAGTCTATATGGTGGCTGGAGGCGTACCGGACCCCACGGAGCAGCACGCGCAGCGGGTGGCCGGTCTAGCTTTGGACTTCATCAGTGAGGCCCACAGAATCAAATGTCACATCGAAAACAAGACTCTCACCGTCCGAATAGGTTCGTGACCCCTTCATTGAGGAACAAATGTGTCATCGAGAAGTTTACTCGTTAGAATAGATACAATTATGATATGATTTCCTCACAGAGGCCAACATCGTCAGTTTAGTCCAGAGACTTAGAAACAAACAAATTCAAACTCTTTTAATTCTGTTTTTATGTTTTTGAACATATACACATAATAATAATAAATTATTCTTATAAAGCTCTATTTTTTTAACCAGAGTTAAACTCACTGCGCTGTATAAACATCTTATCACAAAAACTACATTAACATACATTTCAGCAAACAAAACCTTAATTATTGTAGCTTAAATTACCGTTATCGCCTATCGAACAATAGACACACACACACACACACACACACACACACACACACACACACACACACACACACACACACACACACACACAACAACAACAACAACAACAACAACAACAGCAACAGCAACACACGCACACACACACACACATGACATGCGCACACAAATCTCCGCTCGTCCACTCATACAACAATTAGCAATATATTAACTTAATGATCTCAAACAAAAACACCAATTTCAATCTGTCTTATCACCCACCCAACCCGTGCCTCCTTCTCTTGCCTAGATCTCTCATGCTGTCTCCCTCCCCTCTTCCCGTCCCCCTCTCCCTCTCCCTATCTATATTCAACTGCCACACACTGACACAGATTTCTTCAGATTCTACAGGAAGGCCTGGGCAAACAAGAAGGTTTTTAGCTGCGATTTGAATTGAGACAGTGTTGGTACATTTCTTAGAGTGGCCGGCAGAGAATTCCAGAGAGATGGTGCCATGAAACTGAAAGAACGTTGTCCAAATGATTTGAGGTTTCGCTTTGGAATCTTTAGCAGCTTTTCATTAGAAGATCGGAGAGAGCGAGACGGTTCATAAGTACAGAGAGATGAAGAAAGATAAGGAGGTAAAGACCCTTCAAAATTGCGGTAAGCAAGAGCTGCAATCTTGTACTGACAGCGGAAATTTACTGGTAACCAGTGAAGTTCCTTAAGAAGCGGTGTTACGTGATCTCGTCTTCTTTTTTTTCAACACGAGCTGTGCCGCGTTATTCTGCACCCGCTGTAACTGAGCGATCTGGTCTGCTGGTAGACCTATGAAAACTGAGTTGCAATAATCAAGGCGGGATATGACCATTGCCGCAACAAGTCTTGCTGCAGCGCTTTGGGACAGATACGGTCGGATTGACGCGATACCTCGGAGCTCTAGAAAGGACGCACAGCAGATGCTGCTGATGTGCTTCTGCATTGACAACGTTTTATCAAGATGGACTCCAAGGTATTTAACCGACGTTTTGAAAGGAACACTGTTTCCGCCAGTGTTTGCGCACTCACTGTCAACCGACTCAAGACAAGATGCAGAGCCAACAGGCATAATCTCAGTCTTATCTGTGTTCAACTTAATCTTGTTGCTATTCATCCAGAGCAGAACATCATCAATACATGTCTGAATACAGGATTGAACAGAAAGGAACTGATCGGATGGGGCACTTTTGGACAGCTCAGTGTCATCGGCGTACTTGTGACAGTCACAATTATGGACAAATCACATCTAACAAAGGTAAACAAGACCGGTCCCAACACGGAACCCTGGGGCACGCCGTACACAAGAGGGCGGGAGGCGGACACAACACCATCAGCAATGATTGACTGAAAACGGCCACTCAGGTATGAGACAAAGCAGTCGAGGACTGTACCCCTAACACCAAAGGTTGTTTCAAGCCGTTTCAGCAGTATCGGATGGTCCAAAGTGTCAAAAGCAGCACTTAGATCAAGCAGAGCCACCAGGGAAACTAGTCTTTCATCCGCTCTACCAAGCAGACTATCAAGGACACTCAGTACGGCAGTCTGTGTGCTATGGTTTTGCCTATAAGCGGACTGAAAGATTTCGAGAAGATTATTGCCAGACGGATGTTTTTTTAAACTGAATCAGGACAACTTTCTCAAGAATCTTTGAGATAAAAGACAGATTTGACACGGGTCTAAAGTTCTTCATATCAATTGTGTCGAGTCCAGGCTGCTTCAAGAGTGGTGTTACAATAGCCTTCTTGAACTGGGGAGGGACTATACCTGTAGACATCAAGGCACTGTTTGGTGATGGAAGTAGGGATAGGATCAAGCATTCAACTTTTCGTCGGTGACTTTAAGATAGTTCACGTATTAGTTCGTCAGTCACCGGTTCAAACTGAGAGAGTTGTGGACCATCAAAAATTGCAAAGGTTGGTGGCTCACATGAGCGCGAGTCCAGGTCGTCACGGATACGGTCAATCTTGTCGGAGAAAAAGTCACAAAACTGATCAGGCAGATCGGAACGGGGGATGTCTGATGGGAGAGGGGCGGTGCTGGACTTGCCCAACAGTTCGCTGGACACAGCGAAGAGCTGCCTGCAGGAAGAGCTGGAGTCGATCTTCTCACAGTAGAACCGTCTCTTGGCCTCCTGAACACACGCTTTCACAGCAGCCTGCGCCTTGGCGTAGATTTCCCTGTGGACTGTGAGACGGGTCGCTCTCCATCGTCGCTCCGCTAGTCTCCGTCTCCGTCGAGCCTCCCTGATTTCCTCGGCCATCCAGAGGGCGGAAGGGCGGTCTCTCACGTGGTCTGACAGATCTGGGTAGTCGTGCACGCTGTCAAAGCATACACTAGGTATACGTAGAAATACAACGTTAATTAGCACAGACTAACCCGGTAAGCTAGCAGTATAATGGTGTTGAAGACGCACTACACAACAACAACAAAAACCAGCAACAAACAGACGAATAAAAAACAAAATAAAAATGCTACAGGCACAACACAGTAGCGACAGTGTGTAAAAAGGGAAGAAATAAAGGGACAGTATCAACAGCAGCAGGATGGGGACAAGAGAGAGGCAGTCAGTTAGTAACTTGATGTT
>OY757548.1:16291792-16340690 GCA_963584105.1 Alviniconcha strummeri | reverse complement strand
CACAGCTGTGACTGAATACATGACAAAAACACTACCACGTGACAATAGCATAATGTTTATGTGTCAGACTAAAATGAGGATGACGCAAAACTACTTCTCACCTCTTCAGTAAGAACAAAGACAGGCATTTGTCTTAGTGAACAAGGACCCATAGCGTGTGGTACAGTGTGTGTGGTACTGACAACTGATGGGGGGGGGGGGGGGGGGGGGGGGCCTGGCAGGCAGTCCTCTTTTTCGCACAATTATGACGGAATGAAAGAATGTTTCATTTTGTCATTTTCTGCTTCACGCAATACTTGAACACACGTTTAAAAGGTGTTCCCAATAGTTCGTTGATGTGTTTTATTTGAAATATGTATTTAGCCGGAACTGTATAGGCTATAATAGTTCTCAGTATGTGTTTACGGTTAATAGCTGGTATATGTTGTTGGTTAGTGTCTGAAAAAGGTGACCTGAAATGTACAGCACGATTTTAGGCTGTTCGTCTGGCCAATTTCAGATGAGTTGTTCGGATGGAACTGGGGTAGGGGTGCTGCACATCTCCCTTTGACTACTTTGCTTCCTGCTTCAGAAAATAACACACATTTAGCAGCTGACGCAATGGCGATAAACAATCCCAAAATAACAACAAGTTTTATTGTCGTTCTCCTCTGGCAGCCCCTTTAAAGACCTCACGCACGCAATCCCGTGTTAACGGTATGGGATCGTGTGTCGATCAATGACGCTAGGCTATGGGAAAAAGTGCTCTGTGTTGCTGCCACTCCAACGATCCAGGGCGGAAAAGAGCCTCCCACAGGAGTTAGCCATAGATGGGATCCGGCAGCTCTCCGAGCTCTTGAAGAGTGACGGCGACCTTGGGCTTGAGTTTCATCTCCACGCGTTTGAGGGAGTAGGCCGGGTCCGACTTCCACTCGAACCACTGGATGCCGGTGTTGGTGCCGTCAGGCGAGGGTCTGCGCGGGGGCCGTCGTGTTGTCCAAGCGGTGGTACACCCCGTTCAGCGAGCTGTAGCTGCAGGCGTTGAACCACCAGCCGGACTGGTCCTTCTTGCCGCAGTTGGCCCACCACATGTCGTGGTCCCGGTCAGGGGTCGTGAAGCGCATGCCCTGGTGATAGCCCAGACTGTCCCCGGCTGTGCCGTTGTAGCTCCCCAGCTGCAGTCTGTAGTCGTCCTCCTCACCCGCCACCCGCATCTGAAACACACAGCAGACACACACGTCGGGCAACAAGCAGACAGCCAGGTCCGTGGAAAATGAAACCTCGCAACAAGGTCATACCGGTCACGGTGACCGGTTTGAGAGACTAATATCATTTTTAAGCACACGTTTCAGTTGGTGCTGAACTTTCACTGACGAAAATTCAAATAATTATACTTGACACACATAGTTCCTCTGTGTTGAACGCCTGGTGTCGTTATCAGTTACTTACCAAACACAGACGGAGAAACGAAGAACGCCTCCTTTTACACTCCGAAACCTTACAGAACAGGACCTGTCCTGGGATAAATAACTCTTAACTGTTTAAGGCTGCCTTGAATATAAAGATGGCTTGCAAACATCCTCACTTTTTTCAAGTTTCCTTGCCCCAAATAACACACGAGGTACAGGCAACTGGAAATGTGGAGTTCACAAGTTTAATCAGTTTAGTCTACTTCCCGGTCTCCACTACCCCTGTAGGAAGTGGTTGATCTGGACTGTGTGCGTCATACTTACAAATGTGTACTTGGCATAGACATGCTGATCTTCCCAGTCCCACAGGTCTATCCGCAGTGTGTAGTTGGTGTCCTTGGTCAGGGTGTAGATGTTCTCATTGCCGAGCCAGAACTCAGTGTTGACGTTGCCGAAGCCAAAGGCGTAGTCGTCCCAGTTGCGGGTGAAGTTGAGGCTGCCGTCATGGCGGCGCTGTATGAGGGTCCAGCCGCCGTGGTCCGTGTCCATGTCGCAGTAGACGTTGAGCACGAGCCCGTTGGGCAGCTTGACCGGGTACACCCCACTCACGCTCACCCCGCTCATCTTCAGCTCATTGCAGTCTGCACGCATACCGCCACTAACATCGTCACCGTACCATTACCGACTGCTTCTTCCTTAGACTCGTTAAACGCCACTAACATCGTCACCGTACCCTCACCGACTGCTTCTTCCTTAGACTCATTGAACGCCGAGATGTCTCCAAGAGGAACTGGCGCGGACCGAGATCCCAGGAGGCTGGGAAAGAAGGAGACTACACCTAATATCACCTAACCCTGTTACCACCAGACTGATTTTGCATTAAGGTGAACAGCGATGTTCATTTTGTTGGGGGAGGGGGGAGGGGGGGGGGGGCAAAGTTACAAAGACAGTGTCCATAAATCACAACTATTGAAGAGAGAGGAGAGCCGAAGTGGAATCGAACTGAGGTCATTCTGCTTACCAGCGCCTTATACCTTACCGCTAGGCCAAACCGGCTCACGGCCGACCGCTGTCTGCCCAGCCATTTATAAGGGCGTTTCAGCTCGACGCTATCAGTGCTTAGTGTGGGGCGATATACAATCGTGGACTTGGACTTGCTGGCGATGGTAGTCACACCTGCTAGTCAGTCAGTCAGTCAGTCAGTCAGTCAGTCAGTCAGTCAGTATGTCTGTCTGTCTGTCTGTCTGTCTGTCTGTCAGTCAATTAGTCAGTCTCTCTGTCTGTCATGGAGGCAATGGCTGTGCACTCACCCCTGGCGACGGGCACGCCTTGAGTGTGGGGAAGCCTGTGCCGTGTTGATGTTGGAACGATGGTACTTCCGCTTCAGCTTGCGCACCAGGCTGTGCTCCCTCGGTTGATGCGTCTGGAAGACAGACAGCACAGTTAGGAGCACAACGGTCGTTACGCCACTGGCGTACAGTCTCTTGAGCAGGCAGTGTTGCTCACCAGCATAATGCTTTGAAAAGTTGTGTAACTTTTGAGCTTAAGTTCATTAATGGACAGAAACATCTGTATGTTTATTCAGACAGCCGACGCTTGTGAAAACATGACATGCGAATACATAGGATTCATTCATATTTTGGTCACTGCCTTCTTGAAGGGTGCAGGTGGCCGACACCACCTCATAATACATACCAGTTATGCACGTGAAACAGAAAACCAAAACTACAAACAAAATACGCTTGCGTTAGAGAGAGAGAGAGGAGAGAGAGAGAGAGAGAGAGAGAGAGAGAGAGAGAAGAGAGAGAGAGAGAGAGAGAGAGAGAGAGAGAGAGAGAGAGATGGCGGGGTGGAGGGCGGGGGGGGGGGGGGGGAAGGGGGGGGGAAGGGGGAATGGATTGGATTGCTTCCAACTTTGGTCTGGAATGCAACTAAAATAAGAGGAAAGATCCTCAGGTTGTGTGCTGTGAGGTAAGACGAAGAGAGGTGACGAGGCAGGCAGCGCGAAACTTTGTGTGTAGACACTGAAACGAGGGAGCGCTGGGTGTACCTGAGAATGACGTTGAAGTGTTTGTCGGCCTGCATCTTGTGCTGCTGGGCGTCCTGCTGCAGCCTCTCCAACACCATGCATTGGTGCTCGTTCTGCACCTGCACGGGCAGACCGCGGTACGCCGAGCTCTGGCACAGGGTCTCCCCTCCCTGCGCCCCGATCTCTACCAACACCCACCCCATCACACCCACCAGCGGCAGCAGCCACCCACACACCATCGTTTCTGTAACACACAGCAGCTTTTAATGTTCCAGTGTGCACAGACGGACGTGCACACGCTTGACAGTTTCTCATTTCCCCGATGCAGATAATTTCTTTTTTCTCAGCTTCACGACTCCAAGCTTCAAGCCGAGAAGCCCCGGGCCGGACGTCATTACTACAATTGTCTGACATGTTCTTTGCTGCCTATGTCCATGCACATAGGGAATACATATTTGATACTCGCAAGTACACGCTGTATTTTTATGGTTCAGTTATTCAAACAGTTCACTGGACTGAGTCCTTTAATTGTTTTCAATCTCTGATGTCCGCAAAACCAAACCTTCAGTCACAAAGACGTTTGGACATGTCATTTAAAGAATTTAGGCCGATACACCACTCGTGCAGTTTTTGCTAGTCTCAGAAAAACAAAAACAAAACAATACACGCACACATGCACGCACGGCGCACGCACGCACATACACACACACACACACACAACCTGCTGAACAACATGCTCAAAAACAAAACAAATAAAAGATAGAAAACATACATACCACATCTCTTGTACGAAACACTGATTTGCGTAACTCTTCCCACCGACTCTCATGAACATCATAAACAGATCGCTTCATCAGCATCTGCCAGCTCAACTTCATTCCCAGTACAAAATCGTAGTTCTCAAGCAAAAAAAAAAAAAAAAAAAAAAAAAATGAAAGAAAGAAAGAAAGAAAGAAAGAAGAGCTGTCCTGATGCAATATGCAGATAATGTGAATTCCGACCATTTGACACACAAATGTCAATCCACCTGCTAGCCACAATATCGATGTCAGCCTCTGATATTAACTATTATTATTATTCTGACTCCGGCCTTAGCGGATTTGTTGACAGCTTTTGACACTTAAATTGACATTTAGCCGTTACGTGAACGATATTTTGGTGTCCGGGGTCTGGCACTCAGCTGGTTCCAATAACGAACATGTTGCAGTTCTTTTCTGCACGAGGCGATAACTCCACATTGACCATGCTTGGTTATGGGGTGTCACATGGGTCACTACTACACCCAGCGGGTCTCTTTGTCAGGCCTTGTACGCAACATCTGCCACCGATCCTATCCAGCCACTCCTGTGCGCATCAATTTTTGCAGATCACGCCAAGAGCGGCGCAGATCATGCGTAAGCAAGTTTGACTCGTATGACAAATAATATGCCAGGCAAAATCTGCACGTACGTAGTAAGGAACAACAGTTTAGAATGCCGCTGGGAGCTAAGACGGCCGCGGTATGGCCTTTTACTAAGTGCAGCTGTTCATACTGGACATGCCAGTACCGTACAACGTGGAAACTAGTCAGTAGGGCCCACACCAAACTAAACACTATGACCCATTAGCAAGATTGCCGCCAGTCGATATAGTCGCTTCACATGTTTTCTGCCTAGTACAGTGCGCTAACGGTCTCACGATCAGTGTATGATGTAACAGCAATCTGTCGCCGCAATGGCCAGTATTCAGTAGTAACAGACAGCGGATACTATTGCTAGTAACAAGAGCAACTGAAGGAATCCTAGTATCCTAATCTTAATCGCCCGGTACGAGACCTGCCGCTAAGCCAGAGCGGGACGTGTCCAGCCCACTGAGCTAGAAAGCCTCAGCGGTCCAGCCAGAGACGTACACTACTTGCTGCATGGGTCACACGGTGTCTATGTCCAGCCAGCCTCGCCGCGCTCTTCAGTCCCGCCATCACTGGGCGGGGGCAGTGGACGAGACTTCATGTGGGCTACCTGACGGGCAGTGCGCCATTGCCAGTTCATGGGATGCTCATTGCCAGTTCATAGGACAGTGAACAGATGTGATCACGTCACTGTACCCCCCTCCCCACCCACACAGTTTGATTGGTCAGTAGCGGCGTTGATCCAGGTGGTTAGGACATAAATTATGGCCAGCACTGGATAGGAGTCTCACAGAAAACCAGTGTAGCTAAACCTTTACAGCCAACTTCGTAAACTTTAGCGTCTCTCAGGTTGTCACACTCGGAGCGACTTGCCACCATGACACTGTGGCTAACTCAGTTCCATCGAAACCAACAGAGTGGTGTTTTGACTCACGTTATTGTGAGCTACGAACCGTCGGTAGCCCAACGCATTTCGACTTAAACAGGCACAGACATGACCGCCACCACCGGCCTCAGGTGGAAAACCTCATAGCTGTTCATTTCCTTTTTTTCTTTGTGTGTGAAACCCCCTCATCTCCGACCCCCCACCCTCCGGTTCATTCCCCTATTGCGGCTACAGAAACAGAGAACTTGAATACTGGCAGTGAACATTCAGCACCCGACTTTAGTGATCTAAACTGGAAGAAAAGCAGAAAAGGTAAAGCCAAGGACTTGCCTTTTGGAGGCGGAACCTGTAGAACGGCAAGGAGCAGGTTTCCGTCCTACTGCTGGAACCGTTGGCTTGTCAGTGTCAGTGACACGTCTAGTCGACCTGCAAGAGGGGCAGCCAGCTTCACGCCCTCTCCCTTTTCTTGTAGTCGGCGCTTGGCCCTGTTGTGCTTATGGTGTTCTTTCACAGCGGCACTGGGTGCGGGCTTGCCGCCCATGTGGCGACCACATGCTGACGGGCCGCCTGGCACAGTGCACATTCCAGCAGTAGTTGACAGGCATACTTCCTAGTTTGTAGCTGGTGTTTTGTAAAAGGCCAGGAACAAACTGGCGAAGTAAAAATGTTTTCCCTGCAAGGCACATGCATGAAGTGGTATTGCTAGGGGGCTGTGTATGTATGTATGTGCCGGCACGTGCGAACAGCTCTAAATGTGTACACAATGCCACACTGACGCAATCCCGGCTACAAAAGCACACAACCGCACACTGGCCCTAGCAATATACCAGTCGGAACCCTCACGAAAAATATCAGTAACTTGAGTTGCAACAAAAATGCCGCCTACACATAGTGCACAAACTGACTGGCACCCACTACTAGGCACTGGCACTGCACACACACACACACACACACACACACACACACACACACACACACACACACACACACACACACAAACACACACACACACACACACACACACACACACACACACACACACACACACACACACACACACACACACATCATTTATGCCGCTCGCGCGGCACGCTGTCATACGGCAAACAAATCTTTCTGATCACATTTGTAAATATAAATACCAAACTTTGTACAGTTTTAGTACTCGCTTAAACCAAATTCAGTCACCACTGATTGGCATTATGGCATCGTCAAACATTGAGTTGAAACGGAAAGTCAGTCGCATTTCTCGCAGTTATTCAGTTAGAATCAAACTTTGGCTTAACTGTTTGACAGAAGGACTGATTAGATGGCACACGTCACGTGACATTATTTTTGCTGATCGGAATAAAATATGATCTGCTTGTATTCTTTTTCGTGTGTTTTATATTGTCTGATATATAAACATTTTTTTTCAACGCTTTGTGTTTTGATCTGGAAACCCGTCACGCTGGACACCGTTGAAACAGGGTATTTGCCGGAAATTGTGCATGATTATAACCCTTGTTGAGATCTACCGGTTTATGCCAGTTTGTGTGACCTTGGCCTTATTTCAAGGTCGCAATGACGTCCGAGCAGTGATGGTCTGAAACTGAGTCTGTATTTTCCTCGATCAGTTCGTTTCTTTAGTCAAGTTTAAAATGTGGACAAGATCATGCGTTCATCCCTGCTTTTAGTGACTTGGTCAGAGTCTCTGCTTTGGTGCATGGTGTAAACGGAGATCGGTGTTGCGTTTTTGGGTTCGGTTAGAATGAAGCAGCTTTAACTGGTCCATTATCGGAAAATGAGTGAGGCAAGATATGTTAAGACTCTGTTTAACTTAACATTTTTATTCCAGTTTCAGCGATCTTGACCGACTTTCGAAAGATGAAACTGAAATTGTATGTGTCTTAAGCTAGTTCAGTTCTTTCAACTTTCAACTGCGCAGTGAACATATCCGCCTAAGTGAAACAGATATTATCGTTCTCCAAGTTTAAGAGTGATAGTTTGATGAGAGATAGTTTACACATTTCATGACTGATGCGTCACTAAAAACAGTTAAATGTTGGCATTTTTTAGCTGCTGTTAAGGTGATGTGGAGTTTAAAAAGTCTGCATGCAGATGACTACTGTTACGCTGTACATGATCTTATCGGTTACGGTGGTCCTTGGCCCATGTTAAGATCACAGTGATAAATAGTAAGTTATGTTTTCCGTTTTCACGAATTTTAGTCGACTGTTTCCCGTCCTTTTCTTTTTTTGTTTGTAAACGCCAGAAACCTGCAAAACCAAGACGTGGACGAAATACAGAGGAATGCTTGCGCAACACAGTGGGTGAATTGTGAAACTTCTACACGACTAGCTACTTATTCAGTTATGCGCTAGGTGTAAGCGCTGGCGGGTGTTTGTAGCGATCTACAGCATGCCCGAGCCTTGAAGGCCTGTTGTTGCTACACTCAGGGCAAGGGCGAGCTAAAGACCTACTGTTGTTGCTACACCCAGGGCAAGGGCGAGCTAAAGACCTACTGTTGTTGCTACACCCAGGGCAAGGGGGAGCTAAAGACCTACTGTTGTTGCTACACCCAGGGCAAGGGGGAGTTAAGCTAAAGACCTACTGTTGTTGCTACACTCAGGGCAAGGGGTAGTTAAGTTAAAGACCTACTGTTGTTGCTACACCCAGGGCAAGGGGGAGTTAAGCTAAAGACCTACTGTTGTTGCTACACTCAGGGCAAGGGGGAGCTAAAGACCTACTGTTGTTGCTACACTCAGGGCAAGGGCGAGCTAAAGACCTACTGTTGTTGCTACACTCAGGGCAAGGGCGAGCTAAAGACCTACTGGCTGGCGGGACGCAGGGGTGACAAGTCCACGGAGTGTAACACGCTGCTGTTTCACAGAGAGCGAGACCAGCACGTCATCAACCAGGCTGCCGGGTGGGTATCGGTGTATGTGTGGAACTGTTGGGTGGTATCGGTGTAATATGTGGAACTGCTGGGTGGGTATCAATGCAGGTGTGGAACTGTTGGAATAGGTATGGTATCAATGCATGTGTGGCACTGTTGGGATGGATATGGTATCAATGCAAGTGTGGAACTGTTGGAATAGGTACGGTATGGCTGCAGGTGTGGCACTGTTGGAATGGATATGGTATCAATGCAGGTGTGGCACTGTTGGAATGGTTATGGTATCAATGCAGATGTGGCACTGTTGGAATGGATATGGTATCAATGCAGGTGTGGCACTGTTGGGATGGATATGGTATCAATGCAGATGTGGCACTGTTGGGATGGATATGGTATCAATGCAGATGTGGCACTGTTGGGATGGATATGGTATCAATGCAGGTGTGGCACTGTTGGGATGGATATGGTATCAATGCAGGTGTGGCAATGTTGGAATGGATATGGTATCAATGCAGGTGTGGCACTGTTGGGATGGGTATGGTATCAATGCAGGTGTGGAACTGTTGGGATACAGTGGGTAATAATGTATGTGTGGAACTCCTGGGTAGGTATCAGTCGGTGGGAGCGATGTTTGCCACGCTCAGTTTTCAAGGACGGGTGACTGACGTTTCAGATCGGTGGTGGGCGACCTCCACGCACTGCACACGTCCTCCTCCGGCAGTTTCTGCCTGACGGCCAGCGGCAATGCCAGCCATGATGACGCCGACCTGTCCAAGGACACGGCGATTCCCGATGACGTCTTCACAGGTGGGCTCCACCGTCAGACCCAGTCCCCGCTCTGTACCAGGATCGGGCCGACAGGTGTAAACAGTCGGTTTGGGGATCTTGAATCGACAGGCCACATGTTTTCCAGAAGAGAGAGAGAGAGAGAGAGAGAGAGAGAGAGAGAGAGAGAGAGAGAGAGAGACAGAGACAGAGACAGAGAGACAGAGAGACAGAGAGAGACAGAGAGAGACAGAGAGAGAGAGACAGACAGAGAGAGAGAAAGACCACATGTTTTCCACAAGAAGAAAACAAATAAAACAATAAAATAAAACAATAAGACGCAGTCTTGTAAACACAAATATGGTTGCTAGTTATTCGATATAATAATAATACGTAACTCGTATATAGCGCCTAATCCAACTAGACTGGTTCAAAGCACTTCACAATTCAAAACAAGAATGGACACCAGAATCAATACATGAAACTTGCATACACCAGACGATCCAACGTCAACTGCAAAGCACAGGCAAACATGCACACATCCCGGAACAATCAGTGCAACCCAGACATGGACCATCGAAACATCTCATGATTGCAAAGCAAATACAAAGAGCAACAAAAACTGGGTTCTATTGAAAGGTTTGGGAGAACAAGTGGGTTTTCAATTGTGACTTAAATGAGGAGTATGTTTGTGTGTGGCGGATGGAGAAAGGCAGTTTATTCCAGGTTACGGGACCCTGAGAGGAGAAAGATCTCTGGCCAGAGTATTTCTTTTTGAACAGAGGATCCCCGGTTTACGTGTGTCTGCGGTAGACCGTAAAGTACGGGATGGCTTGTAGATTTGTAAAAAGTCATCGAGGTGTTGAGGGGTGGAGGCAGTGACGGAGCTGTAACACATGCAGGACAGTTTGTACATACGCTTAACATACAAAATTCCAAAAGGCCTGCAGTAACATGTTTTACTGCCGCTCTATTGCAGATAAAATGGACGCTGTTGAAGACAAGCCGAAAGAACAGTGACAGAGGACCTACAGGAAACAAACCATGGTTACGCCACTAACGGACCAAACATGGAACAAACCGTGGTTACGGCAATAAGGGACCAAGCACGGAACAAACCGTGGTTACGGCAATAAGGGACAAAGCACGGAACAAACCGTGGTTACGGCAATAAGGGACAAAGCATGGAACAAACCATGGTTACGGCAATAAGGGACAAAGCACGGAACAAACCATGGTTACGGCAATAACGGACCAAGCACGGAACAAACCGTGGTTACGGCAATAACGGACCAAGCATGGAACAAACCGTGGTTACGGCAACAATGGATCAAGCATACAACAAACTGTGGTTACGGCAACTGCGGACCCAGCATAGAACAAACTGTGGTTACGGCAACAATGAATCCAGCATATAACAAACTGGTCACGGCAACAACGGACCCAGCATATAACAGACTGGTCACGGCAACAACGGACCCAGCATATAACAGACTGGTCAGGGCAACAACGGACCCAGCATATAACAGACTGGTCAGGGGAACGGCGAGTGTAGTTGGAATGGAGTTAATTCTTGGATGTTAACTTCCCGTTAACCGTACAGGGACGATGGGTCAGGACGAACCTTACATTCACAACTATTTTAGACCAGTTCAAAACGCAAGTCACTAAATCACAAGTTTGTCTCATTCACTGTTACAATGCCCCAAACCAACCATCCATCTAAAACACGTGTTTTGGTACGTCAACAATTTCCATTCCATTCCTTGGTGTACCTGTTTGATAACATTCCGTAGGCACTCACCATGAGAACCTGCTTAAATCGCTTGAGTCTACCAGCAGGGTAACATATTTTATTCCGCAGACCCACAGGGGAAATTGCGTTAGCTTATAAGACAGATAAAAACTTGGGAGGTGATTTGGAAAAAAAGGATAGTGAATGGACCGGGATGGTCGAAATTAGAACAAGCAAGAAAGAAATTCCTGGCAGTAGGGAAAGCATGTATGGCCATTTTCTGACCTACTCCAGGCTTTGAAGGGAGAACATTTGTCAGCTCTGGGTTACTAATAGTCTGGACCTTAATTTCTGCGTCCGCAGTACCATACTACAGGATCCTGGACTGGAAGGTATGCGTTCCTCAGGGAAGCATTCTCTTGTGAAAATTTGACCTCGGGGAACTGGATCTACCTTGTGCGCGCCAGATGAAATGTGTCGCAGACGATTGTTTTGTTTGTTTTGTCTTTTTTCATGCATGTGACGTCAGCCGAGCTCTGTTATTATCTTGCATATTCCACAGACAGACGCCATCAAGGCTGGCACCGTTTCACATTACAATAATTAACGCTGAAGCTAACATAATTGTAAATGTACCTTACCGCGTGTTAGTTTCTTGATCAAGAGACTTTCCGATCTTGAAAAAAGTTGGTTTTGTTGTGTACCGCACATGTGCACATGTGCATCACTGAGTGTGCATAGAATAGAGGGCATACAGACATCCGGGGAAACATTATTTTGAGGATGTGACTGATGAATTTGATAGATCTACATTGTATTGCTTGCATGTCCGGTAAGAGTTATCATAGACGAGTCTATTCCTTCTTGTTGCTTCCCTTGTTATGCTGGTGACGACATTCGAGTGTTGTCTGTTCAATAGCTTGTTCATTTTTCTTCATTCTTTTTCCTGATAGTTCTGCTTTTGGTGTCGCCCTGATATAACCACACCGGTTGACTGGGCGTAAAACACCAACTTACTTACTTACTGCTTTTGCTTTCTTTGTTTGTTCGTGTGATTGTCCGTTATATAATTTGCTCTAGTTTTCTGCTTTTGGGGACTATATAATATGTAACATTCAATGTAAAGCACAGTCCGTGAAGAATATAGTAGAAGTTAAATACACGTATGTATGTTTTGACACGTTTGACAGGCCTGAAGACATGGGATTGTATTGCTGTTTGTGTTTAGGGCCAGGATGTGACGACCGGCTGTACACTATGCTGTACGAAAATAAAGAATAGTCTATAAGTTGAAAACGGTATTCGGTACATTTTCGTAACAAATTTTGTTTGTCTCTCTCTACTGAATTGTGTGAATAGAATTCTTTAGATGTTAGTTCGTCTTGCTCATTTGTGGCAGAGATACAGTGCAAAACCCCGGGCATGTTCAGTGACTGGTAACACTGGATCAGTTCTGATGTTCCCAGTTGCAGTCCACGTGAAGGGGACGTGAAGGGTGGAGATAACCTCGCCAGGTGCCGTGACAATGGGCCTGACCACCATCTCCACGGCCTACTTTCATCGTGAAAAACCATTAGGTCATCTCGCCAAGTTACTCTTTCGTCAATGCCGCAAATGGGAACATGACCTTATGTTAAATTAACAACAAAAACCTCGGCATCCAACAACCCGATCCAACTTTTTACTTTTTATCTCGGGCACGTTCATATCAGATCAGTTCTGGTGGGACCAGTATTGGTTGTGGTGGGACCAGTGCTGGTTGTGGTGGGACCAATGCTGGTTGTGGTGGGACCAGTGCTGGTTGTGGTGGGACCAGTGCTGGTTGTGGTGCTGGTTGTGGTGGGACCAGTGCTGGTTGTGGTGGGACCAATGCTGAACAGTGCGCAGCTGGATCCTTCCGACGGGCCGTTGACCCACAGAAGTATCAGAAAGTTCGGATTTTCCCGTTAACGACAGGTAGAATAAGTTCATACTTTTGCTTTTTCAATTCAGTATTCAGTTACTTTTGATTCGGATGGTAGATTACCCCTATGGGGGTAGGCGGGGGGTTTCAACAATGTGCTACATTCGTTTAACGGCGGTCTGGCTATGCGGACTGGTTTGTACAACGTGCTTTCATATGAACAGATTATTGTTGTACACAGAGTTACCTGCAGTTAAAACACTGTGGTTGAGTATTTTTAATGGGAAGGGGAGATTAACAACAAGTTTAAGAACAAGTGTAGTGGAGAGAAACCCCAACCATGAATTGTATCGAGTGGTGACGATGCAAGATCCAAGAAACGTTTCGGATGGTCGGAAGTCTAGTTTTTGGCCCCATTCCGTCTTTAGACCAGCCACATGGGTGACCACAAACTCCAGGCATTGGTTTACGATATTCTTTCTCCACCTTTGGAGGAAGGTGCCGGAAAGCCATGCAGTTCGGGGTGTGGGGTGACCAAGGTGGCCGGCGGCCATCTTTGCCCAGTGAAACGGAAGACAGAGGATTCCAAAGTATGCTACTTCTCAAAAGAGTGCGTCGAGCAATTTTCAGAGTGAGTACTGTAATAAGTAGCGCTGCGCTAGTTGTCAGGATGTATCTAGTGAAATCCTGAAGCTCTGAAGGCAGACCGTATGTGGATCGAGACAGCGTCCACTGGGTTTGCGACAGCAGTGTGTGCTGAAGATAGTTCAGACAAGTAAGGGACAGAAAAAGCAACGAGAAGCAAGCAGAGTCAGTGCAGGCTGGCAGCTTCGGAAGAAAGCGTGATTAGAACTGGCAGGTTTTTGAATGACAGAACTGTGAGGAGAGTGCACGAATCAATACAGGGAGAAGCCCGACAGAAAACTGAATGTAGTGATAAGGAGTCTCCAACAAGACAACCCCGATTCATATGCAGTGACAGGCGCATCGGGTGTGGAGAGGTGTGGAGATGTGGACGAGCAAGGGACTGATAGGTCTGTGGAGAGGTAGGTGGTCGAGAGAGGGACTGACAGACCTGTGAAGAGGTGGACGAGAGAGGGACTGTCAGGTCTGTGGAGAGGTGGACGAGAGAGGGACTGACAGGTCTGTGGAGAGGTGGACGAGAGAGGGACTGACAGGCCTGTGGAGAGGTGGACGAGACAGGGACTGACAGACATGTGGAGAGGTAGGTGGACGAGAGAGGGACTGACAGGTCTGTGGAGAGGTGGACGAGAGAGGGACCGACAGGCCTGTAGAGAGGTGGACGAGAGAGGGACTGATAGGCCTGTGGAGAGGTGGACGAGAGAGGGTCTGACAGGCCAGTGGAGAGGTGGACGATAGAGGGACTGACAGGGCTGTGATCCGCAGGTGGAGGACCGAGGGACTGAGAGGCCTGCCAAGAGGGAGAGTGCTAGTCCCAAACAGTCGTCCTTTTCTTGCAAACGGATCAACGGTTCGTGGTAAGCGCAGGCTACAGCACCCAGCCTGGAAAGAGACCCACTGTTACGGGCTGTTCGCGACCCTAAACACCCAGATGTCAGTGCTTGCGCTCCCCGAGGGCGCAGTGGCATCATCTAACGACGGAAATAAGGCGGCATGGACACTGAGGGGATCATTCTGCAACCCAACTCTTGGCAAATAAACAAAGGCAAACTGGCTGATTCGATTGACGTCACAATGGTGAACAAAGCGGCACAACAACAAAAGCCATGAGACAGCAACATTGTAACTGACTTGGCATGCAAACAGTACCAGGTGACATTGTCAAGAGAGGATTGCTGTTAGACTTGCTCAATGCCTAGGTGTCTGAAGTAGGGTGCTGGCCTCAGGAGCCCCCCACCCCCCACCCCCACCGCCCTTATCTCAGGAGGTGGCGGGGAGACAGAGTTTATGTATCAAACACACAGTCGCCACCAGAATGAGTGCAAAAAACGAGCAGCGGTGTGGGCCATTAGAGTGTCTTAGTCAATATGGGCTGGGGGTTGTGAGAGGGTAAGCAAGCAATAGGTCTCAATATGTTGTGACGTCACTGTGTTGTAACAACCTGAGAAAGCGGTTGCGAGGAAAGGTGGCGGGGACAGCCTGGGTTGGTATCAAGGGGACTGTTGTTAAGCAACTCGCTACTTCAACCGTGTGGATTAGAGGACGAGTTTATCCACCTTGTACTTACTCGCATGCCAGCTGACAGTTGTTGGTGATTCGGGTCTCTGTTGTTTGTCCCTTCAGTTGTATGTCGTGTAATGTACCCCATGTTAACTCTCGTCGTTGTTTGATTCGTGCAGGTTTTATCAGGGCGAAGTACAGCGTATAAATTTCAAACACAACTTCAAAACACACAAATATAAACTATAATATAGTTATGCAAATAAAAAAGCTAAAACAACATTGACTGCTAGCATTTTGAAACGAGATCCAAACACACAAAGGGTTACAAAGAACGCCAGTTTTAATGGGAAAACACAAAACATGCGCAAGTGTTCGGGGCAACCTCCTTTTTCAAAGCATCAACTAAACTGACAGGTAAACTCTCTCTCCCCATGTGTCATCCTAGTTTTACGTCACAATACTCATTACATCACGCCTATGTCACATACACCACGTCATCCTCGTGCTAGCATTCTTCAACACTTCAAGTCGAACAAAACTACAATAAATTTATTAAAATTATTACTGTATCAGTATATGACTCAACCTGAACTTGACAAAAGAAACAAGACGGCAATACAAGAAACTGAATCAGAAGTAACAACGAGACACGGTTCGTGACTCACACTCTACGTTCGATAAAGAAAAAAAAAGAAAAAAAAAAAAAAGAAAAAAAGCGGGGCGACGTAAGTACACAGAGAGGATTGAGAGATACACGGACTGCGCTGTCACGGAAGGGGGCACACTCCAAGCCTGGCTTTCCGTCAGCCCTTGGGGGAAGGATGTCGTAAACCTGTGCTCGGAGTCTGAGAAGGGGGTGGGAGACGACAGCAGTACAGGTAACTGGTAGACATGGGTCAGGCGGGGAGGTGGAGGGTGGCAATGGTGGAGGTGGGCGTCGTCAAGTCAGCTGGTGGTAGAGGGATGAGGAATACAATACAGTACTTTATTAATCCTTAAGAAGGAAATTAATAAACAGATGAGGTAGCGACTGAACGGGGTGTGGTCAGTGGTAGGTACGGTATGACGCCAGGTCGAGAGGGACTCGGAGAAGGTGTTGCAGGTTTGTTGCAGCATCAGACGGTGATGCTGGGTTGAGAAACACACAGCTGGCTATCAGAAAAAGAGGCCCAGATTCGATAGGCCAGCGACGGTGCCACCTGCTGGCTGCCTAGTGTCACCTCGTCCATGAACACACAGGGGTCAGGACTTCGGGGAACCGCAGAGAACTCGCGCTGCGCAAACGGCTCGTGACGAACCCCCAGAGCGCGTGCCAACGTGCCAGTAACATGAACGTCTTCCATGTTGTTGTAGGGCAGGTAGGGCGCCAGCATCACGAGGCGTGGCACTAGATGACCGGGTAAGATGTACATGTTACCTTTTACGTGGGGTGGGTACATGTCGAAAGGATAAGCGTCTCTGCTCACCGCGTATTTTCCGCTGCGACTGCAAGGGCTGGATTGGAAGAAGACGCCACTGATGCCGTCTGTCCAGCTAAGGGAGAGAAGTCGGCGGAGGACGCGCGGCACGTGCACAAAGGTGTCGTCATCAGCCTTCAGCACGTGAGCCGCCTGGCGGCAACGCTGACTGACCCAACGCAGACCCAGCAAAACCTGTCGTCGGGAGAAAGGAGGAAAGGAAGTCACCGGCACTGGCTGTTTGTGGCTTGCAAACGTATATCTTATATAATATATATGTTACGTATTCTTTTCTTTTTTAACTGTTCTTTTCTTTCATTCTTTGAGGCAGGAACAGCGACTCTGAGGTCACCATAAGAGCGAGGCATCAAACGCGGCCATAGAAATTGAGACAGCTCTTACCATGCAATAATATATAACGATGAGAACAAATAACGCCATGTAGGTCCATTTTGCTTGTTAACCAGTGAACTAGACCGCAGTCCACGCATACTGTTATGATCATCGCAGTGCCAGCTGGGCACGGGAACTGCAGCACATGCGGTGATGTCAGACAGTTGGAGCGTTCCCATTAGACCCACAGCAGGGTCGGAGCCGGCCAGGGCTGAGAGTTCGCACACGACTAATGAGACAGGAACCGCATTTCGAAACGCTAACCAAAAACGTCACAGTGACCGGTGGGCATCAGATTCTAAGTGAATAACAATGGTTAGTTAGTTGGTGCTTCGAGCCCAGTCAACCACAGGGTTATACCAGGGCTAAATTGTAATGGTTACGAGCGGTAAAACTACTGAGAACGTATACATCATACAGCATGGTTTTGTTTTGTTTGACGTTTGTGATCTGTCTCCATTGTGTCATGAAGCGTACGACTGATTGCGTGAGTACGTACCTTCCAGGTCAGGTTAAAGTAGCTATCGTGCAGACCTTGCCACTGAAGCAGGTCGCCGTGTTCCTGGCTCTCTCTCCGCACTGCCTGCGACACCTCCTCTCCTTGCTGCCCCTCGCCTAACAGAAACACGAGCCGCACGCGCCCCTCGGGCGCCTCCCTGCGCCCCGGCCACGCTCGGCCCCTGGCCACCCCGCCCCACGTGTCGCGTACAGCCTGGCGGCGTTGCCGGTGGGAAGGGGCTGACAGTACCAACACCAGCAGGTCCAGAGGCGTATTGCACATGCCGCTTGCCTCGTGCCTGTAGGGAAAGCGATGGAGAGAGAACTGGGGCTGACTGCGGGGCAGGAAGAACTGCGGCCAGTCGTCGGGCAAACGGGGGTAGGTCGCTTTTTCCACGTCTGCCCCGATCTGCGTGTGGCTGCTGTCGGCATGGAAACGGAAGCCAGCCTGAAAGTGCATGGCAAACATGTCCACGTCATCAGGCGGCGAGAGACGCGTCGTGTCCCTGAGCGTGACGTCACCTGGCGACCAGTGGTAACTGAGGCGGTACACAGTGACGCAGATGACCAACAACACCACACAGCGCGTCATACGGCGACCGTGGTGCCAGAAGTAACGTAGTCGCCGTCCCTGGAACTGAAGAAAGCCAGGCCCACATTAGTCATGCTTGGTCCAGGACCTTTTTGTCGGAGCCATATCAAAGTATTTCTCTATTCAAAGGAAAACGTGGCTGCCACACATGAATAACAAAGGGAATAATATCTACATGTAGAAGAGACTCGATGCCGTACGGCCCAAGACCACGCAATAACGTGCAATGCCACAAGCATTATTTAAATAGAATATATATGTTACTTGTGGAAGTGTGCTGTAAAAGAAACAATAACACACACATATAATTGTCGTATAATACATTATAATTATCGTTATTTCCATCCTTTCCCTCCACAGCCACATCCATATATCCCCTACCCCCCTCCACTCACGCACACTCATCCACTCAGCCCCCCCCCCCCGCCCCCCATCCCCGGCTACTCCCCCACCACCACCCACTCACACCCACACACAGACATTAAAATGACACTGTGTTTAGGGGAAGGGTTTGACTGAGAACTTTGCTCGCTGATAACTTCTGTTGCAGTTTACCTGTTCATATCAGTTTGTATGACCTTGGTCTATTCTCAAAGTCGCGCCAGAGACCGTCCATAGCTACAACGGAAAGTGTATTTTTCTGTCAGACAGTGAACCATCTGAGCATTTTCTCTTCTTGCTGCTGCTGAACGGAAATGAAACAATATCAATTTTTCTCGTAAACAGATAAATACTGAAAGGAAAATGTGGCACGATGAGTAGAGGTTCATGGTTTTGCTGGTACTAGCATGCGAAATCTTGTGCACCCAAAATACGGAAAACAGCGGTAATTAATTACCGTTATTACAGTTGGCCGTTCCAGTTAACTTATTAATTATGACTTATTAGGACTCACTGCCACGACTAGTAGTTTGGCCTCAAACTAAAGCCCACATTGTTACAAGTGCTTATTAACCATCGTTGCAACTGGTTCAGAAAAAAAAAATAAAGGCTAAAAGGTCAAATCTCAGTCACAGGATTAGTCGACTTGAACACTAAGAACCTAAACATTGAGGCAGTTTTCTTTCTTCCCTTCTTCTTTGCCCTACAGTTTCGTCGTGCTCAAACTTCTCACGCAAGGGCACTTTTGTAGCAGAAGCCGTGAAAAATACCCCTTTTTACAGTCGTTTTGTTCTTGTAATCTACTTTACCCCTCGGCGTTGACGAAGTTCAAATTAAGAAAGCAATTTCAAGTCAAACGCCAAAATCGGCTGCCCATGTAGCTGGTTACTAAATTTTTATTTAAAAACAAAATATAAAAAAGACTGTCATACACGCATTTCTCTCACCGAAGTCGAATGCGCCTCTCAGTGTGCAACTGCATTTACCAGGTGAACCCAGAGTATTCAGCTGGGGAACGCTACAACAAAAATACGCCAAAAGTCTGGAGCCCTAAAATTTATTTTGGACTGGAACAACCACACAGCCGAATTTAAGCCTGCCCATCCGCAACCCCAAAATAGAAGCAAACAAAATGCAGCGGCGCAGTTTGCACGTGATACCAGTCAGCCCTCTACTGCCACAGCCACTTGCGTTGTGGCGCTTGCACAGTGAAATGAAAATTGTTTTGCAGCTCAAATGTCAGTTTCTTGGATTCCAATGACAGTGTAAGGAGCTATTCTGTGTAACTTTACGACTGAACCAACTCGTACGGAACTTTCTTTACATTTTCTAAAATCTTTGTGACTCAATGTAAGCCCGCGCGCGTGCACGTGCGCGAAAGAGAGAGAGAGAGAGAGAGAGAGAGAGAGAGAGAGAGAGAGAGAGAGAGAGAGAGAGAGAGAGAGAGAGAGAGAGAGAATGAATAAACTTTATTTTACGAGGGTAGTGGAGAAGACGAGAGAGAGAGAGAGAGAGAGAGAGAGAGAGAGAGAGAGAGAGAGAGAGAGAGAGAGAGAGAGAGAGAGAGAGAGAGAGAGGAGAGGAGGAGGAGGAGGAAGAGGAGGAGGAGGAAGAGGAGGAGGAGGGTGGGTTTATTTTGAAGCGAAGTCCTTCGTGTGATGTTCGAGTTTTTATTTTGACCTCGCACTTGAACGCTGTTTCAAGCCACACCCAGTTAATAAAATATACAATAATGGACATGGGGTTTACCTTTTAACACACACACACACACACACACACACACACACACACACACACACACACACACACACACACACACACACACACACACAAATCCGACTCGGGTGTCATATACAACGATAGTGACATAGTGTGCATGTGCACGTTTGTGTGTGTGTGTGTGTGTGTGTGTGTGTGTGTGTGTGTGTGTGTGTGTGTGTGTGTGTGTGTGAATCGGGCAATACTGTGACAAACTAACCTTCTTTAAACATATTTTGCCCATGTAATAGGCAGAGAATATAAAATAAAAGCTTATAGCTTGGCTAAAGAACAACAACGTTTTTCAATCTATTAGAGAACAAATTTCGCGTCGATTGGCAATATGGACGTGTGCACTGAACTGACGAGTCAGGTAGGCACATCAGCATCATGAGCTTACAGGGGGAAAAAACTTGACGTGCGCGAAAGAGAGAGAGAGAGAGAGAGAGAGAGAGAGAGAGAGAGAGAGAGAGAGAGAGAGAGGGGGGGGGGGGGGGAGGGGATTTTGAAACGAAGTCCTTCGTGTGATGTTCGAGTTTTTATTTTGACCTCGCACTTGAAGGCTACTTCAAATGGCCCACCATCCCATTTTGATGTGGCTGGCGGGATGCCGATCACTTGAAGGCTACTGAGTCAAACGGACCACCATCCCATTGTGATGTGGCTGGCGGGATGCCGATCACTTGCGTTGCGGTAGGGCTGCTGATGACAGCGCCGATCACGACAGCAGGCGGGAGCGGTGCGTGTAGTCACGACGAGGGCAGTCACAATGTGAATCCGCTTGAGGAGCTGCACAGAAGCGTAGAAAGCGAATCTCAGCCAGCAGCTGTCCTTGTGAAACGGCTACACCTTTCGACAATCGCCATCAGTACTAGCGTCACTTTCTTCTGGACAGTACATGTAGTATGCGCTCCTGCGGTATTTAGGCAGACAGACGAACACTCACAGACAGACGAACATTCACTGTGAGACAGACGAACACGCACTGCGAGTCAGACGGAACGCTCACAGACAGAAGGACGGACACTCACTGACAGACCGCTCATAAACATCTTCTTTAACGAGGAACACGCGTTCGGCTTATACATCTTGCTGCTTCTTTTTGTAACCTTCTGCCGGTACCTTCCAAACACCGCATGCCATATACAACTAGATTATCATCATCACCATGTGCTTTCCATCGGCCACCGTCACTGGACATCGACAGACTCCAATTCGATGAGGCTTCCCGCAAGATGGTGGAGTATTCGCTCGCCCCATTTTCCTTCTCATGTTTACATGTTGCTGCGGAATACCGCAAAATACAAAACAGCAGCATTTTCACGTGCCGGCATCGGTATAGGACTAGGAGAGGTCCCTGCGGAACTGGCCCTGCACACTTGCTGGGGGCTCCGGGATGCAGAGGACGCTGACGGTGGACGTCTAGTCCGTCATGGAGACTGCATGCACTCTCTTTCTAAGCCTCTTCATCACTGGGGAGATGCGGCGATGTCAGATAGCATCTTGGTTTCGCACTTTTCAGCGACTTAATGAATTGAGTTTTTGACATGCGATTGCAGCCAATCGTCCCAAAACCTCCCAAACTTCTCTCCGACTTTGACACGGATTTTCAGGTTCAGTTTTATCCGATTTCAGAAATTATATTCATGACCTTGAAGTGTGTGTGTGTGTGTGTGTGTGTGTGTGTGTGTGTGTGTGTGTGTGTGTGTATATATATATGTGTGTGTGTGTGTGTGTGTGTGTGTGTGTGTGTGTGTACTAACCTGATGCATGGCAGCACGACTCCAGAAATGACAGATCTCATTCACTGTGTCAGTCAGTAATCGAATAAGCAATGATCACAGCGTCTGCGTAACAGAGAGAGAGAGAGAGAGAGAGAGAGAGAGAGAGAGAGAGAGAGAGAGAGAGAGAGAGAGAGAGAGAGAGAGAGAGAGGTCCGAGTGTCACAAGTAGTTGCTATGGAAACAAAAATCACTCAGTTGAAGGTTCCTTGATACGGAAGTAGAAACAGCTTGGTTTGCGGGCGTACGTGCCGGAACTGATACTTCCATCGTTGCCATCAGTCATTTATAATGGGGTAGTGCCGTGTGAACGGGCGTCAGAGACCGAACAAGCACAGGACAAGGGATACCACATGTATGATACCTTTTAAATGTCATATTCTAATGCCGTCACCAGTTACTGAAACTACCGCGCCAAAGTGTAATTTTATTGCAAGTAATGACTGCAGTTTAACTTCCGTCATCCTTCACTGATGACACGGGTACTTTTCACTCTTGATCTTGATTGGATACGTTGACACTGTCAGTGACGGGACCACTTATAAGCCATAAAATTATACGTCAATGGAAATAAATGGGGACAGCATAAATTATCCTCAAAAAGTCAAATGGTACAACAACAAACAAACAAAAACAAACAAATTAAAAGGGCTAAAAACAATCTGTTCTGACTTTAGTTCTGATCACGAGTCGCCGGATAACAGGTCTTTAAATTCCTCAGTCGACTTTGCAGAGACTGTGGGTTCATTCAATTTGTTGCAGTCTCTGACAGTCCTTTTGAAGAACGTTTTCTTTTTTGTACATGCCTGTCTTGCCAAGTTCAACTTTAAAGCAGTGCGAGTTGTTTCAGTCTTGCACACTGCGCTACAATGTTCTGGTTCTTGTTGTCATTCCAGATCTCGTCGCCTACCTCATAATGGGATAATTTCGGGTTTATTTATTTATTTTTCACGAAGATGTTCAACTCATCGAAAGTTACGCCGTAAATTTACAAAAAATCGACGATTGCCGCATCGGTTAAATCTGTGGACGTACGCGATCGTCGATTAGTCTGAATTTACCTAACTATGACCACTTTATTGACAGATCCCGAGCCGCGACTGGTTGCAGCACACGCACTTTGTGTCTGTGCGCGCACGGGTGTGTCACTGAGTGTGTGCGCGCGGCCACGTACACAAACAAGCACAAGGAACGCGCGTGACATGGCGGGCTGTGCATTGTCTGTTGATAATCAGGGGACTTCACAGCGAAAGAGACAGAACCGCTGACTTCGGACATGATGGTTCCAGCGGTGGATACACGTGATGTGCTGTGCTGCCACTCTCCCACGTTCACTCACACTGAGACACAGTCCGACTGGATGACAGACAAACACTGACACACAAGACATTTTTATTTTTTATTTTTTAAAGGTCAAAAAGAATGCTTATTTTACTCAGACAATACAAATCAACCATATGCTTTGGCATTTTCTCCCCCGTCCTCCGGCAGCGACTGAAGGCTACGTCCATCAAATTTCACTCCTATCGTCGGCGTTTTCGCTGAAAATGTTGTCCAATTAAAATAAGCCTGCATTTAGAACCCTTCGTGTATTTTCAACTTGTTTCAAAACGCTAGCAGTCATCCTTGTTTCCGTTTTTACTGTATTGTTTTACTGCCACTCACAAGCGCTCGTGCTGTTCATGAACTTGATACCACCGACCAACACGCAATCATTGTGTGCCCAGTCGCGTGCTCTTTTCTAAATTTCTGAACATAATCACTGACCATATTACGGCAGCGTCTAGGCGAATCTGTGTCAGTCGCAAGCTAAACGTGAAATAACTGTGATAAAGAGATCCCGTGTCTTTCCGGGTACAGGCCATCGACAAAAATGCACCTGGAGTGAACTGTTCTTCAACTAACACTTGAGAAAGATTGTTTTCCAACTGTAGCTAGCCGATTATACGACAGCACCCATATGACGCGGTGCTGTGACGGAGTTTTGTGAAAGTCCCCCACAAAATGCGCTATGAACTAATCGGCGCCAGTCCTTGACTGAACAAAACATGGTTCAAGATCAACACACACAAAACGATCATAAAAACACTTCTTTTAATCAGATCATAAAAAAACATGCGCAAAAAGTCAGGGTAACCTCCCCCACCCACCCCTTTTTTCTTTTCTTTTTAAACAACGAACACGCATATATTTGTAATACACAAGCGAAGGAAGGAAGTTACTTGGTTTGGAACGTCCACAATGGACACAATAAGAATACAAGCAATGAACATATACTAGTAATACACAAACAAACGATCTGAAATTCGATCCAGGTTAGTAAAGTTGATGAGAACGCGAGCGCGAGGCTCGATACGGTTCAGTGGAGTTCATGTAAATTTTCCGATGTCAGATATTAAATGTAGTAATTACATCAGTGTAGTACGCAACAGTTGGCGAGTTTTACATCATGGTCAGTTGCTTTACTCAGTCAGAGAGTTCAGGAGTAATCCCATGTCTCAAAAGGGCCTATTAACCTCGACAACTTGACAAAAGCCCTGTGTCAGTATGCTCAAAACTGGGGCAAGCGCACAACTGAGATAGAAAGCTAGTCGGTTAAGTGTTAGCCACTAGTGCCGGCAATGCCGTGGCGCTGACAAAGGCAACAGAGGCCTCGCATCTTCCCTCCTCTCCGGTTGAATTGCGGGAAATGGGAACGGGGACAGTAGCTGACTGTAGTTGGCAGGTTCTTCTCTACAGGATGATATTACTGTAACACCACAACTACACTAACTACCTGTCTGACCCAAAAGTCCATTCACCCGTCCTTTCAAACCATTCAAACGTCTTCCTGGAAATGACCACAGAGGGATGAACAGACTTCTGTAGTAGTGTAGGGCAGCAGGTGCACATTGACTGCAGCACCCACTGGAAGTTTGCTTCAGTTAACTTCTTGCCCTGCGGCGTTTACACCCTGACATCGCTGGCAATGGTGAAGCGCTTAAAATAATCATCAGTAAAAGCTTCCAAATTGCTAGACTGACGGCTACTGGAACAGAAGTGGGGCGCAATAAGACGGGCCACGTGGTCATTCCAACACCGTTAAGTCCTCCAAGGTGGGAACTGAGAAACTGCACCGGCACTGACCTGTGTCTATACGTCAACATGTGAAGCGGCCAAACGACTGCAATGTGCACTTAATCGATTTTCCTCTTCCCATCTCTTTGTCTTTCTATATCTAATCTGAAACAACTTCAGTCTCCTCTAGACCTCTTTTGTTAAAAATGCATAAATCTGTTTTTTAAAGGAACAACACCCACACATACAGTGACATTTGTTCACAAAACACAGTTCCCACGTTTCTGACTGATGATACCTTGAACTTCCATGCACTGAGGACACCGAAAATGGTCAGAATTTACGGTCAATGATCACGTTTCACATGTCTCCGACTCAGGGACCGGAAAGACCAACGTTACAGTCAGAGGCGGCTGAATCAAGGCGGCAAGCGGCGGGTTGTCGTTACCAACGTCACGTGTCTATGTCAGTCCCTGTATGTAGAATTATATAACCACCATACACTCAGAACTCGATGGTATCAGAACTTAACATGAAAAAAAGAAAAAAGAAAAAGGAAACTGGACCTTTCTAGCGTCACGGAGCTGCGTCTCTGAAACAAAGTCAAGGTCATCGAAACCTTTATGAACGGGTAACGTTCAGAGGCAGTTACATAACGTAAATTGCGCGTCGACGTCGTTACATAGACTCACGTGGCTGATTTTCAGTCATTTGAGTATCTAGCAGAAAAAGCAAAGGCAAAACGACCCGCCAGGAAGGCGATCGAGTGACGCATGCACGGTCTGGCCTTGGCCACAAAGGACTTGCAACACTCTGACAGAGCCCAGTCCTTGATAGGAAGAAGAAGATGGTTTGTAGTTGACGTCCAGCGTGTCGGCAGACTGACCACCGCTGGCTGAGTGCCCATGGAAGGTGGCCGGAAGTGGCCAGAGAGGGAATGGCGCAGGCAGGAAGCGACGTGATGACGAGCAGCCAGAGCGCTGTCTTCGTCGGACTTTTTATCCTTTCTGTTCTCTTCTGGTCATTAGTTTAACACGCACACAAACCAAAGCCAGTTGTCAGTCACGGTTCTGACGACAGCGGGACAAACAATGCCGGTACTCCAGACAGTGGCATCCTTAATGAAACTACTGTCCTAGCCAATGACCGAGAGACCATCGTGGTGACTGAACGACCATCGTGGAGACTGTAACACCACCCGGACGCGCCCTCTTTTTTTTTCTTTTTGTAAACCTCTTGGCATTTCATATTTCAGTGTAAATAAGGCTATGCCTGTCTAAAACAAAGCGAAACTGAATGGTCTTATAACAGGTGGACCTACTTCGTCAGAGATTGGTTTGGTCCACACTGACGTGACTGACGGGCGGAGTGGCAGACTAACTTGGCGGCAACAGACACACAGTGAAGTACTGTTAAAATGGCCGATTTTGCCACGGACTTTGCACCGATTTTTGTTAACGCGAAGGTGAGACAGATTCGTGTAGTAACCAAAAGCCTCTCAACATGACCTTCCACCCGTTGTACGTCGTAGCTGCATATTGACTCAGCTAGTCAGTTCTATTCCGCGGCCACCGGAACACTAAATTATGTCAGTGGTAGTCAATGGTAATCCTAGTAAGAAGAGATGTAGCCTCGTCGCTATTGCAAAGCGAAACTGGGGCTCGAAAGACGATGACTGAGCCCACCGATATGCTCACACTGGTATCGCACGTCGCAACTGAAAACCTCGTCTTTCCGGCGATCCTGTCAGAGACTGATGCTAAACTTTGCCCGCCAAACACGACCAATCGGCTACGGGAATTAATTAGCGCTGGAAACTTCAGACGTCACACAAATACAACAAAGAGCCAAGTCGCCTGTGCCGGTAACTCTCATCTGGCAAGGCAGGCGACAGTAAACTCCACAAAGACCCGTACAGCCTAAAATTGGTTGTTAGTCGTCAGTGACATGCAGCTCGTCTTGTCAGTCCACAACGATAATCAACAGCATAACCATATAGAACCGATAATGACCAAAGTGACTGTGGTATATAGTTCATGTCTGCCCGAGTTCTACTTTTTGCGGATTAAAATGGTCAGGTCAGGTTGTGTTGTGGTGGTGGCGGCGAGGGGAGGGGGAGGGGGAGGGGGACGGGTCAAGCCGAGACATCAAAGAATTACTCTGGGCAAGAACTAGAGTTGATGATGGGTCGATAGTCGAAGCTCATCATGAATTTCTTAGTATTAGCCTGAAGAAAGAAAGAGTAGAATAAAGACAATACGGACAGAACAAACGAATGGCAGAATTATTGGGGCAAAGATGTGGTAAAATCTGCAATCAGATCATCATAAGTCACAGCCTGTTGTGGTGTTTATGCTTGAACTCCGCTTGGAATGGGCTGGGTGCTCACCTAGCTCACTGGTACCGGCCCGGGTCGTTTCTGCTGTGTTGCGATGACTGTTTTAGCTGGCGGGTGCCCGCCAACCCGTTCTAGCCGCGCTGGCCTTAGCTCTGGACCCATTGTAGCAGCGCTTAGTTTGGACTGGGTGTCCACCCGTTGTAGCAGCGCTTAGTTTGGACTGGGTGTCCACCCGTTGTAGCAATGCTTAGTTTGGACTGGGTGTCCAGCGCTTAGTTTGGACTGGGTGTCCACCCGTTGTAGCAGCGTTTAGTTTGGACTGGGTGTCCACCCGTTGTAGCAATGCTTAGTTTGGACTGGGTGTTCAGCGCAGCGCTTAGTTTGGACTGGGTGTCCATCCGTTGTAGCAGCGCTTAGTTTGGACTGGGTGTCCACCCGTTGCAGCAGCGCTTAGTTTGGGTGTCCACCCGTTGTAGCAATGCTTAGTTTGGACTGGGTGTAAAACCAGTTTTACAATGCTTAGTTTGGACTGGGTGCCCACCCGTTTTAGCAATGCTTAGTTTGGACTGGGTGTCCACCCGTTTAGAAATGCTTAGTTTGGACTGGGTGCCCACCCGTTTTAACAATGCTTAGTTTGGACTGGGTGCCCACCCGTTTTAGTAAAGCTTAGTTTGGACTGGGTGCCCACCCGTTTTAGCAATGCTTAGTTTGGACTGGGTGCCCATCCGTTCTAGCAGTGCCTGCTATGGACTGGGTGCCCACCCGTTCTAGAAGTGCCTACTTTGGACTAGGTGCTCACCCGTCTAGTAGTGCTTACTTTGGACTGGTTGCCCGCCCGCTTAGTTAGGAGTGGGTGCCCACCCGTTCTAGCAGTGCTTTGAGTGCCCACCCGTTCAGTCTAGCAGTGCTGCGTACAATACCTTCGGTAGGACTGGGTGCCACACGTTCTAGAAGTGCTTAGTTTGGACTGGATATCCACCTGTTCTAGCAGTGCTGTGGGTGCCCATCTGTTCTAGCAGTGCTTACCTGTACCAGGTGCCCACCCGTTCTAGCAGTGCTTAGACTGGGTGCCCTACCGTTTGACTGACTGATGATCACTTATATAGCTCGTTCTAGCCCGCCTTTAGTGACAAGTGTTCTAGTGGCTATTATGAAACTGCCGCTTTCACAGCGGTGGGCATTGTCTGCTGGTGTCATTTCTGCACTACGAGTATCTGCAACAAAATCGACATGCACCGACCAAGACCGAAAGCTTCACTGAACGTTGCTTCAAGTCGGCTGTGACATGTCAGTGTGGGCAGGCAGCAGACGTGTGTCGATACAAGTCAAGCCATGCAAGCGTGTACAGCCTGATTTAAGGCCACTTTTCACCACGGCTCCAAATACATACACAAAATACAATACCAGGACAAGCTAAAAAAGTTACATAAATGAATATTTCACTCCTTATTTTATCAAAACAGATTGCATACAAAACATCATAAATATGCAGTGAGAGTTATAAATGAAAAGAATATACTTCGTGGTGTTTAAATGGATCCACAGCATAGTCAACTGAATCTTCCCTAGCTTATTCACGCATACACTGCACAGATAACACATATCGTCCAGGTCTCTCTCTCTCTCTTTCAGTCTCTCTCTCTCCACAGAATACGTAAATATCATAGTTAAACTAAAGTATTCAAACAACACAAACAGTACAAGATCGTTCATATGGTAAAGTGTTGCAACCACAGACTTAACTGAGTATGTCCATGAGCCTTTAAATGTTGTTTACATATGAAAATATCCAACAACCCTGAATTAACTGACCACAAGAAAGGGTAACACAGATCAATTTACCCTTTAATAAAGGTGTCTGTTGTTTTGCTCCAGCAAAAACCTTACTGAACAGGAAAAGGCAAAAGCACAGTACTGACTTCATAAAACTGGCAAGAAAGCAAAAAGTGTAATGTCCAAACGATGGAGACTCTAACCATTTAGATTGTTAACAAGGGACACTGAGTGTATGATCATTCTGAATGGACAAAACCTGTAACAAGTTCCTTGTTCTGTGAAATGTGGAAATAATTGCAAAACTAAGGCTAAGAGTTTAAAGGGACATTCGCTCAAAGGACACCAGCACTAGGTTGTAGGAAACAAGGTGCTTAACGACCACAGAAACAATATGGCTTATTAGGGATGGGAAACACTAGGCTGTTTCAGCAACATTACTTAAATATTTCAAGTGAATGAAACTGACCAGAGCCATCCAGTCACACTTATGTGGTCCAGAAGGCATGGGCATACAAACAGTGACCCATGTGTAATAGAACTAAGTGGCTTCATGAGTCCTGTTTATGGGTCATGGCATACATCCATGACAATGGGACTGTTTGTGTGACACAAGAGACTACACTCAGTGACACAATGTCGCAGGACGAAGAACTGACACATGCATGGAAGTGGCCCGGCCTGCTGTGCGCTATAAAAGTCTGGTAACTCGGGTGCACCCCAACTCATCTTCTTCCTCTTCACGGTGACTGCACTCTATGGTACATACACTGCTACACTTCAACAACGCATAGCATACAAGTTACAACCCAATTTCTTTTACTACATGCAGCAGGTAGCTGGTATTAGAAGTTTAACTTGGTTTGCATCTATAAATTTGGTAAAGTTTAAAGGACTCCCAGAACCACAACTCCTTTACTCTGAATTAAACAACAAGCAGTGTGAATGAAGTGGAAAACTATGCTCCACATCTGCTTCTCTGCCTCCTGATTGTGAAAATGAGATACAAAACTAATTGTCTTTAATCAGCTTCATACCTTGAACACTTTGTAACCGAGGTGTCTGGAATGCAAGGGAGGGTGTATATGTATTCTTTAAATAATTGCTCGGTTAGATTTTTATTATCTGAATTTGACTTCTTAAAGCACGTCTTCAAAAACAGAGAGTAAAAGGGCTGTGCTGATGCTTTGCTTAGGTAACTTGCTGAACTATTAATACTGGTATTAGTGTTGTGTGTTAGTTCTGTGGCTCGCTTTCAGGTACTTCTCTGTGTGCAAGCTGTCACTGTAACTCCACTAAACTGAATGCATAAAGTATTCTCTCAACATAAATAAGGTCCATCTCTTTCATGAAACAAGTGACAAAATACGGACCTCTGTGAGTTTATTACCCTACTTTGTTTCCAGAAATACTGCGTGAAAAGGGATTGTCTGAGAGCTGGTGTAAGAACTGTTCATTAATTCCATGAAGTCAAATCCTTTCCGCTGCCAGCGTGTCTTCCTACACAGCAGGCTATCATCACAACAGTACCCTGGGGCAGGGCTCACAAACACCTACTTCTCTGCCCTGTGATTATCAGCTTTACATACATATACTTCAAGAAAGGTGCAATCATCATTCTTTTATGACTCGTGTCTGTCGCCCAAGAAGCCTGTACAGCATCAGTGTCAGCACCAAACCACCAACCTGAAACACCACATCAATGCCGTGACTGTAGAATCAGTTTTAGAAAATGTGTACATGTGGTACACACAGTACACATATATCTCTCTTTTTCTCTCTGTGTGATAAAGATTGCGTTTTATACACTTTGTTCTGTGTGTGTGTGTGTGTATGCATGTACGCACACACATGCATGCATGCATGTGTGTGCATGCGTATATGCATGCATGTGTGCCTGTTTGTACATGCATGCACCTCATGTACATTTAACTTGAAATGAGTACTATTCTACTGTACTGACTTTGATAAGCATGCACATATGCATAAAACAAATGCACATGCATGCTTGTATGGCTTATCAAGATGATAGTTGAATAACTGTATAGTCTTTTCAAAATTAATGCTATGTAACAGATCTACAGTAAATACAATGAAATGCAATCCTAATAATTAAAGAGTCCTTTTCCTGGATCATAGTTCATACTAATCAGATTGTGGGATCGGGATATACACAGAAGTGTACAAGTCCAAAGTCCACTGTCTAACAAAGGGATGCTACCAGTCCCCACAGCTTGTCATTGAACATGTTGAAAGGATGAAAATTACCTTTTATACTTGCAACTATCGCTTTATCATATTTTCAACAAGGGTCCACACAATCTGTCATAAAACTGATGGTAGCAACATCAGCACCAGCTGTAATAAAACTGATCTTGGTAATCTGTCAGCACCTGCTATAATAAAACTTATCTTGGTAATCTGTCAGCACCAGCTATAATAAAACTGATCTTGGTAATCTGTCAGCACCTGCTACAATAAAACTGATCTTGGTAATCTGTCAGCACCTGCTATAATAAAACTGGTCTTGGTAATCTGTCAGCACCAGCTATAATAAAATTGATCTCGATAATGCATCAGCACCATCTATAATAAAACTCATCTTGATAACGCTTCAGCATCATCTCTAATAAAAGTGATCTTGATAATCTGTCAGCACTGTCTATAATAAAACTGATCTTGATAATGCATCATCTTTAATAAAACTGATGCTAGTGATGAAGACTAGGGTCTAGGCAGAACAAGTCAGATGACAGTTGGAGGTAGTATCAAATATCAAGCATTTGTTTGGTAAATGTTTTGTACTAGTTAATCTGAAACTGATATTGTCACAAAGAAGTCTAGGTACTGGATACCTACCACAGAGAAAGCGAAGGTGAAGGCGCAACCAACCAGAATGTCTGCCTGCTCCCCAACAAACTCCCGTGCCTTTTCATAGCAACCCTGCAACACATGGACACTACTAAAGCACTCTCATCTGCAACCACATTGCCGATTCTGGTCCATCCCACATAACCACAGTGTGGCATCTAATACAAATGCAATATAATACACAGCACAGATTGGTAGTCAAACCAACTTTACCAATGTAGCAACAAGTATTCTGGATGTTAAGCACTTACTAAACAACTCAATCATCCCTCTATTTGGAATAGGTCAACTTACCGGCTGTTCCAGATTTCACAATTCCTTATTTCTATAACCGAAGAAGTACATTTTGATTGACATCTTAAAGTGTTATCTATCATAGTTCATACACTACAACTCTGAAATATGTTAAACCGGTTGACATTTGAACTGTAAGTAATCATTAACATTTGCTAATACTGTTCTTGGTTATTGTTTATGCAGTTTATTGCAATTGTAAAACAATGGTTATATCTTCATTGTCAGCTGTTCATGTGGTTTCTATTTATATGTCCTCATACTGTTTTCTATATTGAGATTGTTAATGGTAGTCCTAACGTTAAAAATAAGAAAATAAAGTAGAACAGCATAGGTTATCACTGACATTGGCTGCTATACTCATGGTAATTTGTTAAGAATCCAATCAGTACTGTATTGCATCCAGTGATAGGATTTTGCCAGCACATTTTCACAACTTCACAACTTAGTGAGGACTTTCACCCACAATTCAGGTATCAGAAAATATTCTAGGCAGATTCCAGGTCTGACAACAACAATCACATTCAGTTAATAACAATAATATTCTTAAGTCCTCAGACTACTTCCAGTGCCTGAATTCAGTACAGCGCATTGCAGTCTTTCACATAGTCAAGTCAGCCATTTACAAATCAGGCACTGACATTCTGATGACCTAACTACAGTTAAAACATCAAACAAAATGTTCTTAGTCAGAATCCTTTCTGTGCCTGAATGCAGTTCAGTGCAGCTCTAAGTTGTAAATGTGTGAACATGTGTCCTTGCTTCATTTTAAGTTTCACTCATGCATAACAAACTTACATCATAAAGCAGAGCATCATTGAGGATGGCAAACTTACATCATGAAGCATAGCATCACTGAGGATGGTAAACTTACATCATCATGAAGCAGAGCATCATTGAGGATGGCAAACTTACATCATGAAGCATAGCATCACTGAGGATGGCAAACTTATATCTTCATAAAGCAGAGAATCATTGAGGATGGCAAACTTATATCATAAAGCAGAGCATCATTGAGGATGGCAAACTTACATCATAAAGCAGAGCATCATTGAGGATGGGAAACTTGAGGTTTCCAGGAGGTCCCAGCTGCCAGGTCTGACACTTGGACATGTCTCTGAGATCACTGATCTTTGGGTCATAGACACAGCATGAGCGTGGCACATGCTCTATGGGTTCCAGGTCTGACAACAACAACAATCACATTCTGACACAACACAACCACAAACAATCGAACAGTGAACCAAACAAACATGAACTAAACAGCCCCTTGACTGTGTAATTCTTTTACAAATAATTACCAGACATCACAAGCTTGCTACATCTATGAGGAGAAAAAAAAAAAAAAAAAAAAAAAAAGATCAAAAAGGTGATCGTCTTTGTGTAAAATTACATGCTTATGCTTGTCTCTCTCAGTGAGCAACTGTGTGGCACTTGATTCGTTTCTTAGCACAGGGACCCAAACAATTAACACATCACTAACAGACTGAGCAACCAACCACAAAACTAACATAGTCGCGATGAACCCTTGCAGTCTGTGGTACAATCCAAAATATTAGAATTCCAAACACATCTTCTACCTCTCACTAATGCTGCAGGTAAAAAATATAAACATAGCTTACACCTCCAGTGGCAGCAAAGGGACTTTCTTGTTGTTGCTGCTACAGTGCTAGTACAGTAGATACAGTACAACTCCTAACTCCAGTCAAAACTTTCTTGACTTACAAAATGGACTGATGGGCAGACAAAACACATAACCAGACTCAGTTTTTCACACCACATCTCCCAGGCATTATGTAACACGAAAAGCTCACTTTGTTGTCGTGCATTCTGGTACCAGCGAGTACGACGGAAGAGCAGCCAAGAATCTTGTCGTGACAATTCCAGGTTTTGTATTCCTGTCCTGCCCCTGAACTCAGCCTGCACTCCACAACACTCCAGCTGAAAGCACACCACCAACACCTTTCACCCTCACTGTGTCTCAGCTGAAAGCACACCACTCACACCTTTCACCCTCACTGTATCTCAGCTGAAAGCACACCACTCACACCTTTCACCCTCACTGTGTCTCAGCTGAAAGCACACCACTCACACCTTTCACCCTCACTGTATCTCAGCTGAAAGCACACCACTCACACCTTTCACCCTCACTGTATCTCAGCTGAAAGCACACCACTCACACCTTTCACCCTCACTGTATCTCAGCTGAAAGCACACCACACACACCTTTCACCCTCACTGTGTCTCAGCTGAAAGCACACCATTCACCCTCTGCTGAAACCACACTGCTCACATCTTTCACTCTCAGTCTAAGATGAAAGCACATTACTCACACCTTTCACTTTGTCCCTTGTTCCAGAAATCATAAACATGTGTCAGAACAAATCTGTGATGTTCACCATTTAAAGGCCTAGTCCCAACTTGTTCCACAGATCATGCATGCTATATTTAGGGCCATTCACACTTTACGCTGAATGGAGGTCATCATCACGCAAAACTTAACACATCTCTTACTCACACTGTGGAAAGATGGACAGTCTCACAGATGTTCAGACATCACTGCAAAGACTGACTTGATTTTTTTTTTTTTAAAGGTCAGTTGGAAAACAAAATCACCTTAAATAGGCATTGTTGAGGAACGTGAAGAATGTGCATGCATGTGTGCCTGTGTGTGTGTGTGTGTGTGTGTGTGTGTGTGTGTGTGTGTGTGTGTGTGTGTGCATGCATTTGTACATGCATGCATGGTGTGTGTGTTTGCATGGTGTGTATGTGTGTGTGTGTGTGTGTGTGTGCATGTGCATGGGGGGGGGGGGGCACATGCAAGTTCACAGTATATGAACTTGCATGTTCCCCGCCCCCCCCCCCCCCCCCCCCCCACACGCACATACACACATCCTCAGTTGGAAAACAAAATCACCTTAAATAGGCATTGTTGAGGAACGTGAAGAATGTGCATGCACGTGTGCCTGTGTGTGTGTATCTGCATCTCTGTGTGTGTGTGTATGTGTGTGCATGCATGCATGCATGGTGTGTGTGTTTGCATGGTGTGTGTGTGTGCATGTGCATGGGGGGGGGGGGGGGGGGGGGACATGCAAGTTCACAGTATATGAACTTGCATGTTCCCCCCCACACACACACATACACACACATGTGAACTTGCTTGTGTGCCCCCACCCACCCACCTCTACACACACACACCCTCCCACCCCATGCACACACACACACACATATATATATATATACATATATATATGAAGGTATATGCAGCTCACATCTCTTTGCAGTCTATCCCAGGCTGCAGTGACAGTGGTATCAGCACCATAGCCGGTCACCAGTGAACTGCGCATAGCGTTTACCATCTCTCCCTCCAGCTGCAAATATAATGGAATATAATTATAAGAGAAATCATGAAACTGAAAGCGTGCCTATAAACTAAAAATCGAGAGAACTGGACCTAACTGGCCAGCTTGCCAACCTAAAGACTGCTCTTAATATAGATCTGCCAACTTGTTGAAGGCTACATGGTGAATACCTAACATCAAAACAATGGGCTATCTACATATGGTGAATCTTCAGCCATTTGCTGAAGAAGTGCACCCCTTTCAAAATATTTATTCTTGAAACTGGGATAAGATGGGTGTTACACATCTGCTGATGCTCCCACAGGGCAGTAAAAACATCAGTTCAATAGTGGCAGTTTAATCGTCACCATTTTCTGCAAGTCAAGGCTCTTCTAAACAATGGTTCATGGCCTAATCACATCCAAAACAGACTAGCCTGTCAGATGTACTTTGTCAGCTTTGTCCATTTCACCAAGACTTTGCAAAACAAGACTTGTGATGTACCTTTGGGGAAGAAAGACCTTGAAAAGTGGGTGCAGGTACTTTGCAGAGCCACCTCATGGTATATTAAGAATGCCTTAAGCTCAGAGTGCGACAGGGTTCAGAGCCATGCTGTCTGCAGCCAGGGGTTACAGTACTTAGTAGCCAACAGGCCAGGGGCATTACCACCTGCTACTGCGCTAGTTACTGCCACAGAACACAACTACTGTCACTGGTCAGTGTTAGACTGTTACTTTCTCTCTTACTTTAAAAATGTGTCCTGCGTCAGTATGTTTTAAAATGGTAATTCTAACAAAACTAGGTTTTGTTTTATGCTGACAACTGTCATCAACAGAATGTTCCAGTCCAAACTTCTTTCATTGTCATGCAATACAGCCTCACAAGACTGAGCAAGAAAAATCAGGTTATTTTGCTAATGTTCATGAACAGTGCACTCACCTCTGACTTAAACACAATAGCCAGTATGGCTGCCAGCAAGAGAGCCAAAAAGATCACCAAAAGCAGAGCAAAGTACTGAAACAAAAATCTCCATGAAATTATATCAGCTGCTCATTTCATAATCATGCTCAGACACAGAAATATTTGCTGAAAATAATTATCATGATTTTTTACTTATATGCATTAATGTTTACCTTCACTTTGATCTTGAACATAGTAATCAAATATTTCATGAGACACTGAAGCTTATGGTGATGTACTACCAAACTAAGTTTGGCTGCAAATGGACCAGCAGTCATATTTTGATAATATGAGGCATCATTGTGATCTTGACCTCAAAGATGGCAAAAGCAATCTTTTCATATGACACTAGCCCATGATACCATGTTTGGTTACAAAAGGTTCTGGGTTCAGAAGATATTGTCTGGGTGAACATTAACTGAAATTTTAAACATTCATTGTGCCCTTGACATTGCACACAGCAATTCATCTTTTCACAAGGATTATGTTGATGTAGCATCAACTAAGTTTGGTTGCAAAAGATCTGCACATCAAAAGAGACAGCAGAAATAGTCATATTTTGATCAGATGAGCCTCAAGGTGACCCTGACCTTGAAGATACCAAACCAATTATCTTGCACAGCACTCCAACTCATGATGATGCAACACAACATCACTTTTACCAGGTTTGGTTACAAAAGGTTGAGCAGTTCAGGAAATGTGCCCTGGACAAAAATCTTGCTCCCAGACATATAGGCACACTGATTCTTATACCCAGCCCCACACCAGTAGTTCTGTCATGGGGATATGACTACTGTCAGATTCTCTATTCCCCCACCCCCAACTTGTTTTTAAATTATTTCAGTTAAATGACACGATGTGTGTGTGTGTGCGCACATGCGTGTGTGTATGGATGTGTGTATGTTTGGACATGTACATGAGTTTATGTCTGTGCGCACGCATGTACGTGTGCATAATGTAGGTCTTACTGTTTAACTTTTTGTGGTCTGAGTTTGTTTGTTTTGGTCACTGTTAAGCGTTATTGTTGTTTTCCACTTGAGGTGTCTCAACATGGATTTAGTTGATATTATGATCTGAATTTTGTACAGTGCACTTTTTTATATTTTATTTTTAGAGGTTTGTGCTTTTTAAATATTTCATTTAAAAATTATTATGATGACACATCATACCACAATGACACTGCACTCACCACAATGACAAAGAGTCTTTTTTCCTTGCGGACAGCACACAGACCAAAAATGCTGATAGCTAGCAGGATAACGCCCGCGATGATGATCATGTAGGAAGTGGCAGAGAACAGGTCATCGCCAATGACGTCAGCCACATACACCTTGTCCACCACAGACCACACACCCACTGCTGCTGATGCCAGCCCAAATAACTGTGAACCATAAACACAACATGACCAGATTACAAGACAGCATACAGGACAGGTGCAAGAACTTTCTGTCACACCTATAACAATAACAGTACTTGGTCCCTTGGAACTTAATTATTCATAATTCTTGCTGTTGGTCCAGTCCATGAATGATGAGATATATTCATCTGTTCAGTTGATTAGATGGTGTGTTTTCATGCATTTATGTCAGAGCTGATCATGAGGAGGGACGACTGATAATTAGGTCATACAAAATTTAAATCAAAACATTCAAAATGACAATACACAACGTGCACACTTTTGCAGTAATCCCTTTTTTCAAGTGACAAAAGAACAGTTAAACAAGTTAGACAGTGAAAAAGGAAACTGTAGGCACTAGGCTTTCAGGTATGGTGTACTGGTGTCCTGTTTGGAAGAACTGTCTTCCACTTCCAGATACTGGACACAACTGGGCTTGGTCACTGTTGGTGGTTTGTTATTAAATTTTGGTTTGGTGGTTATACTTATAGATGAGTGTTACAGGGCTTGGTGGTTTGTTATTGGGCTGGGTAGTTATGCATGAGTATTACAGGGCTGGGTGGTTATGGATGAGTGTTACAGAGTCTGGTGGTTATTAATGAGTGTTACAGGGTTTGGTGGTTAATGATGCTTGATGGTTATTGATAAGTGTTACAGGGCTTGGTGGCTGTTGATGAATGATATACGCTTATAATACAGGGCTTGGTGGTTACTGATGAGTGTTACGGGGCTTGGTGGTTATTGATGAGTGTTACAGGGCTTGGTGGCTTAAATGTGTTATACAGGGCTGGGTGGTTATTGATGAGTGTCACAGGGCTTGGTGGTTACTGATGAGTGTCACAGGGCTTGGTGGTTATTGATGAGTGTTACAGGGCTTGGTGGTTATTGATGTGTTATACAGGGCTGGGTGGTTATTGATGAGTGTCACAGGGCTTGGTGGTTACTGATGAGTGTTACAGGGCTTGGTGGTTATTGATGTGTTATACAGAGCTTGGTGGTTATTGATGAGTGTCACAGGGCTTGGTGGTTATTGATGAGTGTTACAGGGCTGGGTGGTTATTGATGAGTGTTACAGGGCTTTGTGGTTACTGATGAATGTTACAGGGCTTGGTGGTTATCAGTGAGACAGGGCTTGATGGTTATTGATGAGTGTTACAGGGCTTGGTGGTTATTGATGATTGCTATACAGGGCTTGGTGGTTACTGATGATTGCTATACAGGCCTTGGTGGTTATTGATGATTGCTATACAGGGCTTGGTGGTTATTGATGATTGCTATACAGGGCTTGGTGGTTATTGATGATTGCTATACAAGGCTTGGTGGTTATTGATGATTGCTATACAAGGCTTGGTTATTTATTGATAAGTGTTACAGGGCTGGGTGGTTACTGATGTTACAAGGCTTGGTGGTTACTGATGAGTGTTACAGGGCTTGGTGGTTACTGATGAGTGTTGCAGGGCTGGGTGGTTATTGACGTGTTACAGGGCTGGGTAGCATCCTGCTGACAGTTGAGCATGTTCCTCAAATAGGCTGGTGGCTATTGATGAAAATGTTATTTGGTCTTGGATAGAATTTTGAATTTGGGAACTTACTAATTTAAATGATGAAATATTAATCATTAATGACTTAAATGAGCAGTTAACACACATACAGTAACTGTAATATTAGCAGTAGTCTACAATAAAGTCAGTACTCACAAAGAGCAGCACATTGAAGACAATCAGCAGAACACTGACCATTTTGAGTCCACACCCCATGGCTGCAACAGTAGGAGCAGCAACAGTTGTCAACAATGTCAACACTAGATTGGAGTAGGACACACTTTTTGTTATTATATATCTGACAAAGGTACAGTGTACATGAATACATAATATGTATTTTCTACAAAGTAAATTAAGTATAAGTAAAAATGAGTAACACTAACAGTACTAACACAGAGCAAGTAACCAGTTCATAAAAGGCAAGGTTATAAAGATACCATTTGGCCTAAACTAGTTAAAGCTCAACTAATGTTAAAGGGTACACCATGCAAAGGAACACAGGTTCAACCACCACTGACCATTAGGACTATTTATATCAAACAAAAAGATACAGTAACAGCCGTTTTTCAGTTGATTAATGGTCTAGTTTGCTAATTTTATCAATGTATGGAGAAAAAGAAAAGAAAAAGAAAAGACAAAAAGCAGTGACTGGCACCATTTTGAGCAACTAAGTCTGTGACATGAAATGGCTGGCATGTATCTAGTATCGGCAGAAGAGAAAGTGGTCTATGACTTACAGTACATATTTAATTTCCCTGATGAGATAATAAAGTAATCTTCAATACATTACAGGAAGTCTACAGATGTAACAGAAACTACAAGAGTACAAAGCAAAAAAGCCAGCCTGGCTGTCAGTGTGCCCTGAGGAGCTAATCTCACCCCCAGAACAACTTCTCTTTCACAAATACTAAAAGAACAACTAACCAAATAAGGCCTGCACATTTGCAAATTCTCTATGCTTTCAGGTGTACTGTACCATGTATATATATCATGCATCTTGAATCTACACTAAAAACTGTTTAGTCCCCTTTAGTTTAATGTAGGTTGGCATGATCATCTTATGTTATTTTGTGTGCATGCATACATATGTACATGTATGCATAATCACTCTGTGTGTGTGTGTGTGTGTGTGTGTGTGTGTGTGACTGTGAGTCTGTGTGTGTGTGCATGCATGCGTGCGTGCATGTGTGTATGTGTGTGTGCGCGAGTGTGCCCAAATATAGTTCACAATTACAATTCATTCTATGTGTTCAAACACACACACACACACACACACACACACACACACACACACACACACACACACACACACACACACACACGCACACACACACACACACACACACACACACACACACACACACACTTCATTCTATGTGTTCAAACACACTCACTCACTCACACACACACACACACACACTTCATTCTATGTGTTCAAACACACTCACTCACTCACACACACACACACAGTGATACACACACACACACACAAAGACCACAACAACAACAAAAGAGAGAGAGAAAGAACAAGATACATATATATATATATGTAATGTATACACACAGAAGCAGCTCTGAGGGAGAAGTTAGTGTATATATATATATAATAACAATATATTTTATTAATCCCAGCGGGAAATTAAAGCTGTCATTCGACTGCACAATGAAGAACATATTTCAGTAATTCTAAGTCATAAATTATATGTAATATATGTAACTGAGTGTATTGTATGTGTTTCAGGCTATGGCCCTTTAGCCTTTCTTTCCTGTCCTTCTCCCTTTTGATTGGGTAGGAGTTTTATGGCCCCAATTATTAAAAGTGTTAAAACTTGTGCACTGGGCCCACCGCGTCCTCTTTCCCCCAGTGTCCCTGCAGTAACAGGTTGTCAGTTATAGTTCGAGCTGCTGCCTATGCATCTGATTCTGGGGAGAGCCTACACTGTTTCCTGGCTGGTGCAAATAAAAGTTATGTTATTGCAACCTCTGACTTGTGACTTCATCCATACTTCCAGCTGGCTTCCCTCAACTCCCCACCCCGCTCCCCTATATATATATATAAAATATAAAACAGTAACTATGGTCAGGTCTAAATCAAATGTGGATATTTCCCACCTGTATACCACTAACCACAGTACTAGCAACCATGAGAGTGACACTACTGACAGCATTGATACTCAAAGGGACCACAGCTAAAACAACTTTGACAAGCTGCTTCAAGCAAGTATTACATCAATTGATCAAACCAGCTGAAATAATTAGTAGCCAGATCCAAACACATAAAATGTTCAGAAGAATGCTATTTATTAGGACAAAACACAACATGTAATGTTCAGGGTAATCTCCTTTGTCAAGCTACAAAATAATACTTAAACTATAAAATCAACACATAAGGGAGTTAATCAGCGCTCAAAATATGTAACACATGACATGTACAAAAACAAAGACCCGAGTCGCCTATAAAGGCTATATATGGTAACTCTCATCTGGCATGTGTCCAAATACAAGGTACATAAACTGATGAAGTAAACTCCACCAGAAGTACATCCTGTTGTTTATAAACAGTTAAACTTAAAGAACTTAAACAGTGAAAAACAAAAGTCAAAGTTTTTGAGATGGAAAACTAAACCACTTATTTTTGAGCTATGTGGTGTTCATGTCCAGTGCTTGGAAGAATCAAGAAGTATATTTTGTCCAAATAAATAGCATTCTTTTGAACCTTTCTTGTATCTGGATCTTGTTTTAGAATGCTAGCAGTCATTCTTGTTTTAGATTTTTTAAATTAATTTCCAGTTTACAAGAGTAGGCACACACAAGTCGTTTATTTTAACTGGTTTTTGGTGTGTGTTTTCCAGTTTATGTCTTACAAAAACTAAATGTCACACTGTGTGTGTGTGTGTGTGTGTGTGTGTGTGTGTGTGTGTGTGTGTGTGTGTGTGTGTGTGTGTGTGTTGTAAGTCCACCAAAATTCTGTGTGTAGTAGTACTAGTACTACTACTACTTGTAGTCTACTGAAAAATGAAAAATGAATCTCATTTGCGCTGAAAACGTGTCACACACACACACACACACACACACACACACACACACACACACACACACACACACACACACTGACACGCGTGCATCACAAACTGAGCAGATGACCGTACCAATCAACCCAGGTGAACAATAACTGGAGCAAATTCAATGTTGCTCTACGTCCACACAGACCATAAGGACGGCCACCAGGACGGCTACCTTGACTGAATTTTACACAGCTCCTGACCCGGCTCTAAACTTGAACAAGTATTTATGTTGCTTTATGTCCACAGAAACCATCAGGCTTATTGGGGATGGGCACTCTAACACTGAAAGCAGTATGTATTCCCCAGGGCTGCCTCGATTCACTATATATATATATATATATATATATATATATATATATATATATATATATATATATATACTGAGAGCTAACTAAACTGCAACCATCAAAATGATCAATGTAACATGTAGAATAAATAAAAATCAAATTAAACATATATTTCAGCATAACACACACACACACACACACACACACACACACACACACACACACACACACACACACACACACACACACACACACACACACACAAAACAAATTACAATTATAGCTGTGGATCCTGATCCATTTTTGACCCCTGGGTTGGGGCGGGTTGGGAAAAACGCGATTCTTGAATGCTCTACCGGTTAAAATGCTGTTAACCATTTAGGTTATACTTGTACGGGGTGAACAAAGAAGTAACAAGTGTGCCGGTTAACCATGCTGTTAACCATGTAGGTTATACTTGTACAGGGTGGACAAAGATAGAAGTGACAACTGTGCCGCGACCCTCCCCCGTCCCCTTCCCACTCTTTCTCTCTCACACACACTGGCACGTACATGCACACTGCTCACAAAATCGACAGTAAGTAGTCGCAATGAAGGCTAAAGGGAAGCAACACCGGAACAAAATGACGTAAGACAATCGAGATATTTATCTCCCGTGATGGAGACCTCTCCCAACAGATAGAAAGAGAAGCCCGACCAAAAGTTTAACTGTCGACAGTCTGTTTAAATTCAGTCAGCTGCTTCATCACTGAAATGACGAATGAAGGTCGGAAGGTCTGCGTCACATCACTTTCACCGCGATTCAGCTAGGCCTACTAAACGTGGAAATCACTTGATATATATACTGGCGGAGACCGAGATCCCAGGACTGAGGTCACGGTGGTAGGGAGATGGGTGGGTGAGGGGGGGGGGGGGGGGGAGAAGGGGGCAAACCTATCGCTACACTGTCACCACCACTCCTGCGGGGAGCGGGGATAGTTCAGTGCTGGTTAGTGAGCCAGACTCGTGATATATATGTCTCGGATTAGTCGAGCCAGTCCCGCCGGCAGGAACGGCGGAAAAAAATTCATCTGCAGGGTCAGCTTTCTGTGCTGACTGTTATTCAGTATCCGTTCCACCCCCGCCGGTGGAAACCGCAGTAGTACGTAAAAAGATCCCGGTCATTTTGCTAAACACACAAGCAGCCGACGTATGTGGCTTCGAATAAAGTGACACTGTAAACGGGTGCGCAGGTATGGTGTACACAGAACTCGCACCGATACGGCAGCAGTTCCACGCGGCACCAGATATGTCAACGGCTACTAATCAGCGTTGTAACCACTTCAGTGGATAGTATAGTCCAACTGCGCTCTGTCCAGTTCAGTACTTACAGTCACTCATTCAGACTCGCATACGACTAGAGCACGGTGGGTGTTCTCGGGAGCAGATAATAGCGCCATAGTTGCCACTGTGAAGCACCTAGGGCTCATTTGGAAATGCAGAGGTACTCGCTCAGTCCTGTGGCTGACTACCACCAGGAGCAATAGATAGGTGGTGCGGCACACTCCCAGCATCGCTTTCCGGCACATTCCTCCAAAGTCTGCCAGATTACGCCACTGAAACGGCACTCTGTCTCCGCGCAGCTGTCCACCGACGCGTAAGGCGGAAGGACCTTCGTTCGATACCGCTTCGGCCCTCCTTTCTCTTCAAAAAGGTTGTGGTTTGTGGACACTGTCCCGTGACTTTGTCCATGAGTTCCTACTGAAATATTAAAATGGCTCTCATCACTGCCCATCTTAATGCAGGTATCATTTTGGTAGTGACAGTGTCGCAATAGGTATATAATCTACCTCTCCCCTCCGTACCTCCTTCCCTCCCTCTTCCCTCCCCTCCATACCCCCTTCTCCCCGTTCCTAATAAGCCTTATGGTTTCTGTGGACGTTAAGCCCCATGTTTACTTACTTACCAACGGCGGTCAGCGCCCTCCGAAAGGTTCGGGTACTGATAAGATCATTGTGGAAGCAACCTAGCGCCCATCTTAATGCAGGAATCATTCTGGTAGTGACACTGTCGCGATAGGTATATAATCTACCCCCCTCCCCGTACCTCCTTCCCTCCCTCTTCCCTCACCTCCATACCCCCCTTCACCCCGTCCCTAATAAACCTTATAGTTTCTGTGGACGTTAAGCACCATGTTTACTTACTTACTAGCGCCAAAGCACACGGCCTAAACACGAGGCGCATCCAACCCGGGTAAAAAAAAAGAAAGAAAAAAAAGTCGCACGATTCAAACGATTTTGGTTTTATTTGAGCTGGCGTAAGCAACATAGTTATAAAACAAACGTCTGAGCAACATAGTCAGTTATAAAACAAACGTCTGATACAGTTTTGAGTTGTTTGTAACAAACTTACTTCTGTTTGAGCACCAACAAAAACTGAACTGCTCGTTAGCTGACAGTTTTCTGGACCCTATGGCGTAACTAAATACGGCAGTGGTTGAAAGAAGGATGTCGTAAACCAGTGCTTGGAGTGTAGTTGTAGCAGTTTCACACTTTACAGCTTACTGTTTTAGCCGTTGTAGTGAACAGTCAAATCACAATCAGTACAGGCGAACACTGGAACAATCATTTATGTGCTTATCGTGGACGGCTTGATTGTCACGTGAAGGCTCGATCTGTGTCAGTGCCCGAGCACGGCAGAAGTGCTGTGGCGTCAACAACGCCCTCACTGTTGCTCAGTCGTCCGTACAGGCAACTGACACACTCTTTCCGCTCGTCTGCACAAGCCAGGTATGTTGTGTGTATGCCGCCGTGACACGGTCACTTCTAATGGGCAGTCTGTGTTGCACGTCACAGACTATATTTATATTTACATCTAGGCCTATGGCTCAGTCAGTGGTTGCATGTACGGTGTTGACGGCCAGTCCTAGTGTCAGTGTGAAACCGTGCAGAGGTGTGTATTGACGTTGTGCTTCCGCTACTTACGCTTTGCCTGATTTTTTGTATAGTGTTTGTCTCTTTGTCTCGCTCTTTCCAACCAAAACATTTCCAGTGTTGCTGCACGTTCGATGAACGTCACGAGAGTGAGGTCAAGCTAAGCAGAAACGCTCATTCTTAGCTCTTCAGTCGCTACTTTTGAATGCACAGTCGGACCGACATTGCCTGTATACATTGCCGATATTCGCCATGTGAGCATGGCGTTGTCTGGAGTCGGTTCACCGCACAGAAATATGTATAATATATTTATACTTCTGGGTAAGCCTCCGTCACCATTCTGCCTTCGCTCTGAGCATGACCGTCGTGGTTGACTGGGCGTCAAAAACCAGTTAACTACCATTCAGTCGTCCTACAGTGACTGGACTGCAGAAGAGACACTTAATGGGTCTGACCGGTCTAGCTTATTGTGATTTGAATTGCTTGCAGCGGTTGCAAGTTACTGCCGTTCATTCCGCGTGAGGTGTCACAACGTGGACTGTAGCTTGTGAATTCTGTACAGAGCTCAGCGCTCTGTTTCTACGTTAGAGGTTCGACCTTTATCAGTATTTCGTTATTATTGTTGTTGTTAACACTGATTAGAAGGAATATTTTCCCCCTGCTCCTTAACAACAACAACAACAACAACAACAACAACAACACCCGGCGACAACAACCAACTGCATGAGCACTGGAAATTAAAAATGAACGTTCTCCAAGTCTGTGAACTCCAAATCTTACCAGTATGTTTCAACGTTGCATAGATAGTGTCGCGCTTTCACCGTCATCATTGTCAGTCAAACAAATTTTTTGCAGTCGCTATAGTTGACTGCGCAAGCACAGCGATTGACCGTTTATACGTGAAGTAATTGAACCGTGAACGCTGTTCCTACTCGTATCTTTGGGGAGTGAATTGCTCATTATAGATCCTTTGTTCACGACAGGGATATAAACTGTCCATCCTGTAATACGTCAGAAAAAGACGTTTTATTTTATTTTATTAGTATGTTCAAAGTATACAGCCTTGAAAGATTAACTTATTTCACCAAAGTAACATAGACAACCACCTATGTTTAAATTTTCCTTATTAGCTAGCACAAATGCATCCACCATATAGAAATTGTCCACCATCGTTTTTAAAGCTTTAAATACTAGAAAACTGAGTTTAAGTCCGTCACAGGATCCGTGAGAATTCGAACTGCATGAATGTTAACTTCTGTTGTTATGGACCGGAGGCTTGACAATAAAATCTCTCTCTCTCTCTCTCTCTCTCTCTCTCTCTCTCTCTCTCTCTCTCTCTCTCTCTCTCTCTCTCTCTCTCAGTTTTGTTCAACTCTGGCAAGAGCCTCCATATACTTGGTCTGTCTGAATCAAGGCTGTCCAGTCATATTTTCGATTCTGGTATCTCCATGCCAGGATATAACATTGTACGCATGGACCTAAAACAACACAAGGAAACAGGTTTGGTAATATATATTCACGGCTCCCTTACTTTAAAACGTCTTCATCATTTAGAACAGCATGCCGTTGAATCTGTGTGGATTGAATTAAACTTAAAAAGGGCGTCACTACTTGGTTTCGTCTACAGAAATCCAGCAGAACGTGTTGACTGGACGGATAACTTTATCTCTGTGATAGAAATCCAAAGAAATAATCCTATTTGGAGATTTTAATATTGCATGAGGCCTTTGTCAATGTCTATGACAAACATGCTCCTTTTAAAACTTTACGAATAAGGCACACTGGTAAACCGAAATGGCTCACAAAGCCAATTCAAGACGCCATCCACTATCGTGGCCATTTCTTAAAAGATGAATATAAAAAGCAAAGGAACAAAGTTACATCCCTCCTTCGTGCATAAAAATAAATAAATAAATAAATAAATAAATGTCAAGACCTAACCAGTTCAAATCGAAATTCAAAATCTATATGGAAAGCTAGAAACCAAGTGACAAACAAAAATGCTGCAGCTCATTCTTCACGCACAAAAGATATTTCCGCCAATGAGCTAAACATTCACTTTTCGACAATTGCTGAAAAAGTTATAACTGTCAACAGAACAGAATCAAATGACTTGCGTGCGCAAAAAGAGTTCTGTGACATTAAACACATAGTCTGCTCCTCCCATTCCACCCATGACAATAACCGAGGTTTACAACGCACTCATACATGTAAAGCAAACTGGAACTCGTGGCCTTGATGGTCCGGATTGAAAATACTAAAGCTTTCTGCACCTTTAATCAGTGATACCCTAACGTATGTTTACAATCTTTGCATACAGATGTTACGTTCCGGATGCTTTCAAAGTCATTCCTCTTTTTAAGTCCGGAAGGAATTCAGATCCGTCAAACTTGAGGCCAATTTCTGTCTTGTCAGCTCTCTCAAAGCCATTTGAGAAACACATAAACAAACATTCTTGCACATTTTAACAAAAACAACCGGCTTCACCCTAACCAGTCAGAGTTCAGAGAACATCACTCATGTCACACCGCTTTAACAAGTCTTGCTGACCAGTGGCTTTCCAGTATAAATGATAACACGTTTTGTGGTGCTCTTTTTTTGACTTTGCTAATAGGCTGTGCTCTTTTTGTGGACTTTGCTAATATAATCTCCTCCTCAGAAAACTGGCAGTGTATGGATTGTCTCCGGGGACACTTACTCTACTCGTGTCATTTCTTACAGGCAGAAGGCAGACTGCATGTGGATGCATCCACATCCGATGTACGATCCCTCGAATATGGAGTTCCCCGAGGTTCTGTTCTTTGACCATTATTCTTTTCCATTTACATCAGTGACCTCCCTCTATTCATCAAAGCATGTTGCGAACTTTTCGCAGCTGACACAACAATCCACAGCAGTAACTGTAATCTCCGAAAGCTATCGGAATCACTACAGGGGAGTGTCAACAGTCTGTTAAAATGGGCAGAACTTAATCATATGTCTCTCCATCCTGATAAAACCAAATTTATGCTTATAACAACAATGTCAGAAAGAGACTAAATTTACCTTTGAAATATCCACCTACTTCAATCGGAAACCAAACTGTTA
>OY757548.1:16264292-16286792 GCA_963584105.1 Alviniconcha strummeri | reverse complement strand
AATTAAGTGTCATGAATTGCCCGATAAAATGAGTCTAGACCTTTAATTCAAAACTGAACAGAACTGTAGTGTGCCGACCTGATGGATGATGAATAAAACAGCAGGAGGTGACGAGACAGGCCGGCGAGGAATGATCAAGTTAGTTTGCCCGTTCTAAACACTGCAAGGTTGGAGAACTGACTGCATTCTGAAGGCACGTGCACTGGAAGACGAACGTGACCACTGACGGACAGCACGACGTGATCACTGACGGACAGCACGACGTGATCACTGACGGACAGCACGACGTGTCATTGACGGACAGCACGACGTGTCATTGACGGACAGCACGACGTGATCACTGACGAACAGCACGACGTGTCATTGACGGACAGCACGACGTGAACACTGGCGGACAGCACGATGTGTCATTGACGGACAGCACGACATGTCATTGACGGACAGCACGACGTGATCACTGACGGACAGCACGACGTGATCACTGACGGACAGCACGACGTGTCATTGAGGGACAGCACGACGTGTCATTGACGGACAGCACGACGTGATCACTGACGAACAGCACGACGTGTCATTGACGGACAGCACGACGTGAACACTGGCGGACAGCACGATGTGTCATTGACGGACAGCACGACGTGTCATTGACGGACAGCACGACGTGATCACTGACGGACAGCACGACGTGATCACTGACGGACAGCACGACGTGTCATTGACGGACAGCACGACGTGATCACTGACGGACAGCACGACGTGTCATTGACGGACATGGTTGTACTTGCAGCACGACGTGATCATTGACGGACAGCCCAAGTTCCTGCCCATCAACTTCACCACGCTGCCGCAGCTGCTGAAGAAGGCGGGCTACGCCACGCACATGGTGGGCAAGTACGTACGTCAGTCCTCACCGCTCACCACCACCACCTCACCGCTCACCACCACTGTCCACCTCACCGCTCACCACCAATGTCCACCTTACCGCTCACCACCAATGTCCACCTTACCTCTCACCACCACTGTCCACCTCCCAGCTCACCACCACTGGCCACCTCACCGCCAGAACAAAACAAAATAAAAGCAAACAAAAACACACCACACAACCCTATCATGCACCAACACACTGATGATCATCTTTGTCGCTATGCACGCTGCTGATGTTGAGGAGATATTCCAATCATTTAAAAGCATATAGGTGCTGGAACAAGAACATGTTAAGTATCGTCGTATTATTATTACTATTAGTGGTAGTATTACTACATACATTTGTTTTACAATGATTACTTCCTTAATCAGTGTGGGTTTGTTCTTTTTGCTTGCTACAGGTGGCATCTTGGAATGTGTAACTGGAAGTACACACCGACTTACCGCGGGTTCGACAGCTACTTTGGCTACTACAGCGGGAAGGAAGATTACTACACTCACAAAGAAAGTATGTATCGCTTGGCACTCTGTCTCCATGTCTGCATTTCTGTCTCTCTCGTTTATCCTTATCCTTTCTCATTCTTCGTCTTTGCATCTCTGCCTCTGTCTGTCTGTCTGTTTGTCTGTCTCTGAGTGTGTGCATGCGTACGTACGTTTGTGTGTTTGTGTGTGTGTAGGTGCGTGCGTGCGTGCGTGCGTGCGTGCGTGCGTGAGTGTGTGTGTGAGACACTAACAGTGCAGACATTTTCACAGACGATGGCTATGACCTGAGGGCAAACACGTCCGTCTACAGGGATCCCGATAACGTCCACTTCAACGTGAGTCAGAACTTAGCTCCATCACCATATCATCGTTATTATCTATATCAGCATTACTTCATGATCATTATCTACACTTAATTTATTATTATTATTATAATGTACTTAAGTAGCGCACGCGCGTTTTTGTGTGTACATATGTGTGTGTGTGTGTGTGTGTGTGTGTGTGTGTGTGTGTGTGTGTGTGTGTGTGTGTGTGTGTGTGTGTGTGAGAGAGAGAGAGAGAGAGAGAGAGAGAGAGAGAGAGAGAGAGAGAGAGAGAGAGGACTCGAACTCGAAAGCTTTAATACTCAAGGATAGTAGCGTTAGGTCCATTTGGATCTATCTAACAGCCAATCCTTGCTATACTACAAACACAAAATATGCACGACTATACCACAAACAGATATAAGTACGAATAAGCAATTGATTAATGAAGTTTCACAGAGTTCCTACTAATGTGCAGAAACATCGGAATTAAATTTCTTTCATGGACATATATGTATACAACAATGTATATATATACATATATGTATACAACAATCAATTTTTTTTTAGGCAAACATGTGATTCAAACAAATCCGTCCAACTTTGAGAGGTTATTCTCAGACATATATTTGTGCAGATTACGTTTGATACAAGGAAGAGAAATACAGGATTTTATGTTTTGAGGCAGGGAGTTCCAGACGGACGCTCCAGCGAAGGATATGCTAGTTTTAAACAAGTGAAGTCTTGGCCTTGGCACGTAGAAGTTATTCCTGAAGTTAGTGTAGTGGGACTGGTGACTCGTGAAGAGTTGTGCAAGGGAGTTTGGGGAATTATTATTAAGAACTGTATACATAACTACTCCTTTATTGTAAGCGAGCTGTTGCGGTAGGTTTAAAATTCCAAGTGTACTCATCTTTAGCTCTGTAGATAGGGAAGGATCAGGAAGGATTAATTTGCTTGCCCTTCGATGTAGGGAGTTCAGTTGTTTAAAGTGTACTTCGTCACAGCCATTCCACACTACTGACGCATAATCGATGTGAGGTTTTATGTGAGCGTTGTAGAAGATTTTTCCGGTGTCGATGTTGATGACATGTTGCAGTTGAGAAAGAAGAAACATAAAATAAAATAAATCTTTTGCATATATAGGCAGTCGGAAGGACTGGGCGGAGGTGTATGGGTATATAAAATAGGTCTCAAATGACCAGTTATTGCAATGGCAATCACTCGAAAACCTCAGTCTCTCTCTGTGTCTGAGAGAGACAGAGAACTGGAACTCGAGCTCTAAAACTTTATTTTACAAGGATTGTAGTTTAGGTTCAGTCAAAATCCCGTCTAACAACTAGTCCTTGCGAAGCTACTGATGAGTAAATATAAAATTACAGGCATAATTTATATACATACAGGCATGAATGAGTGAGTAAAATTTGATACATGAGAATTTCCACACAAACATAGCGTGTTCACAGCGCCAGATGTACACATGCATACATCACTCAGTTATACATTACGAGCATACAACCTGTAAATAAGGCAGCAGAACATCTGATCAATTCAGCACCAGTATTGGGGGGTGGGGGGTGGGGGGAAGAAAGAAAAAAAGAAGAAGGTGTCAATGCTTATAAAGAACAGTAAAGGGGGGGCACTATCAGCACTATCAGATGCAGTCGGAAGGATTGGGCGGAGTATTATGTCACAATCTATCCTATGTAACTAGGAGAGAGAGAGAGAGAGAGAGAGAGAGAGAGAGAGAGAGAGAGAGAGAGAGAGAGAGAGAGAGAGACAGAGACAGAGACAGAGAGAGACAGAGACAGAGACAGGCGCTCTCTGTTCGTGCAGACCATTATTTGCATGAAATTAGCCGGCAAGACTGACGAGTCGCGCGACAGCACGGGATTTTTGTGGTTGTGGCAGCACACTTACTTCACTTTCTTCACGTCTGTAGCATGTTTGTCTGCTTGTTGACTGTTGTGGTGTTGTTATTGTTGCAGTATCTGTTCACACAATACGCCACACAAGTGATAGAAAGACACGACCCATCCACACCGCTTTATCTCTACCTGCCTCTCCATCTGGTGCACGGACCACTACAGGTAGGACCTGGTGAACGTAAACCACACCTCCTTACCTCTACCAGCCTCTCCATCTGGTGCACGGACCACTACAGGTAGGACCAGGTGAACGTAAACCACACCTCCTTACCTCTACCAGCCTCTCCATCTGGTGCACGGACCACTACAGGTAGGACCAGGTGAACGTAAACCACACCTCCTTACCACTACCAGCCTCTCCATCTGGTGCACGGATCACTACAGGTAGGTCTAAGTGAACTCTCCCACAACCCGTGAATTATCCGAGCTATGCAACGTGCAAACTCCAAGCACTGGTTTACAGCCACTGCCGTACTTGGTTACGCCACAGGTCGTCGAAATGTCCGTCTCCGTTATTGCTCAAATGGCAGTTCATTTTGTAACACACAGGTTATATCAGGCATTTCTTTTACAACCACCCACAGTTCTTACGCAATCACACATAAAACCGAAATGCCGGTTGGAATTGAGATAGAACTAATTTATTACCCGGGCCGGACGCGCGTGCTTGGACGTTTTGTTGCTTCCACAGTCTTAGTACCCAAACCTTTCCGTGGTCGCCGACAGCGTCGGTGGACAGCTGCTCGGAGATAAGGAGTATAGCCCTTTAGTGGCGTAACCAATTGTAGCAGAGTTTGGAGGGAGGTGTCGGAAAGTGAGACATGGTGAGTGGACGTCTTGTCGCTCCACTCGGCCTGCACGACGACGGGAAGTGGGGGAAACGTCTGGCCATGCCACTGGGCCGGGGAAATGTCTGGCCATGCCGCTGAGCTGGGGAAACGTCTGGCCATGCCGCTGAGCTGGGGAAACGTCTGGCCATGCCACTGGGCTGGGGAAATGTCTGGCCATGCCAGTGGGCCGGGGAAATGTCTGGCCATGCCGCTGGGCTGGGGAAACGTCTGGCCATGCCAGTGGGCCGGGGAAATGTCTGGCCATGCCAGTGGGCCTGGGAAATGTCTGGCCATGCCGCTGGGCTGGGGAAACGTCTGGCCATGCCAGTGGACCGGGGGAATGTCTGGCCATGCCGCTGGGCTGGGGAAACGTCTGGCCATGCCAGTAGGCCGGGGAAATGTCTGGCCATGCCGCTGGGCTGGGGAAACGTGTATCTATTTACATGTGCACCAACACCAGGCACTACTGGCTCTTCCTTTCTGTCTGTCATTGTCGGACAATTTTAGTGACCCGTCGTTTCAGTCAGTTGTGAGTACTGTACAGTCACACAGTGGCTTCATTTAAATACCCATGATAATTTGTATGATCAGACACAGAACCAGTGATAAAATAACATAGAGGATAAACACCAACAGAACAGTACAACAGTAGTGGAAGCATAGACTGTGTGATTTAAAAGAAGGGTGCTGAATCTGATTGTGGAACTGCGATAAATGACTACTGTCAGTCAGTGCGTTACCACACGAACACCAACCGCTTGCAGAGTAATGCACTTTCTCATTCTACACCAGACTCTAGTAGTATTTCATTAAAAGGGGCAACTGTCTGTTTCAGGTTCCAGCCAAGTACGAAAACTTGTACCCTCATGTGCAGACACCATCCAGACGAACCTACTGCGGTGCGTTTATTTTTCTACTGCATGTTTTTTCTTGTGTCTATCATTGCCGGCCCGTTTCGGTGACCCGCCGGTTTTCGTGAGTACTGCGCATCAGAGAAAGGCCGGGCTAGAACGCACGTAACCGACCTCCGGTTCCACTACCCCCGCCTCCCCACGCCCACCCCAACTCGTTTTTGTTTGTGTACAGTTTTCATTTAATTAATTATGAGCAGACACAAATCATTTTTATAATGAAAGCAGTTTGCAGCTGAAAGCAATGCTGTTTGGTTGAGAAGCCAGCGTTTACCCTGGTGTTCTGTGTGGGGCATTTCAGTGTCGATCGGTTGAAGATAATTCTGTCCGTACAGTGAGGACCAGATATATGCTGATTTCAGTGCAGCTACAGCCTGGTGATTTTAATGACCTGATCAGAACAGTAACACAACCGTACAGAATGGCGTAGTTGGGAAGCACTTTGCGTGAACTGCCCGTGAGGATTGTGAGGAAGTGGTTTGCTTGAAGTGCCCGTTAGGATTGTGAGGAAATGGTTTGCGTGAACTGCCTGCGAGGATTGTGAGGAAGTGGATTGCGTGAAGTGCCCGTGAAGATCGCGAGGACTGAAACTGCGTTAAATGCCTGTGATTGTTAAGGTGACAGGGCGGATTGTGTTTCAGGCATGGTGTCCATGATGGACGAGTCGTTCGGGAACATCACTCGTGCTTTGGAGGCAAAGGGACTGTTAGACAACGCGCTGCTGGTCTTCACCACGGACGTACGTCATCCCTTCACACCCGTCTATTATGGCGTTGTCACACCTGCCCTTAGGTCATCAGCCTCACTCTCGTCATACTGTCACACCACTGAGGTCTTCACTAGTCTAATCAGTATGTTGTGTCAGACCGTCATGTCACTGTCACACCACTGAGGTCATCAGTCTTCACTGGTCTAATCAGCATATTGTGTCAGACCGTCATGCCATTGTCACAGCACTGAGATGATCAGTCCGACCGGATATTGCTTCCACGTTTCTCAGTCCAAGTTTGTTTTTGTTTTTTAACCTGTGCAGTTCAAGAAACGTTTTATGTAGACGTGGGAGTGTGGGTGCGTGCGTGCACCGGGGATCAGTACGTTAGAAAAACACATGCACGGATGTCCCAGATATGCAAATACTCATGTGAGCCTTGATCATCTTATAATCCATTGTGTTGGTGTTTTGTTTTATTGGCTTGATCAATTCTTTCTTTTGTTGTGTTTTGTTGTTGTTTTTATAAAAGAGGGGGATGGGCGGGGTTAGAGGAAAACTGACGGACTTTTGATGGTGATGAGTATGACGACAACGACGATAGTGATAATACTGAGGAGGAGGTGGAGGAAGAGGGGTGTTTCAAACACACAACGCCCCAAACTACAAGCTTCGGTGTACGACAGCCTTCCTCCAGGAGGGGTGTTGGAAAACAAGGCTTGGAGTGTGGGAGCGCCCGTGTGTGCAGGCAGAAACCATGGAACTATGATTATATAGGTCCATGCACGAAGCATTCACGACGGCAGCGTGTGGCCCTAGAAGCACTGGCCGATATGCTGTCGCTCACTACTTCTGTCCCGTGTTGTGGAAACCAGGGAGTATGGTTATTAGGGTAATGACGCTACTTCGGTCTGGTCATGATGGTGACTGTTACTGTTGTTGTTAGAACGGCGGACCTGTGAACGGAGGAGCAAACAACTGGCCATTACGCGGTGCCAAGACCACGTTCTGGGAGGGGGGTACCCGGGGCGCTGCCTTCGTCTGGAGCAAGGACCTTCTCACCAAAACCGGCTACGTAAACAATGAGTAGGTTCACAACAGCAGTGGTGCGATCTTATGTTCATCGGCATTAGCCTTGCAATACCTGCGTCCGTTGTAATACATCCGTCTGTTCTCTCTCTCTCTCTCTCTCTCTCTCTCTCTCTCTCTCTCTCTCTCTCTCTCTCTCTCTCTCTCTCTCTCTCTCTCTTTTACGCAGAAATGGGATGAAATTGAATTATCTCGACGTCATCCTCTTTCAGTCAAAAACCACGGCAAAGTATGCCCGTTTACAAAGAGCGTTGATCGATTTGTGTGTGTGTGTGTGTGTGTGTGTGTGTGTGTGTGTGTGTGTGTGTGTGTGTGTGTGTGTGTGTGTGTGTGTGTATGTGTGTGTGTGTGTGTGTGTGTGTGTGTGTGTGTGTGTGTGTGTATGTGTGTGTGTGTGTGTGTGTGTGTGTGTGTGTGTGTGTGTGTGTAGGATGACACGTATTTAGAGCAAATCCAAAGGCCCCCAAAACTTCCATCATGAAATGACTATCAACGTAGTTGTGCCTTCTCAAAGTTAATGCAAATACGCAACCCAGGTAGATGTTTGCAATTTAAGCGATGAAAATAATCGTATTTTCGTAAAATGTTATCACAGCTCATTCTTTATGAATCCGTTTGTAACGGTTACAAAGAGATGGGCCTCCCTCGGTGTAACCTCTTTAGTACACACAACTAATCTCCCGGCTTTCTCTGTTAATAATTCGCTTTCCTCAAAGATATCATTCAATAACCTTGTGACAAAACACCGACCGATTTTTGTTGTTGTTTCCTTTCCCGCCAGAATACACACACTTTTAAAAAGTCCTGATGTATAACTCAGAGGCTTTGTTTTATATCAATTGACGAGACTACTCACATGATGCTTTTGGTAACTTAAGCTTGTTTCAAACTAAAGACTTTATCACTGTCATTTGATATATATTTTGTGTGCAACACGACAGTGGACAAAAATACAACCATGCGTGCTTGTTGACGAGTTCAGTCCTGGCGGGATTATCCGTGGACAGCAATGGTCAAGTCCACAAAACGTGTAGTGTTCGCTTTGGTTTATTACGGGTATCATCCTTTCGTTTTCAGAATGATGCACGCTGTCGACTGGTACCCGACTATTTTAAAGCTGGCGGGTTTACAACCAGGTGAGTGTGTCGCTGTGGGTGCTACATAGTTCAGGAGCTGTGTGAGAGTCGAGGTGGCCGTCCTGGGCTGTCCGTCCTAACGAGCCTTCTGGTTTCCGTGGACGTGAAGCTATATTGAACCATGCTTCGGCATTGGTCTCAGCTTGTCCCTAATATGTCAACTGACATCTGAGGACATTAAGCAACACTACCTACCTACCTACCTGTGGGTGCAACTGGGCCGTGCGTGTGTTGCGAGGCTCGTTGGAGGAATTGGGTCTACCGTGGTGCCCTTATAACAACTGTGCGTTTTGCCTATGTTCACATGACGGGGCCTGAGCGCATTTTTCCAGAGAAAACCCCAACGTTTACTGAAACTGAGGACAGGTGGTAGACTAGAAGACTATAACATTTTTGAAAAGGCAAGTATTCCTTGCATTGACTTGCAGAGGCTTACAAGTTCCACTCCACATCGGAATATTTTTGGCCTGATTTAGTATTTCGCAATTTTTTTATTGTTGGCTGTTTGAGTGAGTACCGGAGATCATTGCCTGTTTCAGTTAGTAGTGTAACCTGTTTGAGTGAGTACCGGAGATCATTGCCTCTTTCAGTTGGTAGTGTAGCCTGTTTGAGTGAGTACCGGAGATCATTGCCTCTTTCAGTTAGTAGTGTAGCCTGTTTGAGTGAGTACCGGAGATCATTGCATGTTTCAGTTAGTAGTGTAACCTTTTTGGGTGAGTACCGGAGATCATTGCCTGTTTCAGTTAGTAGTGTAACCTGTTTGAGTGAGTACCGGAGATCATTGCCTGTTTCAGTTAGTAGTGTAGCCTGTTTGAGTGAGTACCGGAGATCATTGCCTCTTTCAGTTAGTAGTGTAGCCTGTTTGAATGAGTACCGGAGATCATTGCCTGTTTCACTGGGTACTGTGGGTTATTTCCTGTTTGGGTGAGTACCGGAGATGATTGGCTGTTTCGGTTAGTAGTGTAACCTTTTTGGGTGAGTACCGGAGATGATTGGCTGTTTCGGTTAGTAGTGTAACCTTTTTGGGTGAGTACCGGAGATCAGTGCCTGTTTCAGTTAGTAGTGTAACCTTTTTGGGTGAGTGCCGGAGATCATTGCCTGTTTCAGTGAGTAACGTGGACGGTGTGAACCAGTGGGACATGCTGAGCCATGGAGGGCCCAGCAAACGTTATGAGTTTGTCTACAACATCGACACTATCATGAACAGCACAGCCATCAGGTCTGCACACACACACACACACACACACACGCACGCACGCACGCACGCACGCACGCACGCACGCACGCACGCACGCACGCACGCACGCACGCACGCACGCACGATCGCACGCACGAACGCACGCGCACACACATATATATTATGTCGCTTGCTTACACCATTCCGTGGTCGTAGCATACACGTCATACTCGGACATCCACACCTTTATTTCACTCGCTTATTTCAAGGTACAAATATATTTTGAAAATGGTGACAGATCATCTTTGGTAATTAGCGGTAGGCTAACAGCTAACTGTCAGGTGTGCACATGACTGACACGTGCATGTACCCTCTTTTGCTTGACTGCATATCATAATTATTATGGAAATATTCGAGGCCCACAGACTGTGAGCAGTTCACCGACTCCGTTTGACAGGGAGTTATACGGTCTTGACCTCAGCCTTGACTCGAGCCTGTCGCTAACTCTCTGACTGACTCGTAGCTTACCTTATAACCGCCGGCTTGCGGCAGGTGGAAGGACTACAAACTGATGACGGGCTCCCCAGGATATTTCAACGACTGGTATCCAGAACCTAAAGGGTATGGCGACCTTCCGACCAGCCTGCCCAATGGGACCAAGCTGATGGGCGATGTGTATCAAGCCGAGGACAAGAAGAAGTGGAAGCCAAGGCTTTACAACATCAGACGTAAGTCCGGTAGAGTGCCGCTGTGTGCATGGTTCCCCTGCGTTGTGGCCACTGACAGTGGTTCCCCTGCGTTGTGGCCACTGACAGTAGTTCCCCTGCGTTGTGGCCACTGACAGTGGTTCCCCTGCGTTGTGGTCACAGTCAGTGGTTCCCCTGCGTTGTGGCCACTGACAGTGGTTCCCCTGCGTTGTGGCCACTGACAGTGGTTCCCCTGCGTTGTGGCCACTGACAGTGGTTCCCCTGCGTTGTGGCCACAGTCAGTGGTTCCCCTGCGTTGTGGCCACTGACAGTGGTTCCCCTGCGTTGTGGCCACTGACAGTAGTTCCCCTGCGTTGTGGCCACAGTCAGTGGTTCCCCTGCGCTGCGGCCACTGATAGTGGTTCCCCTGCGTTGTGGCCACAGTCTTAGCAAAGATTTATAATCATTGGTCTTAGCAAGCAAAGCACGAACAGGCTGGGTGTTCTGACCACTGCATGGCACAAGTATCGACAGATGCTGACTCCAACCGTTCCTTATCAACTGAAAGTAACAGTACAGCGGATGATGTAGGCAACTTCGCCTCGTGTGCTGTGTATTGCTTGCTCATCTGGTTCGATGACCTAATTGGGTGAAGTGCTAGTAGGAGAGGTGGAACAATGTGATTGAGTGGCTGACTGGTTAGATGGCAGCTTAAGCAGTATAGCAACTGTGTGACTGATCTGACTGGTTAGATGGCAGCTTAAGCAGTATAGCAACTGTGTGACTGACCTGACTGGTTAGATTATAGCGACTGTATGACTGATCTGACTGGTTAGATGGCAGCTTAAGCAGTATAGCGACTGTGTGACTGGCCTAACTGGTTGGCAGTCTCACGTACAGGAGGACGCCATTGCTTTTTTACTCGTTACTCTGACCTTCTCTCCATCCAAGTACCTACCCGGTACCGGTAAATAGGCCGGTGTACCGCGTTTTAATTTTATGCAGGGAGTCATCGTTGTCGTCTTTTCAGAAACGAATTGCTCTTTTTGTTTAGTAATGTAATGTAAAAGAGTATTATAAGGCACTTACACCTAACGCGCCCGAAGCGCAAATACAGAGAGAGAGAGAGAGAGAGAGAGAGAGAGAGAGAGAGAGAGAGAGAGAGAGAGAGAGAGAAAGTTTTCTGGTGCAAACAAATAAAAGGCACAATAATAATGCTGAAAAGAGAAGGAGACTTTAAGCGTAAAACACCGTGGTACTATACAAGTACGCGTTAGAGAAAATAATTCTGATCGGATTAGAGACGAAAAAACAAGGAAAGAAGGATGGTGATGATGATGAGAAAAAGAAGAACACTATGATGAATCAGTCAGTCAGTCAGTCGGTGCCGTGTTTTAATTTTGATGCAGGTGACCCCGAAGAGCGCAACGACCTGTCGGAGTCGCAGCCCGACCTGATGAAGATGCTGATGGGCAGACTGCGGAGGTGGATGGCCTCGGGCGTGCCGCCACAGAACGCCCCCATTGACCCCAAGGGAGACCCAAAGAACTGGGGTGGGGTCTGGAGTCCTGGCTGGTGCTGAGGCCAGCGTCCTGACCTCATTCAGTCTGGGCTGGATGACCTCATTCAGTCTGGGCTGGATGACCTCATTCAGTCTGGGCTGGATGACCTCATTCAGACTGGGCTGGATGACCTAATTCAGTCTGGGCTGGATGACCTCATTCAGACTGGGCTGGATGACCGAGGTCTCATTTACTGTGCCTAATACCTCATAAATTTACTTAACCATGGCTCAAGTATTTGTCTGAATATTAAAAAGGATGGTACTGTTTACACAACAGTCAGTTAGAATTAAGTGACTTTTTGTAATTTAAAAAGAAAATGCTTTTTTTCCGTAATGGTTGGGATGCTTCTGTTTCATTTCTTTCACATGTTAAACATTCTTGCTAGGAGCGGGTGTGCGGGCGGCCTAATAGGGACGAAGCAACAGTGGGACTTCACTTTGAGTGCACAGAGGATCCACAGTAACACCGTAACACCCGAAACGTCTTTCATTTAGGACTAGTACCGCAACCTTCTCCAAATGGGTTTACCACCTCAACCTTCTCTGGACCTCTTACTACTAGTCGGCTTTGCCAGTGCCTTAATCTGAAACGGTATTACAACCAGTGCCATACCCTTACCCAAAAGGGGTTTATCACTATTAGCCTACCATAACCATCCCCGAAACAGTTTTATCACGAGTACCTTCTCCGAAATGATTTTTCCTGATTGATTGTGTTTTTGTTTTTAGTAGTTTCGCAGTTTCGAGCAAAACGGTTTAAATTAGACAAGTGTCGTCATACTACCTGCCTCCAACAGCAAGACCTTCTTTGGGTAAGACCTTCAAAACAGCGTGTGAAATCAGTCTTGACATCAAAACAACTTGTGAAATACGTCTTGACATCAAAACGGCCTGTGAAATCAGGTTTCACATTAAGACAGCTTGTCAAATCAATCTCGACATCAAAACAGCTTGTGAAACCAGTCTTGACAGCAAAACAGCTTGTGAAATCGGTCTTGACATCAAAACAGCTTCTAAAATCAGTCTTGACATCAAAACAGCTTGTGAATTCAATCTTGACATCAAAACAGCTTGTAAACTCGGTCTTGACATCAAAACAGCTTGCAAATCACAGACGCAGGCAAAGCTCACCCAAGCTCCGAAATATCCACGTGGAACTTTAAAGTTTTTAAGTACGCAAAATGACCATCGAAATGATTGACAAATGAGTCACTAGTTTGAGATTTAAAAAAAAAAAAAAAAAATGGTTGGTTTTTAATCGATTTTTTTCTTCTGTAGGCTGGTCGAGACTGCTGTCTCGGTCAGTCTGGGGAGTCAGTGCGGTTGCCATCTTAATTTGTTCATTGAATGTGTATGCGTGTGGTCGACAAAAAGCTCTACCATGCCGGCCTACTGTATTGCAGCAAACTGTAACAACTCACAAACAACCCAAAGCATAACTATGCACGAGTTCCCGCGGAATCGACCCGCCGTGAGGCGAAAACTGGTCAAATTTGTACAATTCAAACGAGCTGACTTTTATGCTGCGCCTCAGTCACGCCCATTTGTGCAGTGAGCACTTCGCTGAGTGCGATTTCGTAAACTTTATGGCGGAGTATCAAATGGGATTTGCTTCAAAGCAGAATTTGTAAGGCTGTCCACAGGGTAACCGACTTGCAAAAAGATCCAGTTCGAATCTCCAAGGATGAAGCTGACGAGCAGCAAGCGCACAGCATGATACCAAAAACTGAGAGGTACACTGACACCCTGAAACAAACGCTAACAAGGCAAAGACAAAAAGGTTAACACGAATGCCTACGGCAAAAAATGCCGTGAAAGAAAGAGACCGTACTCAAATGCCTGTAGCAAAGAAAGAAAGAACAGACCACAAATGCTGGTGGCAAACGAAAAATGGCTTCCCTCATCAGTCAAGCAAAGAGCTGACACCAAATGAAAGAAACAAAACAACTGAAACCACCTCAAAACCCCAAACAGTTGCCTACCTGCAAGCATAAGGTGGAAAAAACACCCAAAACAATCAAACAAAAATCCCCACCAAATCACAACAGTCTAATAGACTACTGTCTGCAACAAAGGAGTTGACGACTACAGTCATAAGAGCACAGAGCAGAAATAACTGTGCCAACGACAAACAGATGAAAAGCCAAACTTTCCATAACTAACTCTAAACCCCTCACTAACCCGGCTTCCATCTAGTAAAACAAAGGCTGCAGACTGATAAAGCAAAACGCTAATCAGGACTATCGATGACAAAGCATCGGGCAGACAAGAGAAATACAAAATGGCTGCCCTAATCAGGCAAGCTAACGAGCGGGTACGAAATGGCCAATAAACCAAAGATAAAAAAGAAAGAACGCATAATGAAAAAGGAGGGGAAAAGAGAGAGAAAACAACAACAACACTTTCTGAAAAGAAAGAGGAAGCAAGTAATGTCAGCGAGCAACGGGACCAAGGCTGGATACACGTAATCCGTGTACACGATACAACCCACTTAGCAGTGATAACACAGCAGAGCAACAGACGCGCACGAACTACCCCACACAGAGAAAGAATGAGCCATCGGAGCTACATCCTTGGAGATTCGAACTGGATTTTTTTTGCAAGTCAGTTACCTTGTGGGTACTAGCCATTTTGCACGACTCCCGAGAGTTACGTAGTGCGCATATGTGCGCATGATTTTCAGTGTCATGGCGACGCTTTCGGTACGACAGAAAATGCGTGTTTTCGTGCATTTATAACCCTCAGATCACAACTTCGCCGACATCATTGTTCGAAATCGTGTCAAAAATCACCCCCAACTTTGGACTTGTCCTTTACACAAAAACAAAGAAATAACACGCCCACATACATGTGGTCCTTTCGGGATATTTGCCCCATTCCCTATGCAAGTTTATTTAACACGTGGCAATAAAGATGTATTGCATCAGCGGCCATGTGTCGCTCTGTCTATGAGGAGAAAATTATGATTCAACTGTGAGAAGGTTTCTATGCAATATAGATCATTGTGAAGCTATGCAAGAACTGACGCACACAAATGATAGACTTACTCAGACATCCATGACAATACCCATTTGCAGCAGACCGTCAGACCGTCAACGTACATTCGCCTTATTTGTTGTTTGTGTGAAGAGCTTGTGGCGCCAAAAGGGACATTTCCATTTTGTATGAAGAGATTATGACGCCAAAAAGGGGTTTCACTTCAGACTTTTACAGTTGACAGTAAGGTTGCTTGAACTTGTCTATAAAAAAAAAAAAAAAAAAAAATCTGAAATGATTTGTTTGCTTTTGTATGTAATGTCATCAGTCACTTTTACGTTGGTTTTTCTTCTTCGATTAAATACTGCTGTCCCGCTGTCCGTGTTGGTTTGAGAGACGCAACTCTGCCGCTCGTCGCAGCACTCTTGCACAGGCCACATCAGAGGTACACATGAGGAAACGTCAGATTGCTGGAATGCTACCGTCTGAAAATTACACTGCACTGCGGTCAAGTCACTTCGGTCGTGTTAGTGATGATAGAGGGGGTGTTGCAACACAATTAGGTACACACACGTATTAAGCATAATGGCGTTCAAACCTCCTTCAAGGAGTCATTTATTTTCAAGCAAAGAGAAGATGACGAATATAAAACAACAAACAGCGAGGAAAATCAAGGAAGCAAGTACGAGTACGAGGTGAAATCAGATGTTTTGAGATACTCTTTACTTCAAGGCCAACATCAAGATGAAATTCCGATGAACCGCCACACATTCTGCCATCCTCTCAAACCACGTGTTCCAAACGCGTTTTCTGCACGGTGTCGATGACCCTCGTCAATTCTCGGAGAGCAGTTTTGTCCCTCCAAGCTTCGTTGCAGCTTCTTATTGATATATGGGAATATGAAGCAGCCGCACGGGGACAGGCGAATAAAGCAGATGAAGGACCAGTCGCACTCCTGTGATGGCAAGGGAATCCACTGTTGCTGCAGCAGTGTGTGTACTTGCGTGAACGTGGTGCCCCACGTGTGGCGGTGCTGGCGACAGCTGTAGAAGACCTGAGGCAGAAGGTGGTGCAGTGGTACCCTGCCTTTTAAAATGAGTTGAGGCCCTCGGAACACCTATTTCATGGTGCAGAAGCATGGTTTTTCTTTTTGTTGAAAAACTTCATAAACATATAATCAGCTACACGTAATCAATTTTGAAAAGGGTGATATATATATATACAAACATACATGTATACAATCTCCTTTTTTTCTTTTCTTGAATGTCAGTCACAATGAGATGGGGGGAGGGGGGAGTGTATATCTATCTATCTATATCTATCTATCTATATATATATATCAAAGGGATAATGAAATCGCGCCTACAAAGAGACTGTACCAGAGAGCAACGCATTATTTTTGAATCAACAAAGGATTCTTTTTAAATCACAAATCTGAAACAAGAATGACTCTAGTGTCCTAAAACAAGATCCAGACACATAAAAGGTTCAAAAGAACGCTATTTATTAGGACAAGACATAACATGCGAATTTTCGGGGTAGTCACTTTTATCAAGCTACAAAATGACACTTAAACAACAGTTAAACGGTGAAAAACGATGAAAAATGAGATGGACATCCACTCATCTTTTTGGGGGGTGAGCTATGTCCGGTGCTTGGAAGAATGTCCATTTTAAGGGAAATCAGCAGACTTCACCATTCCCATTCATAACGAAGGTTCAGTACATGAAGTTCCTGGGAGGGTTTTTAATCCCCCCCCCCTCCCCCCCGCTCTTCCATTTCGGTGAACACACAAGGGACTTAATCAGCGCTCGAAAAACGTCACACAGACACAACATATAGAAGGTCGGAGACAAGTAAGAAATCACTGGTAAATGTTGGCGTCAATGGTCACGCGCCATACGTCACTTTGTGTTCGCAGAGGAGTGAGAAAGAATGAATCTCAGTGTACTCGGGAGGCAGAAAGACTCTGAGAGCCAGTGTAGGCGAAGTCAGGCTTGGAAGAGTGAAGCTGTGGGATCTCACCAGATGCAATCTTCATTTGTGCGTCAAGAACCCCACAGGATACAGAAAACAAAATGAAAATCATCAGCATCATGTCCATATTAACAACAACAATAACGATTTTTTCTTCTTCTTTTTTCTCTCACAATTCCAAACTAAAATTCAAGCAATTGAACGGCCCAGCAAACATATCAACGACGATTCTAACAAAACAGTACTTACATAGTATGTGCCTGCGAACAATGTATAAGTACCTGAATGCGTGTATGTATAAGTGCCTGAATGCGTGTACATCGTGTCACTTAACATTTACTATCTATGACATAGTCTATACGTCAATCAGCTGCTGGTAAGGACACCATTCAGTTACAATCTTATCATATGACATATTCAGTTTTGCATTATCTTTGTACACCTCAAAGTTAGTTTTTAAATAACGTTTGAACAAATGCAATAGCAATGGTATAGTCTTGTTAATTTTAGATTTATAGATAAAGAACTTTGCTTGCAAAATAATCATATCAAAGGTGTTATTTGATTTAAAATGAATGTCGTGACCAAACAGTACAATATTTTCATTAAGTGTAACTGATGTCGCATTTGAACAGCCAGCATTAACTACAATCTGGAATTGTTCCCAAAATGACCTCACGTATGTACATGACCAAAATATATGGTTAATTGAGTCTCGGTCTTGTCGACAAAAAGAGCAAGTAATGTCATTTTCAATTCCCATGTGCATTAAAACAATATTAGCAGCAATTATTCTATGTACTAGTCTTATTTGAAACCATTTCAGTGTTATTTCTTGAATCTGTTGCATTTTCTTAAAGGTGATACACCAGTTAATATCTTTATATATCTAATCTTTAATATCTTTATTTAGCTTAGCTTCCCACTTGTCACAACAGTTAGGTCTAGTTATATTCTGCGCAAGTACCTCATAATAAAGGCGTGAGCCTTTTTGTTGATTATAAAACGTCTTAAGCGTCTTAATTAAATCTGCTGAATTTTTACCCTCCACTGTTATTTCTGTTTTACGTATGTAGCTTTTGATCGCTTGCACACATCCAGTATGTAATCTGTCTTAATTCCGAAGTTTTCTTTAAAACTTTTAAGTGACATAAATGTACCATTGTCATTCAGCATATTTTTGATGTGATACACGCCTTTGTCAATCCATTTTTTTTTATTTTTTTATTTTTAATATTCTGTTTCCAACTAGGATATTCTGATTGCAGAAGATTGGCTCAGCAACTAGCTCTTCTTAATTTTCTACATGTATTTGTTTACCGAACTCTATATATGCCATAAATACGTGACTCCAAAACTTATTAACCTCATGTTCCTGAAAATGAAGGCTTGATCCCAGTTGTTCAAACCACCCCACTTTAGGATAAGTTGATTTAATTATACTTTTCCACTTGTGCTCACTTGTTTTTAATTTTCGAATCCAAATTAATTTCAGTGCATTAATATAAGTTTGTATGTTCGGTATCCCAAGCCCTCCTTTCGTGATGGATCTGACGGCTGTTTTTCTGCTTATCCTGTCCTGTTTTCTATTCCACACAAACTGAAACGCTGTCTTCTGCAATTCGTTAACAAGGTTGTCTGGTGGGTTTGGCAATAATATCCATAGGTGAATAATCTTAGACAGAATCAACGATTTTAGAACTGCTACTCTGCCTAGTGGTATTATTTGTCTCTTTAACCATACTTTGTACAAAGCTCGTATTTCCGAAAATTTATCGCTAAAGTTGAGTACATCACACTCTTTTAAGTCGTTAGTAATCCATATACCAAGTATCTTAAATTTAGGTGGGTTCCATTCCATTTGCAAATGTGGCATATATTTAAAAAGAGAATTTCGTTTATTTCCGAGCCATATGGCACTGGTCTTCCCCGCATTTAAGTAGAGACCTGATGCTTTTCCGAATGTGTTGATGGTCTTAACTGTTTCTTCAAATGAATTTTTGTCACCTTCCAGCGTAATTTCGGTATCATCTGCATATTGTGAAATTTTGTATTCAGTTTCTCCTATAAAGATACCTTTTATATGCTCATTTTGTCTGATCATAATGGCAAGTATCCCTACACATAAAATAAACAAATATGGTGATATCGGATCCCCTTGTCTACATCCCCTCTGAATAGCGAACCACTGTGATAACTGTCTATTAACCGTGACAGATGACTTTATATCTTTATAAAACATAGATATCCACTGACATATATCTGACCAAAAACCAAAAGCACGTAAAACTTTAAACATAAATTTCCAGTCAACAGAATCAAAGTCTAAACACAAGAGTAACCCAGGTTTATTTTCTCTATACAAGTAACTAATAAGATCATATATCAATCAAATGTTATCTCCAATGTATCTGTTGGCCATAAACCCAGTTTGATCCTCACTGATCAAAGAAGGAAGAACGCTTTTTAAACGCTTTGCAATACATGCGGATCCTATTTTATAAACAACATTAAGAAGTGAGATTGGCCTCCAGTTTTTGATTAAGTCTTTTGATTTATCTCCTTTTGGTATGCATATTATTACCCCCTCTTTCTGTGTTGTTGATAATCAACCTTTTCTAAAACCATCGTTTAGTGATCTAACAACAAAGGAACCCAGCTGCAACCAAAAGAACTTAAAAAATTCAGCAGTAAAACAGTCGGAGCCAGGGCTTTTGTAATTTTTCATATTTTTAAGCGCAAAGGGAAAGAGGGCGCACGCAATGAAGGGCAAAGCGAAGAAAGAAGATGGACAAGGAGAAGGGGGGGGGGAGCCACACACACACACACACACACACACACACACGTACACACACACACACACACACGCACGCACGCACGCACGCACGCACGCACGCACGCACGCACGCACGCACGCACGCTCGCACGCACGCACGCACGCACGCACGCACGCACGCACGCACGCACGCACGCACACACACACACACACACACACACACACTCACACACTCACACCATAGGGGTAGGCACGAAGGGAGGAGAGGGGGTAGACTCCTTTGGCTTTCAGCATCGCAAATGAAGTTTGTATGACAACCATAGGACCAATTCAAAAGCTCGATCGTTCAAACGATGTACCAAACACAGTTCAAAGTACAAAATCGAATCTTACAAACCAAATTTCGCTTATCTGATCAAACATTCACGTGCAATTACACAATAGCGCTCTTTAAAAACTCCCATACATTTTTATATCCATTGATTTCCTTGTTACTGTGGTCACAACGACTTTTAAGGATATGAGCAAAATATAAGTTTCGAGGCTGTCCTCTTCACCAGAAAAAAAAAGGGGTACAATTTTCGTCTGACACCAATTTAGACACAAGCGTTGCTGGTAAGACACACACACACACACAAAAAAAAGATTTAATACACATGTTCTATTCACCTGCTTTTGCTGTCCAAAATCAAAACGTACATATGAGTTGGAGAAAAAAAAAAACGAAAAAACAAAACAAAAACGGATACCCACAGCTTGCTCGGAGTGCATGCTACAAACAACGTCAATCGCAGTAAAAGGCACACATCACACAGCAAGGGATAAATAAAAAGGGGGACATACGTCAAACACACACACACACACACACACACACACACACACACACACACACACACACACACACACACACACACACACACACACACACACACACACACACACTGTCATGCCAGCAAGCCCGCTCTAGCGTGGCTGCACTTCACTTGACTCACAAAATCACGTGCTTCTCGACACTCAACAAAAGCGTACACACATGTGGCATTAAAAAGAAAAAAAATCACCTGCGATGTTTACAAGAGAGAGAGAGAGAGAGAGAGAGAGAGAGAGAGAGAGAGAGAGAGAGAGAGAGAGAGAGAGAGAGAGAGAGAGAGAGAGAGAACAAACAAAACAAACAAAATCCATTAGCATTGTTACACCACCTGGAATCACCTGGCTTTTACAACAAGTAGCAAATGCCGCAACAAAACGGATATTAACTTTTGTGTATTGGCTCTTTCATTCAAATCCAACTAGGGGCGGGGGTGGCAAAAGTAAAAGAGAGAAGAGAGAGAGAGGGGACGAGAAGGAAGGGAGGGGGGGATAGCATGCCATCATAATTATCAACAAGTCGATACAAATAAAGGTAGTACCTGTGTACAGTCAAGTCTGGTCTAACAACAGATTACGTACTTGCCCCTTCCTTTCCACAGCGCAAGAACACAGGCACCGACACAAGACACAAGTTTTTATCTATTCTTTATCTGCACTCATTTCATTTCCCGACATAGCACGCCTGAAAACTTCATCCAGATCTTGTATTGTAATGTTATTTGTGTTGATCACAATAATGTTGGGGTTCTCTTTTATCCAATACACTAACACATGGCTGAGTCACAAGGCATTCTTTATTACTAGAGACAAAGACATATAACAACTAGCACGGAGGACAGAGGAACATGTGATGGGTAGCAGGAACAAAGAGCAAGTGGCAGGCCAGTGTGTGAGAAGCAGTGAAGAGAGGGGAAGAGGGGAAGGGGGTGGCTCTGGGGCATCGTCACTACTGACCACACTCATGTCAGTCTGGAAGCTGCTATCAGGTTGTTTATGTGTTGGGCTGGGAGCGTCCAGTTCCAGACTGTAGGGTAGTAAGGGAGCAGATGCTAAGTGTGAAATAGGACTACACCATTACAGATCTGTGTGAAAGTTCACCCTAACAATGCGACCGTTCTTCACCTTGGCAAGAATTTTCCCATTTGAACTCCACACCGACATCGTAGCAGAATGTTCACTCGCCTTTCTGAACACTTGGTAACTGGCATACGTCAAGTCTTCCCCGATGACAATACCTTTGTTCTTGAGGTTGCATCGACTGATGATGACGCTGTCTCTCTTCTTACGATCAAAGAATCGCACAAGAATGGGCCTTGCTCTGGTGCTGCTGCGTTTTCCTGTCCTGTGGGCCACCTCGATGTCGTTGGCGGTGATCGGGATGCCAACCATGTCACTGTAGATCGCACACACCTTCGCTGTGCAATCGGCTGCAGTCTCCTTCTCCTTATCTGGCACCTTGAACACTCGCAGATTCCACCTCCTGGAGTACTGCTGTAGGTCGTTCAGCTCTCTCTCATTCTGCTTGATTCTCCGATCTTGCTGTTTAATCATGCCTGTAGCAGTTTCGTTCATTTTCTTCAGAGACTTCACTTCTAGTGACTCCAGTTTTTCCGCCTTCACCTCTGTATCAAACAATCGTCCCTCCAGCTTCTCCAACTTCTCCATAAAAGTCTTGGTCAGGCACTTTACTTCATCCCTCATCTGCTCGACGTCTTTGGTTGCCAAGGTATCCAAGCGTTTGCTGATGTTGTCTAGTGCTGTCCGTGTACCGCCATGTCAGTGTCCTCTGCTACAGTGTTCTTGCGCTTCTTTTCCTGCATCTTACTGTCGTTTTCTGAGCTGATGCTCACGTCACTTTCATCCGAAGTTGATGAGTAGTTTCTCTTTAATCCAGTCCTCGAAAAATAGGAACTAATCACGCTCATCACTCCAGAACAAGCTTCTCAAAAACCATTTGAAACTGGCAACGTGCCGATATTCACAGTTTCTCCTCACAGTAACGCTTCACTCACACTAGCAACGTGCCGATGATCTGCCAACAGTTTGTTTACATTTCTGTAAGCGCTGCCAGTCGCCGATCAAGCCATCAAAACTGGCTAAAAAGCATATCGGCGGATTCCCTGCACGGAGACCTACTTACGTGTGTGGTCAGATGGATGATC
>OY757548.1:16259747-16264092 GCA_963584105.1 Alviniconcha strummeri | reverse complement strand
CAATAACAACGACAAAAAAGACAAAAATAAATCCCAAAAAAGAAAGACAAAAAAAGTGAAAAAAGGAGCCTGTTGAATTCTTAAAACAAAACAAAAAGAAAACAAACAAACAAAAAAATCTAAAAAAAATCTGTGTTTTCATCTTTAATCAAGCAGTAGTAACCTTTGATTTGAACCGGGTTTTTTGTTTTGTTTTTTTGTTGGGGTCCCCCCTCCCCCCTCCCCCTCCCCCACCCGTACTGTAATGTTTGTTGTGTTCATAGTCTGTATTTTTTGCTGTGTCGCTGCCGTTTCTGTCTTCTTTTTAAAAAATCTTTTTTTTATGTACTGTTTGCTGTGTTTCTGGCACTCTTCCCACAAGCGACTAATTTGGTGAACTTGAATCATATGCACAGTGACGGAGGGGGACGAAGAAGAAGAAAAGAAGAAGAGAGAGAGAGAGAGAGAGAGAGAGAGTAGAGAGAGAGAGGAGAGAGAGATAGAGAGAGAGAGAGAGAGAGAGAGAGAGAGAGAGAGAATCACTCCCCATCTACTGTTGGAAAAGCGAACGACCTGTCACAACCACTACTCTCCCTGCGCTTAGCGGAAAGGAAGCTGCCAGCTGTGCCACACGCACTTGTGACTGATTATAATCTTTTAAAAATATCAACATTTAATACGCATAGACAAAAAACAAACAAACTGGTTGCACATGTCCGCAATTACAGCAGCTGAACAATTATTTAAAAGAAAGAAAGAGAGAAAAAAAAAAAGAAAAAAAGAAAGAAAAGAAACCGGAGTCGAATGGCAGCCCGCGTGTTACCCACTACTCTACGGAGAAGCTCGCAGAAATCACAGAAATTTATGCCTATATTGCTTTTCCGTTAGTTTTACTGCCGCATTTTCTTGTTCGACTTTTGTTGTGTTTCTCAAATAATGTTGTCACTTTTGAATGCTGTTGCTGTTGTGCTCTTCTTTTCTTGAGGGATACTCCTCTTTCGGATGGTTTCAATCGCTGTAATTTTGTGGTTTTTGCTCGGTATGAAACTAAATTCCTCAGTTTCGTCTGCCAGTAATGTGTCAGCCCGACATCTCAGCTGACGACATAGTTAAGCCCCACATCATCATCAGCACTGAGTCAGTAACTTAAAACAACAACACTCATCAACAACAACAACAAAACAACAACAACCAACAACAAAAACAAACAACAAAACAAAAAAACAATAACAACCGGCAACAAAAAAACGGTCCTTGCAGACTAACACATGTCCAGCAAGTGTAGCCGCTAGAAATGGATGTGCCAGTGACTTCGTAGTGAGTTGAGAAGTGAATTTTGAGCTCTCACTGTACTCGATCCCCAAAGCACCGATTGCTCCGCTCCCAACCCTGCAAAGGCCGTGTTGCCATGACGAGCTGTCTGAACTACTACCCGCGTCCTTGCCTACTGGCAGTTCAGTCTAGGCTATACCACACAGTCAAAAGCGATTGAAGTAGGTGCCAGTAGTGGCGGAATATAAATAGATACTAAAGGACTGAGTGTAATGGAATTGGTTTTTGACGTATAACCCAAAACATGCGTTACTGTCCACTGATAGACATATGGATATTCGCCTTTCACGTTGTAACAGACCAGCTTGTGCCTTAGTGACTTGTGTTTTGAACTGGTGTAAAAGAATTATGAATGTGTGATCCGTTCTGAGGTGAATTTGTTCGGTTGACTGGACATTAAAATCCAACAACCAGCCCTAACCATAGGCACACAACGTTGGCTGTGTATTTTGTGCTAATGAATGTCATCCAAATACCATAGAACAGCGGGAAATGACGGCCGACACCATAGTGTGAGGATGGGACATACAGGACATAACCTCATGCTAGGAGAACAGCTCTCTGGTCAGACCTCGAGGTCGTCTGAGGCTGCGACAGGACATTTACCCTCCCCCTGTCTAATTGCAGGAAACTATTTTGGAAAAGTAGGCTTCCGAGTAGGCCACTGTCGAAGTTAGAAACCTGTACACGATTCGGTGTATCTGGTCGTTCAGTTGAGAGGAACTAGTCTGTTGTGCAAAAGGGAGACTAAGAGATAAAATAATACCAAGAAACAAATAAAATCAAGAAATTTGCTTTAACAGTACCTCATGCTTGCACCCCCTCCCCTCCCCACCCCCACCAAACGTGTCCATCAGCTGAAAGCTAAGCAGGTACAATTTTATTCCTGTCTTCGTTCGTTGACCCGTCTGTTCGTTGGTGTATTCTGACCCGTCTGTTCGTTGGTATACATACACTGACCCCGTCTGTTCGTTGTTGGAAAAAGTGGTTTTCACTGAAAATATGTACACGTGTAATTCATTGTGTAATTAAGATAGCGTTCTTTTGGAAACCTTCTGTGTCGTGTTTCGATCTCCAAGAATGTACTGCTGATTATTATATTGAACTTTTATTGAATTTTAAATTCATATCGTCGGTGACGATTACCAGGACAGGATACTGTACAAAGCACCGCCAATCGTCGTGGCTGGCCTGCTGCGCGGCGCGGCCACTTTGAAGTTCCACACGAGAAACACGTGCTCACGTTGCCCGAGGAGCAAAGTCAAGGGACGCCCCGCATAGCGTTGAGCCAGCTGAAACTCCGATCACTGGTTTACAACATCCCTCCTCCAACCACTGCCCTGATTGGTTACGACATCCCTCCTCCAACCACTGCCATGATTGTTTACGGCATCCCTCCTCCAACCACTGCCCTGACTGGTTACGACATCCCTCCTCCAACCACTGCCCTGACTGATTACGCCATCCCTCCTCCAACTACTGCTCTGACTGGTTACGACATCCTCCTCCAACCACTGCCCTGATTGGTTACGCTATAGGTCTCCGAGAGCTTGGAAGTAACGGACAGTTCTTCTTTGGCGTTCAGATGGCAGCAACTTTTGTAACAGTCAACTCAAATTATACCAAGCGTTTTATTTTATAACCACCTACATTGCTCAGTTTACGCCAGCACGAATAAAAACCAGAATCGTTTGAATCGAGCCGGGGCCCCTTTTTTTTCCCTTTCTTTGCCTTGGGCGTACCCGAATCATGTTTACGTCAGTGCATTGACGCTATGTTTTACTTCCACAGTCTTATTAGTATCCAAAACCTTTCGGAGAGCGTTGGTCTCGTTGTTGGACGGATACGCGGAGATGAGGAGTGTCCTTCAATGGCGTAACCAATTATGGCAGAGCTTGGCGGAAGGGAGCGGAAAAGTGAAGACGGAGTGTGAAGCCAGCTGTGACATTTAACGGTTTGTGTACTTTCAGGTCCGTTAATCGTCAGTCACGAAAGTCCGTTTAAAAATTGTGTACGCAATAAACGGGGCAGTTTAAAACAAAATCCCCGATTCCGATTTTACTTTGTTTTCTTGTACCTGTTGGACGACACCTGTCTTGAGAAGGCTAGTTCCTGTAATAGTCAGTGCTGGAGTGGGAGGTGTAGAAGCGTGCGTAGTAATGTAATGTAAATTAGTACTTACAACGTGAGCCCGAAGCGCACGATACACAAACAGTAAGGTCAACAAAATAAATAACAACCTAGAGCACAATGAACCCTACTCATTACATAAACACTATACAACACTTCATTCAACATCTTTCTCACCACTTCCAACACACACACACACCACACACACACACCACACACACACACACACACACACACACACACACACACACACACACACACACACACACACACACACACACAAAATCTGTGTAGCGTACCACTCGTTTTGCAAGTTGCTTTCACGCTGTCCAGGTGGTTCTGGACGGGTCTGGTGACGTCAGGAGAAAAAGAACAAGTGTCCGCATTGCTGAGAACGCATCCTATGTTCTCTGACGAGAAGCTGTCAATATACAGATACATCTTTATAACGTTGACATCACACACACACGGCACACACACACACACACACACACACAACACACACACACACACACACACACACACACACACACACACACACACACACACACACACACACACAGAAGCGCGCGCGCACCTGACACACATACAGACATACGCGCGCGCAAGCACGCACGCACACACACACCGTACGCCGCGCACGCAACACCACACACACACACACACACACACACACACACACACACCACACACACACACACACACACACACACAAACACTCACACACGAACGCACCTGCACCAAAAGCGAGTGGAGGTTACGTGTCTAGCAATGATCTGCTGCTGTCGCTGGGTGTTCAGGTTGGGGTCTGTGAGGTTGAACAGCCTGGCGCTCTCGGTGTGCGAGAAGCACTGGGCCAGGGCCTGACAGTCGCTCACATTCCGTGACAGGGAAGCGAGAGCTG
>OY757548.1:16227247-16254747 GCA_963584105.1 Alviniconcha strummeri | reverse complement strand
TGTCAAAAGACTTGAATACAAGAAAACAACATGTTCAAAACATTAGTCAAATGTATGTCAAAAACAGCTGAGGAGAAGCTCATTACCATGCCACCTGTCGGAGAGATTACACTCGAGAGGATGACAGACACCAGGAAACCATCAAAGACACTAAAACCATTAAAGAGCAAGCTTCCAACAAGACCATATAAACATTATTTTCAGTACATCGTTCAGTATGTTATGGGCAGAATCGTTTAGAGATAAAGAGATTACCACGTTAATGAAAAATTATGAAACTGGAACATTCCATGCATCTTCTCTGTAGAGGTAAATAAGTGATAGATGTCAACAAAATGTGTCAACACACCTCATCCTTGTTGAACAGTCACAATGCCACCATGCAGAGATGCATTGATAATGCACATCGAAAGGGCCAGCTTTCAAGCACTCTTGATATTCCGCAGTTTAGGCAACTAAAACCATTCCTCGAGCAGATGGGCATGGCTTGCATACTGTGCATGGAAAGGTGGGAGGTATACTGGACAGATTGTTTTTTCATGCCGTAAAACCTGGTTGAAATCCAGGTGGAGCAACCCCAAAAGGAAGATAACTATCAAGAATACACAGAGCTTGAGAATCTTGATGGTTTCAGGTTTGAGGCTGACATATATGTCTAAGCTGGACATGCATTCAGTGACACTCAAAGTAAGGGACATTCAGGTTTGGCAACCTTCTATGGCACCGGCTTTGGTATCTTTGGCTGGGAAAAATACACCCATATAACGATAAGCAGTAAGAAATAAAGAGAGTAATGCGTTTAATTTTTTATATTTTTTATCTCAAAGTCAGATAACAATTTCAGAAAGTCAGTAATGATTTGTCAAATCATTGACCGTGTGGACAATCACTTTGGTGAATATCTTTGACATTTCCTAGTTGTTCGTCTGTTTTCTTGGCATAATAGCAAGCTGATACATGAAACCGTCCAGCATGCTGAATTAAGCCAAACCAGAGATGCGATCCGGTGGCATCAGGCTCATAAACCTAAACTGTTTTACTGAGACATAACAAAGGCAAAGCTGGTAAGTTTTACATTATTATTATTACTGATCGCTTTTATATAACGCTATTCTCCGCTTTCGAGCAGACTTACTGCACTCGCATGTGATTCTACATGAGTGAATAGCTTTTTATAGCGCGTTTTTGAATATCCACCGAAGTGGTGTACTTACAGCGCTGGCATGGCTGGTGCCAAATGAAACTGCTGCCATCTCGGCTCGTTCTGTGTACACCATACAACCATGCACCATGTTAATTCATGCAAAGCCACATACGTAAGGTGTATGCGTGTTTAGCTGTAACCTGCCACCTGCACTTTTGGCGGAATGACCGGGGTCTTTTACGTGCTACTGCGGTAACACGGGAGTGGAACGGATACCGAAATAAGAGTCAGCACAGAAAGTTCACCCTGGAGAAGAAAATTCTCCCGCCGCTCCTTCAGGGATTCGAACCCGCGACCTTTCGATCACGAGTCCGGCGCTCTAACCACTGAGATATCCCCGTCCCCGTACATACATCGGGCATGTTTCTCACCTATCTTCCATGGGGTATAGAGTACTGTGAAACTGATTTCAGGTTAAATGGAGGTAGACCAGTGAATAAGACAGCACCTGTAGCGGTTTTGTGGAAGTAGTTTATTCAGATTTGAACATATGTGCATTTTTGTAAAAGGTTGCTTAACTTTTGAACTTGAGTATTTCTATTCCGTGACGTCATCCATTAATGCCGGTGTTAATCGAACATTCTCTGTGACTATCTCAGTCGCCATGATACATTTGGTGGTAAATGGAGCACTTTTGTTCAATATTTTTACATGAACATTGTACAAAATTATGCAACGTGACATTTTTTCTTTTTCAATCTTCATTAATCCCACACGCGTAATTCAGGCCACCATACGTGGTAAGACAACAGCAGCCGCAAGAGCAGTGCTACCCATTGATACCAGCATGTGCAGTATTTCTGTGTGTCCAAAGAATGGTAAAGCTGCCTGTTGTTTGGGATTTGTAGGGGACACGCCCATTTTAATACATGCCATTAAGCTGCTATGTACCATCTCAGATAATCCCTAAAAGCAGAATAGTTCATCTTGCAGACAAGCAGATATTGAAAAGACACATACTGAGCTTTGTCTCCAAAAATCCCCCCCCCCTCCCCCCCCCCCCGCCGGGAGGGTTTCGATACCTGGCCCATGGACTAAGATGGCTGGCTCTCACGTCAGGCATGCGCGTCGGCAACAGCGCACAACACAAACAACCCAGTCACTTACAGCCTTAGTTACTGGACTTAATTCAAGTTTTACTGAATCAATTACATGCACGGTGACCCTGCCAGAACACGAACTCAATGTATGAAATGTGACAAACGTCGTCAGACAGTTGCGGCAACCATGTGGTAATGACGACAGAGTCGTACCGAGAAGTTGCTGGTTCGAACCTCGTTTCAGACATCCTCTCCCTCACCCTCCTTGTCATCCTCTCCCTCGCCCTCCTCTATTTCGCTATCACCTCTCTCGTCTTCCTCCTCCTCTCCTTCTTTGCCATCACCTCCCTCGCCCTCCTCTACTTCGCTATCACCTCCCTCGTCTACCTCCTCATCTCCTCCTTTGCCATCACCTCCCTCGCCCTCGTCGTCAGCACCTCGAGACGAGCCCTAGGCACTTCACAATGGCAACTGGCAGACAATGACTAATACACAACACTGTACAGTCATGTTGAGTAAATAAACAATTGCACGCCCGCAGGCATATATATGTACCTGTGCGCTAGGCCGACAGAAACTGGGTTCCAGGCGAGATCAAAAGATCAAGAGATCTTAGAGGAGGGAGGTGGAGCTGGACCCTCAATTTTGCCCAGAAGAGATCATGAGTAGGGAGGTGGAGCTGCTTCAGGTTGTCCAAGTTGTTCGTCAACAGCAGTGCAACGGACATTGTCTTAGTGACTCTGTCCAGCACAGCAGTTGAAACAGCAATTGCGCAGTGCACAAGTCGCTGCGCAATGGCGAGGGGGCACCGCCTTAACACTTCCATTGTTCTGGTGGCGGTCCACGGTCTCTCCGGTCTTTTTCGGACGGTTTCTGCGGTCGAGCCTTCACTCTCTCGTCCCCTTCCCACTCTGTCCCCGTCCCTAATAGGCCATCTCACCTCCGTGGACGTAAAACAACATGAAAGCAAAGGCCGGCAGCGTCCCTTTTCCCCCAGTGTCCCTGCAGAGGCAGGTTGTTTGTTTGCTGTTGCGGCCGGTGTTCATGTTTTCATCACAGGGGAGAGCCTGTAAGCAGTTATTTTTCTATGGCTTGTTGTTTCTCATTGATGTAAATAATGTTACCATGTTCACAACGTGCCTTGATTATGGTTCTTGAACACGTGGGTAAGTTCGGCGTCAGATTGCCGCCTGGTTGCAGCCGCCGTGGCGTCAGCGTACATTGTATGTGTTCAAATCTTAAGCTTTTATGCCACAAGATGACCAGTGCTTCCAACATGTATGCAGCTAGAGAGAATTTTATGCTTAATGTCCCCGGATGTCATGAGACATATTAGGGACAAACTATACGAGACTCTTAATACTATTACGAGAAAAACTGGTTGGCTGTAAAATGATTTATTTTGGATTAGTCCACCTCTGTCGAGGGGACCCATGTCAGGACCCAGGAGGAAAATTAAATTTTGAAATTTGGTGCCTTAGTGGCCTTAATTTTTTCCTCAAAAGTTAAAATTTACATTAAAATGCGGATAAAAACCTTCCTAGGACCAGTTTAAAAACAACTATTGCTAACAATAACTTAACTTTTTAAAAGACTGTTTGTTAAAACATAGCTATGAACGAAAGTTATATTTACTTTTAAGACATTTGTTTAAGAACAACTACAGTTTTACCTAATTAGGTTAAAAAGTTTGAGTATTTAAAACTATTTGCTTGACATATCTGCAGAGTTAGCGTCTTTGTCTTTCTGTTTCTTCCCTCTCCTCTTCTTTCTGTTTACCGTTTCAAACGGCACTGGCGGCATGACGACCTGAGCTACTTGAGGGGGCGACTTAGGCTTAAGACATTCCTCCGTTAGCGCACACAAGCGTGCCAAGATGTTATTTACGCTTGGCTGCTCGTTCATTTGCTGTTCGATTTCGGGTTCAGAGACCCACCCATCGTCCAGCTGTACAGTTTGAGTGGCAACTGACACCTTTTTTTCCAAGTTTACCTGTACAGGTAAAAACCTTTACCTCTACAGTTTTGATTGGTACTGCCCGAGGGCTTTCTGTTTGTGTTGCCACCGTGGCAGTGAGGCGTTGTTTAATACTATGGACTACTTTGTCTGTGGCTCTTTCGATCAATTGTTACTCCAGTCTGTTGAGGCGGAGCGTTTCTATATTCGTTTGAATTTGGTTTTTCTTGGCTTTAGTTTTTAGGGCCCTGGCGGCCAGTACAGTGGGTTTTTTCAGTACAGCTGACACAAGTTTGAACTTTGTTCCCCGCAGCATCCGCGTAGCTACGTTTTTGTGGTTCGAATGTTTTTGAGACTGCGGGCTCCTCACACCAGAAGGGGTCGTGCGGCGCAGTCTCTGCTATCGGCTGTAGTGGCTTTTTCCTATCCTCTACTTCTACGTGTGCTCGTTTAAGGGCTTCCGAGTATGGGATAAAGGTCCCAGACCGGATTCTGTTTGCGATAAGGCGCAAACGTTGTTGTGGGCAGGCTGCTGACACTTTCTGGTAGGCTGCCGAGTGAGGGCCTCCGCAGTTGAGGCAGCAAAGTTTGTTGGGACACACGCCAGGCGTGTGGCCCCGATTGCCGCAGCGTGGGCACACCGGCACGGTTGGTACTGGTCTGATGACCCCCTCAGTTGTTGGCTGTGGAATGGAGCAAGCCACGTTGACTCCACCGAGCACTTTAGTTTTGAAGAGGGCCTCTTGCTGTTGTCTCGATCGGCAGCCGATGAGAAACTTGCCCGATGGTAGTGGGCGTTGCGATAGGATGGGCCCTATGGTTCGTTGGAACAGACTCGCTGTCCTTGGCCCATTGTCTAAGAAGTTAGCAACCCCTGTTCCCAGGTCTTCTAGCACTACGGGATGCTGCAGAAACGTTGGTGGCGGTTGGTTGCCTTGCCGGCGAAAAGGTCGACCGGCATGGGTGGGTTTTGTTTTTCGGTAGTTTTTTCCTTGGCTATTTCTGTTTCAGTCACTGATTTTTCTGTTTCTTTTGACTTTTCTATCGGTGTTTTGGGAACGAGTTTAGCTTTAGCCCGACGGGCCTTTTTGTTTAGTCTCCGTCGGCGCTGTACAAAGTCACTGCCTTCGGAGGTTTCACTTTCCGAATGTTTACTTCTTCATCTTCAGTACTGTTTCTGATTCTTTTTGGTGTTTTCGTCAGATTCATGGTTGTATTTGTCCAGTTACCTACGGAGTTGTCATCATTCACTGGGAGTGACCTAAATCTCCGTCGGACCACATGGTACCGACTTTAGTTGTGGCCCTACCCCTACTTTTACTAAGCTACACCTACTTTAACTAAACTACACCTACTTTAACTACAATTTTACCGTTTTTGTTTTGTCCCTATCACTTTAGTCTCTACTCACTCCCTACTTTCTTGTTTTAAAATTTGGAACGGCAGGCCAAAAATGCTCTATACCCAGACTTCTTTATCCCTAGTCTATAATTTGGAACGGGTATCAAAAAGTCTACAATGCTATTCTGCCACCTATCAATTTGGAATTGTCGCTTGGTTGCGTTTAGAGCCAAACAGCTACTCTACCAAACTATACTCACTACACCGTCGCTGCTCTTTTGGACCGGTTGCAGTGGCTCTCGGGCAGCTCTCTGAGTCGTTCGTGCTATCTGCCGCTTTTCTGCTCCTTGGAGTTGTCTGTGTAGCGCTTGATTTGCTCCTTGGAGTTGGTGGCCGCCAGATGTCGCTGTCGCTGCGTGCTGGTCGTGCAGCTTTGGCTGAGGATATGGGAATGACGCTACTACCCCGCGCTCATCAGATCATGGCGCTGTGCTGCTGGCGTGGAGGTGCTGTGTGGCCTTGTGCGGTGATCTGAGTATGCAGCTAACCCTGGTTAGCTGATATGTAGCTAGTATGTGGCATGTTGCCATTGTTGGATGTTCAGTTTGAGTGATGCTTTGCCGATGCAAAGTTATCCCTGTTAAAGTATGGGTCCTTTGTCAGTGCGGCCGTACATATCTCTGTGCGGCATAACTTATTTGTTTAGTTTCCTAACGATCTATGTTTCTACATGAAATCGGTGCTATATTATGGCTAACACTTTAAAGAGGTTGATTTCATAGTTGTGGAATGTTCATTTTGCTAGTTGGGTATTGTTTAGTGCAAGGGGTGATTGTATAAACTGTGAGACATGTTATTTCTGTTTTGATCCGGCTTTTGTATGGCCGAGTCTTGGGCGCGCAGACTTAGTAAGTAAGTAAACATGGTGCTTAACGTCCACAGAAACCATAAGGCTTATTAGGGAGGGGGGTATGGAGGTGAGGGGGAGAGGGAGATTATATACCTATCGCTACACTGTCACCACCAGAATGATTCCTCCATTAAGATGGGCAGCGATGAGAGCCATTTTAATGTTTCAGTAGGAAGTGATGGACAAAGTCACAAGACAGTGTCCACAAACCACACAGTTCAGGAGCTGTGTGAGAGTCGAGGTGGACGTCCTGGGCTGTCCGTCCTAACGAGCCTTCTGGTTTCCGTGGACGTAAAGAATTACTGAACCGTGCTTCGGCATCGGTCACAACTTGTCCCTAATATGTCAAATGACATCTGAGGACATTAAGCATCAGCTCATCATCATCACCACAAACCACAACCTTTTTGAAGAGAAAGGAGAGCCGAAGCGGTATCGAACCGAGGCCCTTCCGCTTACCAACCTAACGCCTTACCGCTAGGCCAAACCGGCTCACGCGCAGACTTTCCGGCTTTTGTATGGCCCTACCCCTACTGCTTAGCTTGTAAACCCTTTCCGGGTCTTTGTACGTGTACCCGAACTGGCCGGTGATGCGCGGCAGTGGTGGCAATTTGGTCTTTGTCTCTGTTCACTAACCGAGCAGACAGGCGCAGCCAGATCAACAGCTTAGATTCTTGATGCGCTACCCGCGTCAGTAAGACGCTTGACGTTGTTCACAGATATGCTCTGCTAGTCAGTAACAGTGACATGCTGTAACGCTTTGAGTAACGAGGTTGGAGCCGGTCAGTTTTGTGACTGACTTCCTCCCGCTTACGGCATGGTCCCAAATGCCACCCGTGTCACTATCCATCTCGTTGTGTGCTTATGTGGAACCACTGTAACAATTATCTCACTCTCCCTGTTTAGTTAAGAATGAGCTTGGTAATCCGCATTTTCCACTGTTACTTTATATATACTGGGAGTTTACTATTATATACTGGGAGTTCATCAGTTACTTGACTGGCCGTCTCTTGTGTACTCACCGCGACACTGTGAGATACTGGTTTTAAGTGCACAGTTTATGTGCTTGATTATTAATCATTTTGTCATGTATACATAATAATACTGTATTTATTAGATAATTGCTGTTGTTTAGTCTTTATGTTTGCTTTCATATTCTAATTTTTTTTTTTGCTTGTATCTTTTCCAACAGACACTGTTTCTTGGTTGGTGTACAAACAAAAGTTATGTTATAGTAACCTCTGACTTGTGACTCTTCATCCATGCTTCCAACCTGCTTCCCTCAACTCAATGGGTGACACATTTATATATAAATCGTAGTGAGCTACTTACCGACACAGGAGAGGTGGAGAGCAACGACAAAGGCCAGCCATATCGCCTCCATCTTCAGCACACAGCCTTGCTTCGGGCTCATAATTAGGCTCGTTGCCAGGAAGAGGCAGTGTTCTTGTTAACTATGTGTTGTGCGTCCTTTTGTTGTGGTGCACAACTGAGCACGTCCTCTTCAAGAGTCCGCTTTAACAGCTACACTGTGTGACTGTCATCAGTGTGCGCGCAGCTAGCGGGGTCCTAAAACCAGTGGCGACTGTTACAGCTGCAACAGGAAGAGGTGTGCGCAATAGGTGTGACCCACTCTCATTTCAGTCTCTTTAAAAGCGAAGAAAATTAACTCCGCTCTTTAAAGGAACTATAGCCGCCTGAAAAAACAATATGTTTAACACGTAAGGAGATTAAAAAAATGAAAACCCTAAATTTACGATTTTGTTCAAGAATCCCCTTTGACCGCATTAGAGACAAGTAGTATTGTGAGTGACGATGACCAGAATGTGAGAGATGATTAAAAGGACCGGGTGTTGAAAACACCGTCAAGTATCACAGCTGGTCTGACGCCTACAAGGTGCGGCCCCTTAAAGGGGGCACCGAGCGAAAGAAGCAGCTGTTGATGGGAAGGGAGAAGAACCAATACATTCGCAGCAGTTCTTCTGTCTATCTATGGACTTGGTTCGTTAAAGAAAAAGTCCAATGTTTTTAAGTATGCAAAATGACCATCAAAATGATTGACAAAGGAATCACTAGTTTGAGATTTAATGAAAGAAAAAAAAAAAGTGCCTTAATCTGAAACGGTATTACAACCAGTGCCATACCTTACCCAAAAGGGGTTTATCACTATTAGCCTACCATAACCATCCCCGAAACAGTTTATCAGGTATCACGAGTACCTTCTCTGAAATGATTTTTCCTGATTGATTTTTTTTTTTTTTTTAGAAGTAGTTCCACAGTTTCGAGCAAAACGGTTCAAATTAGACAAGTGTCGTCATACTACCTGCCTGCAACAGCAAGACCTTCTTTGGGTAAGACCTTCAAAACAGCGTGTGAAATCAGTCTTGACATCAAAACAGCTTGTGAAATCAGTCTTGGCATCAAAACAGCCTGTGAAATCAGGCTTCACATTAAGACAGCTTGTGAAATCAATCTCGACATCAAAACAGCTTGTGAAACCAGTCTTGACATCAAAACAGCTTGCGAAATCGGTCTTGACCCGAAAACAGCTTCTAAAATCAGCTTGTGAAATCAGTTTGGCATCAAAACAGCTTGTAAACTCGGTCTTGACATCAAAACAGCTTGCATATCACAGACGCAGGCAAAGCTCACCCAAGCTCCGAAATATCCATGTGGAATTTTAAAGATTTTTTTTTTTTTTTAAGTATGCAAAATGACCATTGAAATGATTGACAAATGAGTCACTAGTTTGAGATTTACTGAAAAAATAAATTAAAAACAAATTGGTTTTTAATCGATTTTATTTTCTGTAGGCTGGCCGAGACTGCTGTCTCGGTTTCTCCATCAGTCACGTGACTTTCTCGGAAGTGACGTCAGTCTGGGGGGTCAGTGCGGTTGCCATCTTAAATTGTTCATTGAATGTGTATGCGTGTGGTCTACAAAAAGCTCTACCATGCCGGCCTACTGTATTGCAGCAAACTGTAACAACTCACAAACAACCCAAAGCATAACTATGCACGAGTTCCCGCGGAATCGACCCGCCGTGAGGCGAAAATGGATCAAATTTGTACAATTCAAACGAGCTGACTTTGATGCTGCGCTTCAGTCACGCCCATTTGTGCAGTGAGCACTTCGCTGAGTGCGATTTCGTAAACTTTATGGCGGAATACCAAATGGGATTTGCTTCAAAGCAGAATTTGTAAGGCTGTCCAGAGGGTAACCGACTTGCAAAAAGATCCAGTTCGAATCTCGAAGGATGAAGCTGACGAGCAGCAAGCGCACAGCATGATACCAAAAACTGAGAGATACACTGATACCCTAGGGTGAAACAAGCGCTAACAAAGCAAAGACAAAAAGTCTAACACAAATGCCTACGGCAAAAAATGCCGTGAAAGAAAGAGACCGTACACAAATGCCTGTGGCAAAGAAAGAAAGAACAGACCACAAATGCCTGTGGCAAAGAAAGAAAGAACAGACCACAAATGCCTGTGGCAAAGAAAGAAGGAGCAAATCACAAATGCTGGCGGCAAACGAAAAATGGCTTCCCTAATCAGTCAAGCTGACACCAAATGAAAGAAACAAAGCAGCTGAAACCACCTCAAAACCCCAAACGGTTGCCTACCTGCAACCATAAGGTGGAAAAAACACCAAAAACAAACAAAAAAAACCACCAAATCACAACAGTCTAACAGACTACTGTCTGCAACAAAGGGGTGGAGGACTACTGTCTGCAACAAAGGGGGCTCTGTCATAAGAGCACAGAACAAAAATAACTGTGCCAACGACAAACAGATGGAAAGCCAAACTTTCCATAACTAACTCTAAACTATAACCCCTCACTAACCCGGCTTCCATCTAGAAAAACAAAGGCTGCAGACTGATAAAGCAAAAGGCTAACAAAGCATCGGGATGTAAACAAATGCAGACGACAAGAGAAATACAAAATAGCTGCCCTGATCAGGCAAGCTAACGAGCGGGTACGAAATGGCCAATAAACCAAAGATAAAAAAGAAAGAACGCATAATGAAAAAGGAGGGGAAAAGAGAGAGAAAACAACAACAACACTTTCTGAAAAGAAATAGGAGGCAGGTAATGTCAGCGAGCAACGGGACAAAGGCTAGATACACGTAATCCGTGTACACGATACAACCCACTTAGCAGTGACAACACGGCAGGGCAACACTAGACGCTCACGAACTACCCCACACAAAGAAAGAATGAGAGGTCTCGTTAAGCATCGAGACTACCCCCCTCACTCGTACATCGTAAATGAACGATATAACTCGAGAAACAAAAGGGCAAGCCAAGAGAAAGAAAAAAAGAAAAAACGTCAGTGAATGGCAAGAACCGGTAACTAGCCCAAACCCTAATCCAGGGAGGCCACGAAATCGCTAGTCTATTGAACTAGAACGAACAAAACTTTTTATTTTTTATATATGATGAAACAAACAAGGATAAATTGGGAAAATAAAATAAAACATCCAATAAAAGGCAGGCTCCTTGATGTGGTCTAGCCTGTTGTGGAAGCTGGAGTAAACAGAGCGAAAAAGACTGAAACACCACGCACCTAACAAGGTTCGAGAAAGATTAAATAACAAGGAGGAAATAAACAAAGGCCCGACTACTGACAATGACGTCGGAGCTTCATCCTTGGAGATTCGAACTGGAATTTATTCCCAGTCGGTTACCCTGTGGCTACTAGCCATTTTGCAGCGACTCCCCAGAGTGACGTAGTGCTCATATGTGCACATGATTTTCAGCGTCATGGCGACGCTTTCGGTACGACAGAAAATGCCTGTTTTCGTGCGTTTATAACCCTCAGATCACAATTTCAGCTACATCATTGTTCTCAGCGAACTTTAACGGAAATCGTGTAAAACATCACTCCCAACCTTGGACTTGTCCTTTAAAAAGATGACGTCTGAAAATCATGACCGAAGGTAACGTTATGAGCAAGTCCAGCATGTGTAGCAGAAGTGTACAGTATCGTGGGTCATGCGACAAGGAAAAAAGTATTTATGTTGCATAGCAGTAAATTCTGAACGAACAAACAAAGGAAACATGCAGTTGAACTTTTGTCATGTTTTCAGGCCAACTTGCGTTTTTGTTTGGGGGTCCATTTAATGGAGTTTTCCCCTGGAGCCACGCTGGCACTAAGAGGTGGCGGTGTGCGACTTTAGCACTAAGAGGTGGAGGTGTGCGACTTTAGCACTAAGAGGTGGCGGTGTGCGACTTTAGCACTAAGAGGTGGCGGTGTGCGACTTTAGCACTAAGAGGTGGCGGTGTGCGACTTTAGCACTAAGAGGTGGCGGTGTGCGACTTTAGCACTAAGAGGTGGCGGTGATGAGTTGATGCTTAATGTCCTCAGATGTCATTAGACATATTAGGGACAAGTTGTGACCAATGCCGAAGCACGGTTCAATAAAAGCCACATACGTAAGGTGTATGCGTGTTTAGCTGTAACCTGCCACCTGCACTTTTGGCAGAATGACCGGGATTTTTTACGTGCTACTGTGGTAACACGGGGGTGGAACGGATACCGAAATAAGAGTCAGCACAGAAAGTCGACCCTGGAGAAGAAAATTCTCCCGCCGTTCCAGCAGGGATTCGAACCCGCGACCTTTCAATCACGAGTCCGGCGCTCTAACCAACTAAGAGGTGGCTGTGTGTCACGTTAGCACTAAGAGGTGGTTGTGTGTCACGTTAGCGCTAAGAGGTGGCGGTGTGCCACGTTAACACTAAGTGGTGGTAGTGTTCCATGTTAGCACTAAGAGGTGGCGGTGTGTCACGTCAGCGCTAAGAGGTGGCGGTGTGTCAGGTTAGCATTAAGAGGTGGCGGTGTTCCACGTTAGCACTAAGAGGTGGCGGTGTGTCACGTCAGCACTAAGAGGTGGCGGTGTGTCACATCAGCACTAAGAGGTGGCGGTGTGTCACGTCAGCACTAAGAGGTGGCGGTGTGTCACATCAGCACTAAGAGGTGGCGGTGTGTCACATCAGCACTAAGACTGAGGTGGCAGCGAGGTGGCGGTGTGCCACTTTAGCACTAAGAGGTGGCGGTGTGCCACTTTAGCAGTAAGAGGTGGCGGTGTGCGACTTTAGCACTAAGATGTGGCGGTGTGTCACGTCAGCACTAAGAGGTGGCGGTGTGTCATGTTAGCTCTAAGAGGTGGCGGTGTGTCACGTCAGCACTAAGAGGTGGCGGTGTGCCACTTTTAGCACTAAGAGTGTGCCGCGTCAGCACTAAGAAGTGGCGACAGACAGACTAGGACAAGGACACTGTTTTGTGTGGCCATTCCCACTATTCCCACTCAAGAAACTAGTTTTGTTAAATTTCCATAAAAGTAACACGGTATTTTGAAGTGAAACTCTTTCATTTTAAGTTCTTATTTTGATTGTCCTGCCTGTTGGACAAAACGTGTTCAGAGGAGGCCGGTTCCTGTAAGAAACATTGACGTTGCCTGGTTTATTTACTGGGCGTGCAACAAAACTGGGAAAGATTATACCCGGCAACTCTCTTTCCATTTTCATCTTCCTTGAGACCTCCCACCGTTTCCCTCCCTGGCTCGATTACTCTTGGCTCTAACAACATCCCCTTCTCTGATTCTGCCAGGAACCTTGGAGTCATTCTTGACTCAAACCTGTCCTTGAAGAAGCACGTCATAAAAATCTGCCAAACTGCTTATTTCGAGCTTAAACGCATTAGTGCAATCCAACAGGTTTCTCACTGAAGATGTAGCCAAGACTCTTAACTGTTACCTCCTATATCCTCTCACGGCTCGACTACTGCAACTGTCTCCTCATGGGTACACCTGATTCTGTCATCCAGCCGCTCCAGAAAATTTTGCTGCAAGACTCGTTCTCTTGGCACCCCGCCACCAGTACTCAACACCTCTGTTGGCTTCCCATTTCAGAACGTATTAAATATAAAGTCGCTTGTATGTGTTTCAGCGCTATAAATGGTTCTGGTCCTGCTTATCTTTCTGAACTGCTACTTGTCTACTTTCCGTCTCGTACACTACGCTCTTCTTCTGACACATGCAAGCTAAAAATCCAGCGATACAAACACAAGAGTCATGGCTTTCGTGCTTTCTCTTGCTTTGGACCCCATATTTGGAATTCACTCCCACAAGACCTTAGACACTGTTCAACCCTGTCATCTTTTAAAGCCAAACTGGAAACCTTCCTCTTTTCACAGTATTTCCACACCAACTAATATCAGTACCCAATTTCTGCTATGGTCATTGTGTGTGCGCATGTGCGTGTGTGTGTGTGTGTGTGTGTGTGTGTGTGTGTGTGTGTGTGTGTGTGTGTGTGTGTGTGTGTGTGTGTGTGTTTGTGTATGTATGTATGTGTGTGTGTTTCCACATAATACCTGATGTAAACTGTTTTGGTAGGACTCTGCTCTTCGTGTGTGTAGAATAGTTTATTTAGATTAATATGTATCGTGTGAGCGCTCAGGGCGTTGATAAGCGCATGATAAATGTACATTATTATTATTAAGCCACGAACAGGCATCAAAAATGGATGCTTGCCAGTGTGTATTTATATTATGCAGAAAGGAGAGAAAGAGAGAAGTCTGCCCTTCTACATGCACACGTTATAAACGCGCGCGAGCCCACATACATTTTTTATGCAAACATATATCTCATATTGTTCGTGTGCCAGTGCGAATTAATTACTCCACCCCCACCCCACTCCCATTTCCGTGTGCCGTTGGTTGGGAGATAACATCATTCAACAAGGCTATCACGCAACAGCCACTAACTATCTGATCCACAGTGTGTGTGTGTGTGTGTGTGTGTGTGTGTGTGTGTGTGTGTGTGTGTGTGTGTGTGTGTGTGTGTGTGTGTGTGTGTGTGTGTGTGTGTGTGTGTGTGTGAGTGTGTGTGTGTGTGTGTGTGTGTGTGTGAGAGAGAGAGAGAGAGAGAGAGAGAGAGAGAGAGAGAGAGAGAGAGAGAGAGAGAGAGAGAGAGAGAGAGAGAGAGAGAGAGAGAATGAATGAATAAACGTTATTTTACGAGGGTAGTGGAGTAGACACAGGGTCTTTTTACAGCAAAAGAAGGAGAGAAAAAAGAATAAAGGACAGCATATTCATAATCAAATACACTACATTTATATAAAATGAGGAAAAAACAAAATGCAAAAATTATAATGGAGTATAAATGTGGAGCATATACAGGGGACATAATGCATTACAAGTAAAGCTTTAATAATAATGGAAAAACAGCCTGTACTTTTAAGAAAAATAGAGCATTAAAGTGATACTTCCTCCTTATTTTAAGTTGTAACTAGAGAAGTTAGCATATGTGTCGACAGTCGATGTTTAAAGACCGACACTGTACTTGGTTCTGTCAGTGCAACAGGTAGTGAATTCCAGAGAGTCGGTCCAGAATACATTAGGCTTGACTTAAATAAATATAATCTAGGTATGGGGGAGTAATTTCTGGAATAAAGGTTGATAGACACTGTTTTTACGAGATAAGTGGGTGCCTTACCAGAGAGGATTTTGTGCATAAAGCGAGCTTTATTATACATTAGTCTGTGTTTGAGGGGAAGGATTGTAGTTTTCTTGTAGTCATCGTTTGTGAGGCTAGTGTTGTTGTTGTTTTTTTAGCAATATTATCTTGACTGCTCTTCTGTGTAAGGATTTTAAAGGCTTTAATGGAGACTCACTTGCGGAGTCCCAGAGAGTTGAGGCATAGTCTATACGTGACTGAATATGGGAAAAATGTTTTTCGAGCATGAAAGGTGAGGAAGTTCTTAATTTTTGCTGATTGATAAACCCTTTTCGCTAGTGGTTTGCATAGATAACGTATGTGTGGGCCCCATGTGAGATTGTTATCGATAATGACACCTAAAAGTTCGTCTTCACAAACTTCGTGTAGTTGCTTGTTACCAACCAATAACTGGACGGGTGGTGAGCTTAATATCTGACGTTTCTGACGCGTTGTTAATACCATGTAATTAGTCTTGGATGGATTAAGAGACATGATTCATATGGTTCGATTCAATAATGTCCGAAACGCATGACGGGAGTGTAGCAACTATTGAGGGGACATCTCTCCCAGAAGTGTGGATTTTTGTGTCATCGGCTAGCATATCGCACCTTCCAGATGATATATGCAGAGGGAGATCATTAATATAGATTGAAAATAAGAGAGGCCCTAAAACAGATCCTTGTGGAACACCAAATACAACTGGCTTGACTTCTGATTGCTTATTTTTAACAGAAACTACTTGATGGCGGTCAGAGAGAGAGAGAGAGAAGAGAGAGAGAGAGAGAGAGAGAGAGAGAGAGAGAGAGAGAGAGAGGTCAGGTTCAGAAGTAATTTTCCGTCCTGCATCGCCCTGATATATCCGTCACGGTTGACTGGGCGTTAAAAACCAGTTATCTGTCTGTCTATCTGCCGCGTCGACAAGAGGGCGGAAGCAGTGACTAGCACTGTCTGTTAATCAAACCATACCGGTCTCGCGCCACATCCGCCACTGTTGATTGTGTGACCTTCCGGTTTTTCCTATTCTTTCCGGCCGCTGGCGTCAGGCCCGGTATCACTATCAGACTGCGAACATCGCTTTCCGTCATCTTCCTCCAAACTCTCCCAGACGTGTTTACGCCTTCTTCCGGTGCTGCTTAATGTCCTCGGATGTCGGTTGACATATTAGGGACAAGCTAAGACCATAAACTTTATTTGACAAAGTGATTGGATTAGATTCGGGGTTCTTTTGCGTCCGAGAGAGAGAGAGAGAGAGAGAGAGAGAGAGAGAGAGAGAGAGAGAGAGAGAGAGAGAGAGAGAGAGAGAGAGAGAGAGAGAGAGAGAGAGAAGGGGTGGGGGGGGGGCGGGTGGCGGCGGCAATGAAGGAGAGATCGTGAGGATCCACAGACGGCAGGGTTCACTAGTCTTGTCTACAGCTCTAGGTGTAACACTACACTAACAGGCTACATACATACATGCATATATATATATATATACACACACGTATATATCTAGGTCTGGTTGAAGCGTCAGTCAAATGTCAGCTATTTCCCACTAACATACACACAAGTTCAGTTCAGTTCAAGATGGTATCCATGCAGTCGGAAAAGCCCATATGCGCTCAACTCCGTCTCTGAAACGTTACCTTTGAAACAATTCCAATGTTCATCTGACTGACGATGGCCCTCTCTCGGAAGATCGTCTAGGCGATCGATGGTGTGAAGCCCTTGGTTTTGTGCCAGTAAGTAGTGTCTGAAGTTCCTGTGAGGGTTTCTTTGCCCGCCATTTGTTCAGTCATTTCCATTCACCCCGGCATGTCCAGAGCAGTACATCCAGAGGAGTTTTCGAAGGTGGATGTCGACCATTGACACATTCCAGTCTCGGCTTCCCGTTTGACTTTTCACTTTTTCTGCTGAAAAAGCTCATTGAATCTGTGAGGATGATGGCATGTGTGGTCCGACTGTCGCCTCTTGAGGCAATCCAGCGGAGGGCATGGGTAACTGCTTCCACCTCCTTTGTCAAGCTGGAGGTTTGAGACCGTATAAGCTACACTATCTTCATGGACGGTGGTCGTACCTTGCTCGACAGTGAAGCTGCACTCTGTCCAGCTTTAGCAGATTTGTCTGTGCCATTGCTGTGAGGCCTAGTCCATAGTCAATGACACTGAGCACCACACTTTGATACAGCAGGAAGAGGTGGCGTTGTTCAAAACCCATTGCAGCTAAAGCCTTCAGGACTGACGAACCTTTCTTGCATTTCCGTGCTGTTGTTTCCACATGTTGTCTCTAGGTCAGCATTCTGTGCTCTGTTGTCAAGAGTGCATCACAGTGTTTGTGCCTTGTCTGAATTCATGAGAGATCCGGTGTGACACCACTGGGATACGCTATGCAGTTGTTGCACCGATTTGGCTGCCTCCTGGGAGTCCCTTTATGTTTTGTATATGAGCCCGTCATCTGCCAGTGAGAGAATGTTGTTGGGTCAGACAAAGCACCAGTGTTTGTTTTGTTTTCTCCTTCTGTTTCGTTTTTGTTGCTTTTGTTTTGAACCGACTAAACTTAGACTAAACTTACAGAATACGTGTTCAAACAGAACAGACTTAGACTTCCAAGGTGCGAACCTTTTCTTTCTGATATGTTCTTTGTGTAGGCTAAGTACTCAAAGTGTGCCGGCCAGACAGACTATTATTACAGATACACGCAGCTCATCCTGTTGCCTCTTGCATGAGGTTTCACATACACTGGCTGGGACGGGGAGAGAGAGAGAGAGAATGGGAGAGAGAGGGGGAGTGAAAGAAACTGAGAGAAAGAGAGAGAGGGGGGGCGGGAGAGAGAGAGAATGGGAGAGAGAGGGAGAGTGAAAGAAACTGAGAGAGAGAGAGAGAGAGAGAGAGAGAGAGAGAGAGAGAGAGAGAGAGAGAGAGAGAGAGAGAGAGAGAGAGAGAGAGAGCATAACTGGAGTGAAGAGAGTGGGTAACTAAATAAACACTGCAGAGGTACATTACACGTGACGTTGGCAACAACCGAGGCGCTTCTCTTAAAACATTTACTGACACTTTTTGAATGGCGTATACCAGAATGTTGAGGTTACATAAAAACACGTATGAAGACAAAAATGGCCAGCACAATAAATGCACGAGCCAGATTTTCCATGAGATTGTCCATCCCCGTTCAGAATGCGGGTCAGCGAACAAGATGCAGAAGTGTCCCATTTTAACCCCTCTCCCCCAAAGCCCTCATCCACCCATGGCCAACTCCTAGCATCGGTTTACAGCATCCTCCTGAAACTGATGCTTGGAGTGTGGGCAACATGATAATCAACGCTATAACGCACCCTGAAGTAAACATTTTAATGAAGGTGTCAGTTTGAATGTACAACCGGCAGAGAAACTGAAGAATGCCCGCCCCCCCCCCCCTAAAAAAAAAAAAAAACATACTATACAAAAACATTTTGATCCCAGCATCTTCAGTTCTTTGCATCGGCCAAATCACTGTGGAAATCAATACAAGTGAAAATATGAACAGGTTCTGAACAATCTCTGAACAGGTTCTGAACAATCTCTGAGCTTGGCATGGCCTATCACCATATATAATCATGACGCAAACTCCCTGAGAAAACGCACCACACCAAATCACATGCATCGTTCAACTGGCCTTCAGGCACATATTTACACTTACATTATATCAATCTGCCAGTCTTGTTTCAGCAATCATGTCTTGTTTAATTCAGGGATGATGACAGTACCACATCTTTTGCATCTGATTTGATACCATTTGTAACACAGTGTGAAAATGGAGTGTAAATTCAGTGCATGCCTGTGTTGTCACTTCTATCACTAGTATCAGCTGAGGGAGTTTTAAGACATGTATTCAGGACATGATCTACTGTTGCCGCTGCCACAACTGAGCTCATCTTCTTCGATGTAGGCAGCTACCACCCATTCAGCAGCAACTCCTTGGAAATTATGCTCCTTGAAACTGAACTGCCATTCCCATGGCATACAGTAACCTGTTAGTGTTACTGTCTCAGTTAGGACTCTTCAAAACCTAGTGAGGCATGATCACAACCTCTAAATGAATTAGACCAATAAATCAATTTATGATGAAATATAAAATTCGTTAGTTTTGCTTTGCAAAACACTTAGAGTGAGGTAACAGATGTATGATTTACCACAGATTTTACACGTGTGTTTATGACAGAGTAAGGTTAACTGTTGCATGCAACAGGAATGCATCATATTATAATAAGAAAAGTTTCAAAGACAAGTCCTTTTTCTTGGCGGAAAAATTCAGCTAATTTATCTCGCACCTGAGATACCCACCTGGTTGTTTTAAAGATGAAACATTAAGGTTTTTGCTTTGAGTCCAAAAACATGTCAATCTCCTTAAATTCATGTTGCTAACAGTACCATAACTGATCTCATCAATGCACGTAACAAATACTCGAAGTCTGAACCTTAGCTGGATAAATACAATTCTGGAGGATTTTTCTTTCTTTCTCATATTTCTAACATTTCTTCAAGTGTAGAAAACAAAAACAAGAAACAAGTAGTTAACTGTTGAGGCATATTATGATCGAAGAAAGAGAGAGCTTGGGTTTACTTCTAACATTTCTGTGACTGAAAATGGACCAGTGTCACAAAACTGGTACATGAATGGCACTTGAACAGTGTCTGAAAAAATGCATTTAATTCTTCTTTTTTCAAAAATTGAGTCACAAAACATCATTTTTGTTCCCCTTGAATATAACTAACTATAGAGACAAATATGCTTTAAAATTGGTGCAAATGCTATTTTTAAGATCACAGCAATGGTGGAATGGCCATGGTTATACCTTTTCAGAAGGTTAACCTGGTCACAGAGGCTATTAGTATTACCATGGAAAGCTTGACAAATCTTGCTTCCCTAGCATATTTATATGCAGAAACATTCTACCATTTAAAGGTCTTTGCCACTGACAACAGAAAAACAAAACAAAAAACACTGACTGACTGACTGATAAGTTTCACTATGCCAGTCTGCAAACAGCACACAAACCCCAGGCTTTATGACAAGTAATCAAGTAAGGGAGAGTTATTTTTAGAAGAGAAAGTGTTCACAGTGTGACATGCTGGACTTTCTCAACAAAAATGACCAGCTGTGAAACACGCCCCTGCTCAGGAAATTTCTGTTAGTGGCCAGTACAAGAAACCACTTGTCAACTGGCATCAAGGCATAATAATGACCTACACACAGATGTTACAGACCACCTGCCTTAACTGGCATTGAACCGTGTTTTCTTTTCACGACTGTAAGTGTTACAGATCACATGTCTCAATAATGCCCAACACACAAATGTTACAGATTGCTGCAAATGAAAACCTAGAACTGGCCAGAAATCAGTTAGGATGATAATGATGCATCGCACTGCATTATCATCTTACCAGAAACAAATACAAATAATCAGCAAAAACCACACACACAAATATGCATGCCTGCACACATACAGTGATACACACACAAACCTTTTCACATCTCACAGACATATTAACATTAGGTAATTTTTTTAACTGAAGAAAATGCCAGCATAAGTAATCAGCCACAAATAAATATGAGACTAGGCAAATCAATGTTCTGTTTTGTTTTTAAACCAAAATTAGCAGAACAGTATTAAAACAGAAAATGCTTATGCTTTCCAATCTCTCTCCTCATCCCTAAACTCTCTCTCTCTACACAGAGTTTGAGCTTGCATGAGGGCGTGCGTTGGTACGTGTGTGTGTGTGTGTAGGGAGAGAATCTTTGCTGGAATGTTTTGATGTTATGATTGTTTATGCACATAAAATGCCTCCCCCCCCCTCCCCCTAACTCCCACCCCCCACCTCCCTGTTTGACATGGGCAGACGGCCTAGTTCAATAAACCATTTGTTCGTTCTTTCTACACACACACACACAAATAAATACAGATGTGTGCCCACACATTCAAACCCCATAAAAGACAACAATAATTTTTTTATCTTTGCCTTATGTGGTGGGTGAAAATTATGTGGTGGGTGAAAATTCACCCATAAATTCATAAAAAAAATTGTAACAATAAATATTGGAGTTAAGAAAAGGAAATTTCATAACTTTGTCAACTACTTTCCCCTATTATGTTTGTGAAAAACTAAAATTTTAAATAATAAAAAAACATATTTAATATGCCATACATCCTGGGTGAACATTCACGTTTCTAAAGAATCCTGCAGGTTGTACATAATGGGTGAATTTTCACCCATACCAGTGGTAGCTAAACTTGAGAACTGACGTCTTGGCAGATGGCAGCCAGGGCCGTAAACAATGGCAAGAAACTGGACCCGCTAAAACCACTGAATCTGGTCCAGAACCTCAGGCAGCCAGCGACCCGTCCTGACAGTTGATAACACACAGACATGCAAACACACTATGTGTGTGTGTGTGTGTGTGTGTGTGTGTGTGTGTGTGTGTGTGTGTGTGTGTGTGTGTGTGTCTATTCTGTGGATGATCCATGATGACTTGTACTAGGTAGGACCAGCCTCTCTTTAGCACTGGGTAACATGGTCGTCGTGAGGCAAATATTGCTCATTTTCAACTGGTCATATCTGCCTTGTTCTGTGCAGTTTGTCAATAAAAACTATTGTCACACAAAAAACAATCTTTTTACGACCTATTGATGCCATTATTTTGTGCGTGAATGATGTATTGCAAGTTTGGAAGAAGTTTTAATGAACACACCAAGCGGTCGGAAACCGAGCGTGGTTCTGACATCGAAAGTCAGATGAGTGAGGTTGGAAAACGGTTGCGTTCAGAAAACCGTTGGGAACTTTTACAAGAAAAACATACAGACATGAAGTTATAATTTTTAGAAAGAGGAATTCCTGTAGATTTACCCATTATAAAATTCGTTACAATTCTTTGTTTCTGACTGCAGCAAAATTGAGTAAAAAAATACTTTCATTTTTACCTTAAATTTACACCAAGAAAGTTTGAATGCACCATGTTGAATTTGGTATCACTGGAAAGACGAATTTTCGCTATTTAAAACAGTGTATCGTTTGATCCAGAAGCAAGTTCTTGTAGAAGTTCCTGTGCAACGGAAATTGGAGACCCCATAGATTTGGTTGTCTGCTCGAGTTGCGCGATCGCTAAAGTCTGTGACTACGCGAGTGGTGTTTTCCTGGAGGAACTGGAAAGAAACCGTGGTAAGTTTTTTTATTTTAGCGATAACTAAGTGAGTTTCCAACACAACCATAACTGTATTTTTGTGCTGTTTACATCTCTTTGAATGCAACTGAAGCAAATTCATTGTCTTGTCGTAGTTTGAACAACATTACAGTTATCTTCTCATTAGTTCCTCCAAAATGCAAACCGCTGTAAAAGTAGTAATTTCTTTCCCTGTAAATCTGAATTGACAAAAACGTGATGTATGGTGTATGTTCTCAACAGTGAATTTTTTAAAGGAAATTTAGCAAGTGAATGATTAAAAAAAAATGTTGTTGTTGTTCTTGTCAAGGACAATAACTCTGATTTAACTAGCAGATGATGCTGTCACGACCCATACGTTTTTTTATATTTATTATAGTAGATCTGCTCATCTAGACAAAACAAAATAAAAGCGAGTCACCAGCCAAAATTAATGTTATACTGAGAGTTTGGAATTGTATTTGCTTCTGAAGAATTTATTTCCTGTTTTTTCCCCTTCTTTCTCTTCCACCTTTTTGTGCACATGGAAGACCTGGCACACTGGCTAAAAAAGTACATGATTCTTTCAATTTTTGCATATAATAATCATAATAATTACAAGGGGGGGGGGAGTAAAAAAAAAAGTACGAATGACAAGTTTTTTGGTTATTGTTTAACATTTTGCAAGCATGATTGACAAGACAAGACTATGGTAACAAGACAGAAGTAACTAAGTCAATAAGAAAGACTGAACAAGAAACAAAATGAAAGAAATAATCACACACACACACACACTTCATGAGCCACATCAAATGTGGGGTTAGTAGGGGGTGGGGAAAATAAAATACTCACAGAGCAACGTTAAATACAGTTTTGAGCATGTACATTTTTTAATGTCATTGATGTTATTTGATGTCCAATTTTTGTTAGATTACTTTTCCTTAATAATCCAGGTCTTTTATCTAAAGTAGGGAAGTTTTTAGTTTTTAAGTATTGTCAAATAATGGTGAGAGTGACTCCAGTCGGGTTTTTGCCTCCGGGATTGTTTCAATAGCTGAGACTGGTAGTAGTAGTCAGATACCTGAAAATTAGTTCTTGTCTGCTTCCTTCTGTTTGTACCTTTCTGATTTATTTATTTCTCAGGTTATTACTGCATGGTTCACACAAAGTCAAGTAAGTGTTATTTACAACTAAACTTCAGAATTTGATGATTTAATCGGTGAGTATTAAGTGTATTTAATTTGTGAGTATTAAGTGTTAGTGTGCTGTTTATGATGAAATAAATCTTTTTTTACCTGTTTGTATATTTCTTTGTTAATGATTTCAGGGCATGGTCAGTTTCATCATCTTGAGGAGAGAATTGGTCCTAGAAAGAGAGGCAGGCCTCAACGTCTACCACGAGGCCACACTTGGACTGCAGTTTTTAACTTCTTTTCCTCATTCAAACAAGTCTACATATATCTAAATTTGCCTAAATTTCCATATGCTGTGCATTTCCCTTCTCTGATTAATGCTGAATAATCTGCAGAGACCAAAACCATGGCTGTATCTCTTTCCATTCCAGAGTTTGATTTGCTTTAATGCTATTACCATCAAAGATTCACGGTATATTTGCACCCTTTTTTCTCAAGGAAACTTGCCATTGTAGGTAAAATTTAGCTTGCACTTCTTTAGACTTGTGAATTTGTATTGTCTAATTAATGCTGAATCAGTTGATACCAGAATTATGGTTGTACCTCTTTCCATTCCCATGTTATGTTTGATCTTGTCATGGCACCGTCAAAGATTGGCGATCGGACAATGTCAAAATTAGTGATTTTTCCATTTTTAGCACTCTGCATCTCCAAAATTTGACTAAGGATGATTACTGAAAAAATTGTGTTTAGTCTATGTTGTGCAGACACTGTGTAAAACAAGCTGAAATAAATGAATGAAATTTGGTTTGTGTACTTGCCTTGTGACCCTCTTTAATATCACATATTAACAGATTGCATTGCTTGCTTTTCAAAATTTGGTTGGACCTACCTACTTGTATGCAATGTGACACTACACTGAAACAGCTTTACAAGATGCTGGTTGTCCTTTACAAAGTGAGAAGAGCAAAGCACTTTCTTTGAGTGGAGTTATTACAGAGTTCTTTTTGCCAATCTGGCACAGTTTGTATGCAAACCCAGGAATCATTAATGAATTTGATTTTGAAGTGTTCTTTGTTGTTCTTAAAACTCTAGTATTGTAGTAAGTTCATATTTTCATTTTTGCCAAGCTGATGCACAGTACATATTCTCTCAGCTGTTTCATATTTACACTGCACTGTGACTTGGTCACCATAACAAATTTGTTCAGACAGAGAGAGAGAGAGAGAAGATGTGAACAAATCCAGTGACTTGCTAAAGGGCGTTTACACAACCAACCAACCAGTTGAAAGAAAGTGTTCAGCCCAGCAAACTGCCTGAGTGAGGTACTGCATTACACAGCTGTGCTACAAACTGGATGAAGGAGGAAACCCATATAATGGGTGAATTTTCACCCATGACGTATGCCAAAGAAGTCTGCTATGTGAAACTCATGGGTGCATTTTCACCCACAAAGTCCACAGTGAAAGTTTTACTATGATAAAGTCATGGATGAATTTTGACCCACAATGTACACTGTAAAAGTGTTATTGAGTTCAAGTCATGGGTGAACTTTTACCCACTGCATACATGGTGTAAGTGATCCTCTTATAAAGTATGGGTGAATTTTCACTCACAACGCACAGGCAGAAAGTTTTATAGCAACGTACAGCAAAGGTTAAAAAGCCATTGGTATAAATGGGAGAACAGAAATATCACACTTTACCTGGTTCCCATACCTGTGATGTACACAGATCAATAAAATAATTCACAATGAAGGTGTGGACTTTCATCTTTATAAGTATTATTAACATATTACATACATATATTAACTTAATTAAGTTTAGAATCATTTTACTAAATAAAACATTGTATAATCACTGAGTCAATCATCAAGAGCATACAGATCAAAATGAAACAGCATACAGATCAAAATAAAACCCAATAAATAAACAGTAACAGTTTCTCAGATGTTATGTGTCACAAAGTTGTAAGTCTGTATATTTTTAAATTAAACTTTAAAGAAGATCCATGCCAATGGTTACACATCACTTTCAGTGTGTCACTGGTTGCAGTGATGGAGAAATCACTTCATCATTATAGTAATGTGTAAACAGGTCAGGGATTTTATGGCTAAGTTGATGGTACATAACTGACATAGGCATCTTTAACTGCCACTTGAATTATAAAAGTTTTTAAAAAATCTAAATTTTGCAGGTTTTCAGTGGCACAAAAATCCCACAATGGATCTCCTCTCCCAATTTATTTGAACTTGTTATCAACGACCTTCATGTAGCCACATCACACTTCAGCTCTTCACATAGCCATGTCATTGTTCAGCTCCTCACATAGCCATGTCACAGTTTGGCTCGGCACATAGTGTAAGCTCCTCATGTGACCACATCACAGTTTAGCGCCTCACATAGCCATATCACTGTTCAGCTCCTCACATAGCTATGTGACAGTTGACACCAGCAGTTTCAGCAAGAGTTAACATATCCCCTTTTCAGCACCATCACATTCAATTTTACTCATAAAAAAGCAACCCACCCCCCAACAAAAAAACAATGTCCAGCAGTAAAACAGAATGAGATTAAACATAATTATGTTCTGTGTACTGAAGATGACCACTTCTATTTAACACTAACTGCTGAATATGCTGATGCCATCCATCTAAACTGCTGCATTTAAAAAAAGAATTCCAGACTGGATGACCCATTCTGTAGGAATATTCAGTTTTTTTATTTTTATGCTGCCTCCTTGCCAGTACTCATTTTCTTCCCCTGCTGTTGCTGAACATTTGACCTGTGACTATGTGTTTATTTTGTACCACAAAACTATGCACTGCACCAACAGCTGGCACTACAATTATAAATACAATGAAACAGCCTTGTATGACATCCTTGCATATTCTGATGACCCTGCACAACTCATTTCCATCTGCATGTAATTGTGTACCTACAAGCACAAGTGAGTGCAGTCACAGTGTTATCAACAGAGCATCTGTGCTCCAGCTGCACTCAAGGGTACTCTTTACCATGGTATTTGTACTCCACAATGTACTCTGGGTAGGCCTGGTTACTGTCAAACACCACAAAAATTCTGGGATCTTGCATGGAGTCCACACAGGAATCATAACATCTGCTTAGTGGGTTGCCTGGGTTGAAGGCGGGTGGGCGACGATAGTCAGTGTGCCCCTGCACCATGTCCCCCACAAGCACCCTGGCTAGAAACATGTAGCGATGACCTTTAGGCCACTCTGTGGTCTCTGGACAAGGGGGTGATGCTACGTAAATGCTGAATGGAGAATGGGTGGCTCGGAGGGGAGAAGAGTGGCTGGCTGGCTGGTGGCAGGAAGTTGAAGAACCCAGTGGGAACTGGGAGGGTGGCCGCCCAAGTAGAACAGGGAGGTTGGGTGTTAGTGGTGGTCTATTGTGATGTGTGTACAGGAAAGGCAGAGCTTTACAACCAGAGTCAGGTAATGTTGTATGTCCATCTCTTTGAAGTCTAGAAGAAAACTTGTCTCTGAAAGTATCACTGAAGTCTGAACTGCTGTCACATGGGCTCTTTGCAAATTCATCCAACTGTGAGCCAGCTTGGACAGGAATGATGGCCGAATGCAGAATGTCACAGTGATCTCTAGGATCGCAGCACTTGGGGCTGTACATGTGAGAGTAACGGCTGTCGCGGGCAAAGTAGCACCCTGAAATCATGAAAACATTTTGATCATGGTTTATAGAACTTTATAGTGTGGCAGAATATTATTGCTGGGTCTTGTTTGCTTTGAAAAGTTTGATCAATGAGACTGAGAATTTATAGGCAAGGGCAACTGTCTGCACAGGCAGGTAAAAGATTGTCCTCTAAGTAGAGGGCTGGGTAAATGAAAAGCCAGACATTTTGGAACAGTATGCCTCCCAGTGGGCTGCCAATGATTTATAGCTGAAATGCCTCAGCCTCAGTAATTATTCACTGTAGGTTTGCCTTTCTGAAAATAACACTCAGTTGTCTGTTGAGCATGCAAAACAATGTAACACACCCATCATGAGTGGTGAAACTATATCTGATTAACCTGCAGCACCCTGCAAACCATTCCTATGGAATAACAAATACTGACCCACATTCAATTTAATTTTGGATCAGTTTTTATTATATTTATCTTTTTACAAATATTTTCACCCTTCTGTGTTGGAAGGAAATGTATCAGCTACTGGTGTAGCTAAGTGACTGGCAAGTCAGCAGGATCACTATTCTCACTGGATCAGCACACTTACACTTAAAATCTGTCTGCCT
>OY757548.1:16134753-16227047 GCA_963584105.1 Alviniconcha strummeri | reverse complement strand
AATGTATGCTTACTAAAACTAAAAGAAAAACAACAACACATTAAAAATGCGATCAGGTCACAAAGTATGGCATCTTTAAGTCAGATACCTGTATTACATTTTTCAGCATGTAAAAAAGGAAAACAGAAAAATGCTACATGTACTTTGGACTGTAACAATCCTTACATACCAAAGGTCTTTATTTATACAAGAGCAGTAAAAATGTTCATAATAAATTTAATTGTAAGACAATCTTCACACCCCCCGCCCCCTTCCACCGGCCCCTAAAGTCAGCCTTCATGCACAGTTAATCAATAAAAATAAAAATAAATTTACAGTGGCAAGTTAACTATTACATTTAATGCAGAAAGGAAACAAAAATAAGACTGGAAAACAAAGGAAAGGGGGATGGGGGGGGGGGGAGGGTAGCACTGTGCCCATGTTACGTTCACCTGCTACAAAGTTTACAGAGTACTTGTTTAATATGCACAAGCCTCCATTCGGACGTAAAAGTTTGTAAACAACTACTTGAAAGGTAAGCTGTGAGCCATTTCAACTTTTAAATTGACCGCTTAGCTAAATCAGCAATAATTACAGACATAGACGGACTGCAGACTAAAGTAACAAAAGACACCTGGACACACGTAACACAGACACAAACTGTGTCCACAATCTGAAATTGCCCCCTTCCCGCCATAATATGATGAAGTAAACAAAGCACACTACCAATGCCATTTATATCACTTACTAGTGGCTAAGAAAGCATTTGTTTGGGAAAATATATGAGGACAGATATTTGACAATTATGTGGGTCATTCGTAACCTTTAGGACGTTCGTAACAAAACAAAATAACCGGACACAGTCAGAATACTCACCGCCACCCCTTCGATGAAACCATTGTCAGTGACAAGCGGCCATGTGATGTCAACAGGAAGGCCAATGGTAGTTTTAGAAGCGGTCAGCAGTAATTAAATGTTTGCGATGTCGATAAAATTTGCAAAAGGTCGTTCGTAACAAATGGACAAAGTTTCAGATTTTTCACTTCTGGGTAAAAAAAATGAAACATGGAAATGCCCTCAGTAAAAACACTGACTGCTTTCGGTGCACGATTGATATGCAAATAAGAGAAGCATAGGTCCGCAGTGAATGCAATGGCGGACGGTAGCAGACAATCTTTAAACTTACGGGAAATTTGGACACAGGCCGTTACAAATGGCCAGTGTATTTTCAATTTTGTTTTTTTGGTTATGAAACGTCACGCATGGCTTGCAATTTGACTGGATACTAAATTTAGTTTATTCAGTAGTCAAATGGTGTACAAGTTGTGAAGAATAGTTCAGCTGGTTAGTTGCTGTTTTGAGCTAAAGTCAAACAACCCACGTTGTCCCACTTTCTGGAAGCCAATTTTCGTCGATTTTCATCAAGTATTTTTGTTTTTAATCCTCTGCTTGGAGACCAAAGCTGCCAATTTTTACTTTAACTACTCATCAATGCATACTGAATAAAAGCAACCACAGTTTCGTGTAACTGTAGTAAGACGAAAATAAATAGAAGTATACAAACATACCCGGGTTAAGCGGAAGCACCTTTTGTCACAGGCTCATATATATACAAAATCACACAAAACAGAACTGGGACAATGTTGATTCCATCTGTGACTGACACAATCATCTTACCCAATATAACCACCTGCCCAGTTAGTTTGAAACGCATTGCATGTAACATTATTCTTCACCGACACTGTCCATAGCATTTTAGTAGCTATGCAACAGCCAAAAATTGCTCTATGCCTCTGACTGAATGAAGTGTATCAAATTAAAGAGCTCTTGAAGCTGAATCCATCGCAGTTTATTTCACTCAAATTGGATCAATAGTTTGGGAGATATTAAAATTTTAAGTTCCAAAAATCAGCTCAATTTTGGGACAGTCCTTTACTATGACAATGAAGGATATGAAGGCAAAAGGGTGGACCTGTTGAAAGCAGCAATAATAAGGGTTTATGTACATAAAATCTGAATGACTCAAGCCATTGGTATTAAAGTTGGTGAATTTATATTTTGGGACATGACGAATCCAAAAATGGTGAAAAAAAGAGCCTCACAATCCAATTTCAAGAGATAATTAGCATACTGTTATGTAATAACTAATTAAGTATAATAATTAACTGATTTGTGCATGTTCACAGGACTTACAAATTTTAAACAAGGAAATTTAGATATACCAATAGTGTACACCACTTCTCAGCATAGAATCTAACCCAGTTTGATCCCTCATTTGCATAAATTACATAACAAACTTGTTACTGTTCTTGGTTGTTTAGATACCACAATTATCCCTGAAACAATCTTCAAAATCTTCACATGGGGTTTCTTATTTGTGGTAACCTTGTTGAAATTTGTACCTGTAGCATTAGCAGATCATTGATGTGCCATCTAATCTGCATAAATTAGCATAATGAGCAGCTATACATTTTTCATAAATTGTTTATATGAAGTTACCTGCCACATCTATTAGAATACTGAAATTCAGCTCCTGGAGCTTTGCCATTATAGTAAATTGACTGAAATGGTGTCAACCCTGTGAATTAATTCAGTCCCATTTGCATATTATAGCATATTAATAAAACATGCTATTGCTAATTTAATTCTTCTTTTTTTCCTTTCTTTTTTTAACTAGAACTTTCAGATTTTTAGTTTCAATGTTGTTTTTTGTGTTGCAATTACCACAGGTAAACAGGATCAATCAATGTCGATTTGTGTTCATATCATTACCAGAACAAACAAGCTCGTTAGGCTAATTTATTTGCAAAAATATATATCTATCCACACAACATCAGCTTTTTGTCCAATTCACCCTCACCAAAAAGCACAGTCATTCACACAATGATGACAACAATATTCTTTCCAGTTGTTTTTTATTTTAATGATTCACCAACTGCCATAAGAAACAATTAACAAAATTCATGATGACACTGTGGTCTTCTAAGTTCTATATAAATCCATCGGGTCTGCCTGGGTTTGGGCACAGCTACATCACACTCACAAAAGGCTCTAGAACCTGCAACCACACAATAAAAGGAACATTAAAAAACTGCTAAATCTTTGGATCATTATTTGAAACCAGTTATTAAATATAAATAACATTAGAAATAAATCAAAAATAAAACTGATATTTTACTCCACTTGTTTACACTTTTTAATCTTGTTTTATTAATTTATTATTATTATACATCATGAGAAATGCTGGCACCCCCCCAAAACAACAACAACAACAACAACAGGTTTTCAAAAATTTCAGTTTAAAAAAAAAAAAAGACTGAAGAGACACTTAATTAAGTCTGCAAAGCAACTCACTACCTGAAACTGAAAGTGCCATAAATATTAAATCTGGACAAACAAAAAATCACTGATATAAATTTCAATGGGGGAAAAAAGAAGAATCTTTAGAAAGTCCAGACTAATGTAAATCAAGAAAATAGCAGATTAAATATCTGACACCCCTCGGCTGAAGAAATAGACCTGCCCATAGTCAAAATCCAGGTCCGATAAAAAGCACTCTGGGTGCGGCCATTACTGAGGCAGGAGTGACCAGTAGCTGGAGATGGAATGTTCCAGGAACGATCCCCAAACTTTTATGAGTTTAACCAAATACCTGACGGAATAAACAAATCAACCGAATATTCCTCAAGTCAATGTGTTTAGCTTTAGTTTTAGTGCTTTTACTGCAGTTACATGAGAGCTGCTTTGTATTTTTAAGTCTCCTCCATCTCACTTGATCTGGAGTCCGACGAATCCACGCGATGTGCAGGCCGAGTTTGAGAGATTTTTTTGCCACATCATCATCGTTTTAAGCCCATTACCGTCGTATTTTTCAACAAAACCACTAGTGAAATACATGCTCTTGTAGATAAAAGAACACAGAATAAGCCTGTGGGTGAACTTTTTTCCTAAATGACAAATTTTAACAAAATATTTGAGAAAGAAATTACAACAACCGTACTTACCGCCATTACGCTGTTTTCATAGACCGCATCAAAAAAGTTCACATACCGCACGAAAGAACGTTCTTTCTTCTGATTGGCTGCAAAGTTTAAGCCTTGTATGTTGTCATTTGCGAAGGTATGAGGAGTTTGAAGAGAGCCACCCGAAACAGTGTCCTCTCAGAAATTGGTCCACGGCGCGAGGCCGGCCGCTCAACCCGTAAAATGATGTTTTTTCAAATATTATACTACTTTCAAAGGCATGAAATAAAATAACACACAGTGTAGGATGTAGAATATTCATTCACTCAAGCATGCAGGTTGAAAAATGCAGTTTTAACTGTGCATTTTCGATTTGAAGTGATGCACCCCCCTGGAATCCATAGTGTCCCAGGCTAAGCACAGAGGCTGTTGCATAGCTAATTTTAGGGGTGGGGGGTGAGGAGGGATCCATCAGTTGGTTTTAAGAATAGCCAGCCCTGGCGGATTTGTGGTTTTGAATGCCACTCATGCCAAATGCCATGCTCTCATGATACAATTGGTCTGGACCTGGCTGGACTAGAGATGCTGGGACAAACATAATGGGAGCAACACCTCTGAAGTCAGCACAGATAGTAGGATAATGGGGTCAAAACCACCAAAGTGACTCAGCAGCTAGCAGTATTGGGTGGTTCAGTGAAGCTGGTTTGCATGAATGAATGCTGTTGGTAATCTTTCGCGCAAGAAGTCGCAAGAGGTCGCAGCATCACTTTCGGGCCAAATTATGAGTAGGCAATGCTTCACACTGCGTATAACAGTGGAAGCTGAACCTAGAATTGCGAAGCAGCACAAATGCCAATACTGTTGCAGTTGCAAAAATTACCATCGTTTTTTTTGCTAACCAGAAGATTGCGAGTTCATGGAAACAATGCATTTTGGGGCATCCTATAGCACGAGCAACAAGTTATTGCTTGTTGCCAGACACATTCTGACTACGGGCCTCCAAAAATGCCTTTAAGGTTGGCAGTATAAAATTTGCAAATTCACTGTCACTGCCTTCCATTGTGAAGTAAGTACACACTGGAAGTAAAAGCAGCCAAGGGACTTAAGTGATGCTGGGCAAAAGTCAAGGGAGTTAACAACCCCACCTGAATCGCCCAATACTGTATCGTGTCTCCTTAAGATGGGGATAGTTTTTGCTTTTGCCTCTGAGGGGCTTCTCATTTTTACACTCTCCTGGTGTGGCCACTAATAGTAATACTCACAACACATAGTGCTTCCAGAGGAAAGGGTTTTGAATGCGGAAGATGCAGACAACCTCTGTGTCAGGACATGTCATTGCTGACATGAACTGAAATGCCACTTTGATGTACTCTTGCGTGTTGGGGTGAACCAACACTGCTGCCACAGTCTGCAATCATCAGTTCAAACAGCAACAAGGTACATGTAAGTCCATTGTTATTGTAAAAGAATATGGCTATCACCTATGATCTAAACTATGAACTATCAATTGGCATAAGTATGTTATTGTAATAAGAATATGGCTATCGTCTATGATCTAAATTATAAAACTATCAATTGGCATAATTAAAAGAATAGAAAACAAACAAGAAAACACAATTTTGAACTTGTGCACATGTATTCAGCACTGTGAACAAAAACCAAAAACAGAACAACAAAGCAAATAACACAAAAACACATAATAAGAACAAAACAAAATGACAAATGAAGCACACCTAATTAATACCAAAATCACTAAAGGGGAAATACAGTGGAAGGGGGAATAGTATTAGTAACTTGACCATTGCTGGAAAACACCCTTTAATTAAATGATAGAAACTACTTTCTCTTAAATTAGCAATACGTGAATAACATAATCAATTTTCTTTTTGAGATAAATGAAAAATTATGGCACATAATGAAGTGTACTAAAACAGTAAAAGTAAAAGCATACTTACAGTAACGCATACAAACAGCATAATCTACACTGGCTCTAGTGGTACCAACAGCTGTTTAATCATTACTGAGTCTATAAAAAGATAAAAAAATAATGTAAAAAGTGGTGCATACTGCCAAATAAAGCTAACAAGTAATATTGTAATAAAATTATTAAAAGTAAACATTAAACTCAGGAATGAGAGAGGATGTACCTCTGGTGGAGTTTATGTATCTTGCATTTACATGCACGCCAGGTGAGAGAATTACTGTAAGTGACTTATGTCTTTGTTGTTATACTTGTGTGACATCTTCTGAGCGCTAAATCAGTAAACAACTCCCTTGTGTGTTGATTAAGGACCTAGAGGTTACGCTAGGGCTCAGATCCTGATTACGTGAAACTTAGGACAGTATCTGGTTATTGGCCCCCTCCCCCTTTCCTCTCTGGGTGGTGGGATCAATGTCAGAGTTTGGATTTGAAGAGGGAACAGGCACAAGCTGATGATGTGGGGCTTCATGTCCTCGGATGTCGGGTTGACATATTAGGGACAAACTGTAAACAGGCACTAGTGTGATACCTTTTCTACTTATTGCTGCATTGCTTTGGCTGCCTCCTGGTGTGTGAGTCCTTGGCTAAACCTACTTTGGTTTAAAACATTTACCACACAAAACACCAATTTAATTTTAACTGAATACAATTTACAACTTAAACAAATCCAACTGCACATTTATTTTAATACTTTTTTTTTTAAAGCAGTTATGAACAAATCTAACTTTCACTTGACCTTTACTTTTATATTACTTTATTAGTAATAATATGCTCCTGTGCTTTGACTCAAATTATTGTTCATAATATGTCCTAATATTTGCATTAGGATTACTTGAACATTATGCATGGTATGGACCAAGACACTTACTGTGCCCAGCTCCATCTTCCACCAGTGGTCTGGAATGTCTTTGTGCTGCAGGCCTTGGATAGTGGAGGCCTGCCCCCTCCCATCATACCAACCACCTCCCACCCCAGGTATCTGAGGACCCACAGCATCAGCAAGTCCAGTTCCAATGAAGTGGTCATCATCCACCTCCATTGGCTCAGCATCACCATGAGCAAACTGTGCTGTCATTCCATGGCAGTGGTGGTTGTCCATCGCACCTCCTACCAAATGAGTAAGAAGAGAATGAATCTACTGGTAAAAGTTGCTTATGCCAGCACAAATGTCAGATAAAACCAAAATGGACTGAACCAAGATGGAACTCTTCTTCTTTTTTTCTCTCTTCTTTTTTTTATTTTTTTTTATTTTTTATCCCTGCATGCATGGAGAGAGGAGTATTTTGCATTAAAAAACTTAAAACAATAAAAGCATGGGTTTTCCGCATATATATAATTTGTGACCTCTAATAATTAAAAGTAACATACCCACATTTTGTTGTTGAATTGTTGCTTTAAGTCCACAGAAACCGCATGTGCAGGCTTATTATGTTATTACTTATATTAATGAAGGCAATATACCCACACGGCATGGACCTAATGTATATAAATTATAAGGTCCATGCCACACCGTGCTCAGATTAGTCAATTATCACTCAGTGAGGGCTGTCAAAATATTCACGACAAATAAATGCCTTGATCAAAATATTTACGCTCAGAGGTCAACAGATATTAATATTATTATATTCTGTTCGCAAGATATCCTTACAGCGACATTATTGTATTATTTTTGGAGCGTCACTACGAACATAGTTCAACGATCACCAACTAAGTCTGTTCGACTATCGATGTATCATGTTCTAGATCATGTTCTACATGCACTTAAATGGTACAGGTAAAACAAAATAATATAATGTATGCATTATGGACAGCATAAACTGATTCAGTACTAACTTCTTACAACTCCATGTCGATGTACTTTGCTGAAGCGAATGACGGCAGTCGTGAACAACCACAAAATAATGTGCACACAAAGAGGGTTTGCTTTAACCACAACCGGAAATGAAAATGAACTTTCATAAAGGGAACTAACCCATCAAACCTGGTTCCCGGTAGCTCATAGGATTATATGTTGCAGTACTTGAAATCAGTTACAGACTTAGGAAATTCACAAAATCACTAATAATTCCAGTAAGTTAAAACAATTAGTTTCACTCAGGGATTTCATGAATTTCCTCAAAATTCTAGGGATTTCGTGAATTCCTGGTATTAATTTTGCAAAATTACGGCTCCGGTGACTGGAGTGACAGTGCCACTGGCCGCCACTAGCCTCCTCCCCTCAATACCTCGCTGACCTTTTACAAATTTCCATGCCATCCTGTACTTTACGGTCTACCGCAGACACACGTAAACTGAAGATCCCTCTGTTAAAATAGAATGATACTAAGCAGGCCAGAGATCTTTCTCCTATCAGGGTCCCGCCACCGTGTCACTGTATGGGCTGGAATAAACTGACTGATCTGCCTTTCTCCATCCGCCACACCGCACTGACAAACTCATACCGCAGTTGAAACCCCACTTGTTCTCCCAAACCTTCCAGTAGAATCCAGTTTTTGATGCTCTTTACGGTATTTGATTTGCGATCATGAGATGTTTCCATGGTCCATGTATTGCTGCATTTCCGACCGCGGCATGTTTGGGCAAATGTTCCGGGACTGATGTGCGCATGTTTAGTCGCGGCCTGCGCGTCGCTCATTGGCGTTGGATCGTCTGGTGTATGCATGTTTTATGTATTGATTCTGATGCCCACTCTTGTTTTGAATCAGTTGTGAAGTACTCTGAACCATTCTAGTTGGATTAGGTGCTATATAAGACTGAGTCAGTTACGTATTATTATTCTTCATTATTACTGATTATCATAATTTTGCCGCGGAACGGCCGGCGGCTTTGGCAAAGCGGCCGTCAGACTTGCGGATCTTCTCAACGGCCGGACTTGATCAGTTTTGATCAGCGGCTTCAGCAAGAAGTTTTCCACTGAGTGGGGACACAAATCAAATTGATTTCTAGAGCACCCCAGCATGAACGGCAAGTTTGTCAGATATCTGTTTTCAGATCCCTGTGGATAATCATGCCAAGAATGTCAGTTCCGGCTGTGGATCACCTCTGCCACGATCAAGTAATGGAACAGGCACAGCATTGTCCCCGGCAGATGGCCAGGTTCACTATAAAGTCCACCCGACTTCTTTTCACCATTTACTCGGTCTGAGACGCACAACTTGCACTCCAAGGCTCGACTGCTGGAAAGTCCTGAGCACTGCGGACATCAAACGTTTGTCAGTCATGAGCCGTGATAACTGTCACAAATATATCCGTCACTTTCAGTCCGTGTCGGTGCCTTGACCACAAGATCCACAGAATAGGAATCCATGGAAACGGAGGGCGCTGGAACACGGAAACGGGGCGGGATGATTCTGGAACTGGCATTGTGACAGAGCACGCTGGTACTGACATTGAAAGCAGAGGGTGCTGGACCTGATGGCGGTTGATGTGGACGGCTGATCCAGGAGTTCTTCTCCACTGTCCAGGTTATTGAGCACTTCCTGTGGCAGAGACTGAAGACGTTGTGGGTCCCACACTGACGAACCTCTTCAACAAGCAAGGCTGAGCATGGAGAGCGCTAATTTATCCGTCCCTGAATGATGGGCAGAGTTCTTTTGAAACTGCACAAACTTGATCCATACAATATAACTTTATTGCCAAGTGTCAATACACTGATTGCACGAGGAATGTTTTGTGGTGCCAAGTACACTCATCACACATTCACTCCAATCATAAAACATTTAATTACAACAACAGCAAATAAACATCCTGGTAAAAAGTCATTCATAGATAAAAACATGAACAGTCCCACTGGCATTAAGCTGTGCATATCACCTAAAATTGCCACTATAACCGAGTCATGCGTGTCGTTGGCCAGGCCACCAACGTGTCTTTTATGTCACCATTTGATAGTTCAACAGATCCCTGACGTTGCGGATGACGGGGTTTGCCATGAACCATAACCAAAGCAGGCCAAGTCTTTAATTTCCGCCGGGGATGACTTGGGCTGTAAACTCAGTACCGGAGCAGAAGAAGGGGAAAGATGCCCATGAGCTGTGCTGCGGCAACTTCTGTAGGATGTTTGCTTTTCAGTGACTGACTTCGAGAGGTGGTCCTGCTACATTTGACCATGATCAATTTGTAGTTGTTCCTTGGCGTGGGCTGCATATCAACCAAATCAGCCTGTCCTCTTGATGTCAACTCTTTGCTCAGAACAGGCCTCTTCCTCTTTTTCTGACACTCCTCAGTAACAGAGATACTTAAAGCTCCAGAGCGTTGGTAAAGTAAGTAAACATGGTGCTTAACGTGGACAGAAACCATAAAGCTTATTAGGGACGGGGAGACGGGGGGAAGGGGGTAAGGAGGTGGGGGAAGAGGGAGATTATAATTATACCTATCGCTACACTGTCACCATCAGAATGACTCCTGCATTAATCTTAATGATGAGCGATGAGAGCCATTTTAATGCTTCATAAATTGTGAGGGACAGAGTCGCAAGACAGCGTCCACACGGACCACAACTTTTTGAAGAGAACTGGAGAGCCGAAGCGGATTCGAACCGAGGTCCCTCTGCTTACCAGGATAACGCCTTACTGCTAGGCCAAACCGGCTCACTAAAGAGTGTTGGTGCTGATGTTGGCATATTTATTCTGTGTCTTCGTGAATCATGCGGTCACGACCCCCATGGCCTTTGGCGATGAGCACGCTTGACGACACCGATCAAAAGTCTGAACCCAGAGTTGCTCCAGAGTGAGCTATTTTCATGACTGACCACAATACTATATATCATACTATGCCCGGCTGAGTGGTTTCCAGAACTCGGAACGACATAGCATATAAACTAGTCCAAAACAGCCAGTTGCACAAATTTAGTTACAGTTAGTAAAATCGTGAAAAGTAACATCACAAACTATTTAGGAACTTCTCGAAATCCCTACAAATTCAGTTTATGGAATTCATGAAATCCTTGAGTGAAACTGTAATCAGTTTCGTGAACTTACTGGAACTGTAAGTGAGTTTGTGAATATCCCAAGTCTATAAATTTGCTGTAACATATACGGCTGATCCTGTCTTTTGTCGGAAAGTTAATTAACTCCCAGCCGGGTTCGTTGACCCTGCCTTCCCAGTGGTTCTGCACATCGGAATTCTCGTCTCCCCCCCCCCCCCCCACCCCCTTTGTTGTTTGTTTGTTTGTTTTTAGGCCCCAGTTTTCCCCCCAGCTCTGTTGTTTGTCTTTTTCAGTATACATTATATTTCAAGCTTCTATTTTTCCACACAACGCGGTCCTCGGTTTTTCGGTCGCGACGACTGAGACTGTCGGCAGCCCAGGTCCAGTCACTGGCCGTGAGTTTCAGCGGCTGTGTGACTGTTTACCGCATCCTCACTGCCCACTGTGAACATCAGCAGTCAGTTTGATTTACGGACGTGACTCTTACACAGTGACACGGAAAGAGACAGCAGCCACCCTTTACGCTTGCAAACCCCGTTTGTTACTCCATTAAAGGGGGTGAGGGGGGAAGGGGGAGCAAGGGGGTTCCGGAACCTCAGACCGGCCGCTCCCTCATTGAGGTCCGGGCGTGCCTCACATAAGCTGGCTGACATGGCCGAACGCCGTACCCCCCCCCCCCACCCCCCCACACACACACACTGACACGCACACGCACACTGACACCATCAGTGCGCGCACTGACACTGACACGACACATCGATAAGAGAGAGAGAGAGAGAGAGAGAGAGAGAGAGAGAGAGAGAGAGAGAGAGAGAGAGAGAGAGAGAGAGAGAGAGAGAGAGAGAGAGAGAGAGAGAGAGAGAGCTACTCAGCGTGCCGCCGTACACCCGCACGCGCTGACTGACTGACCGGATTGGCTGCATGCACTGACACGGACACTCAGTGAGACACTAGTACACACTGACACACGCACAGTTACAATATACGCACATACTGTAACACTGACGTAAACACACACACACACACACACACACACACACACACACACACACACACACACACACACACACACACACACACACACACACACACACACACACACACGAAGTAAAGCACGAATTACGCACACCCACAAAATGACAGGATAACAGGTCAGCAAAACATGCCACATTCAACAAATCAGCACAGAACTATCCTACATCTGTTCTCCCGCCACAAACAACCAGTGCAAAGCGGCCCACTCAAGATCAGTGTCAGTTCTTTCGCAAAATGCAAAACGACTCCTTGCATCGTGGAATGGCTTCCTGCCATGCAGAAAATACTCCAATCTCTGCAGGAAATATTCCAGAGTAGGATTTTAGGTGGAATATGTTATGTGCGTTAAGAAAAGGTTGTCTCTGTCTCTCTCTCTCTACCCGGCCATACTGACTCCGCCCAGTCCTTCCGACTGCCTTCCGACCCACCACCTCCCCCAGTTTTTGTTTGTCCCCCCCCCTCCCCCACCCCCTCCTGTTCCCTTACGGTTCTTTATAAGATAAGCATTGTCTGTTTCTGTTTTCTTTTCCTGTACTAATCATATGAACTGGTCATATGTTCTGTTGCTTCATTTGCTCATAATATACTTATAATATGTAACTGAATGATGTATGGCATGTGCGCATCTGGCGCTGTGAGCACGCTATATTTTGTGTGGAAATTCTCATGTGTAACGTTTTACTCACTCATTCATGCCTATATGTATATAAATAATGCCTGTAATTTGATATCTATTCATCAGTAGCTTAGCAAGGACTAGTTGTTAGGTTTTTGACTGAACCTAAACTACAATCCTTGTAAAATAAAGTTTTCGAGTTCGAGTTCTCTCTCTCTCTCTCATTCTTTGTTGTTGTTGTTGTTTGGTTTGTACGAGCAATCACGACAATCGACCGACCTTGCTATCCAGAAAAAAACCTTGTTAGTGTTTGGTTGCTTGTCTGCTCCTCGGATGTAGGTGTGCCGTTTCACTATGCACATATGCCACTTAAAACAGACACTAGACAAAGAAGTTGTATACATGTACCGACATGACGAAAACACTGAGGCGGCACGCTCACAGACGCACGCACTGACCACACTCCGCTCAGTACATACCCTCACTCCCATTATAGTGACGAACCAAATAGAGAAATGCATACAGTTTGTATTTACACTACCGCATGCTACACATACACTAAACACAAGGACAAACCAAAATGACACATGACTATGCCTAACCTACGCACTAAATCATAGCTAACTTAGCTACCCGCACAGGCTCAGTGCCAATTACCTACAAAAGTAAGTTGCACCCTTGCACTGACTTAACTAATGCTTGCACTTCGCAACACAAGTCTCTTAACTAATCATGCACACCTGCACTTCTCAGCACAGGAAGACAGACACACATGAACTTTAACTAATACTTGCACTTCTAACTAAACACGCATGCCTGCACTTTGCAGCACAGGTCTCTAATAACTAAGGGAAGAGCAACACACTTTTCAGCATGTAGACTCGGGGGATAGAGTGGGGCTGACCAGCACTTTTAAGCACATGGTACAGAAACCTTCCTTCAGGTGATGCTTAGTGTCCTCGGATGTCGGTTGCGGACATATTAGGGACAAACTGAGACCCGATGTGTGAGCATGGTTGAATATAGCTTTACGTCCACGGAAACCAGAAGGCTCGTTAGGACGGACAGCCCAGGACGGCCACCTCGACTCTCACACAGTTCCTTAACTATGAAAATACATAAACTGGTTCGGTTGTGTTGCTTAATAGAGGACATTAAGCAACACAACCGAACCGGTTAGGGACAAGCTGAGACCAATGCCGAAGCATGGTTCAATATAGCTTTACGTCCTCGGAGACCAGAAGGCTCGTTAGGACGGAGAGCCCAGGACGGCTACCTCGACTCTCACACAGCTCCTGAACTATGACTACAGAAACCTGACCTGACCATACCATGTTGCTTTACGTCCCCAGAAGCGAAGTTGCTTATTAGGGACGGGAACGGGGGGGGGGGGGGGGGGGGGGGGGGGGGGGAGAGGATGAGAGTGAAGGCTCGACCGCCGATACCGCCCGACTAAAGACCGGAGAGGACCGTGGACCGCCGCCAGAACAATGGAAGTGTTAAGGCAGTGTCCCCTCGCCTAGGTGTGCACTGCGCAATTGCTGTTTCAACTGCCGTGCTGGGCAGAGACAATGTCCGTTGCACTGCTGTTGAAGAACAACCCGAAGCGAAAGAAGTCCAACTTTCGCAATCCAGCTCCACCTCTCTGTCATGGTCTTTTCTGGGCTAACTTGAGGGTCCAGCTCCACCTCCTCCTCTTGGTCTCGCCTGTAACCCTGTGAATTGTAGAGTATACAGAAACTTTGCTTTCATGTTGCTTTACGTCCACGGAGGCGAGATGGCCTATTAGGGGACGGGGGCAGAGTGGGAAGGGGACGAGAGAGTGAAGGTTCGACCACGGAAAACCGTCCGAAAAAGACCGAGAGACCGTGGACCGCCGCCAGAACAGTGGAAGTTGCCCAGCGGTGTTGCCCAGTCGCCATTGCCCAGCGACTTGTGCATTGCGCAGTTGCTGTCTTCAACTGCTGTGCTGGACAGAGTCACAAAGACAATGTCCGTTGCACTGCTGTTGACGAACAACTTGGACAACTCGAAGCAAAAGAGGTCCGACTTGCTCAGCCCAGCTCCACCTCCCTACTCATGATCTCTTGTGGGCAAACTTGAGGGTCCAGCTCCACCTCCCTCCTCTAAGATCCCTTGATCTTTTGAGGAACCCTGATATAGAAACCGGGCAGGCACTATCTTTTATTCCGCCGCGCACCGACCAGTTGCTGGCAGGCAGAGTCCGACTGGGGGGGGGGGGGGGGGGGGGGGGGGGGGACTCAGGGCCCGTAACTCGAGCTAGCTTACACAGCTCTCCCGCTACACTATTCTGGCAAACGAATAGAACAAGTAATTAACTGCAGATTAAGACTCGAAATGAATGATTTAAATTTTGACAACAACAACAAAAATTGATGACTGGACAAGCTTATTGTAACGTGGTTCCCAACGCTCTCCTATACTCCCAAAAACTCGGGATTATGTCAACATTTTGTGTCAGTGTATACAGAATCCACAACATCATTGCCACTGATAGAATTAAGAACAAGCTCCAACCACCACCCCCACGTCAGCGACGAAGACACAACCAGCAGTTCTCGCAGCCATACTACAAAACCCAGTACAAGCAGTTCTCATTCCCTACCGAGAACCATCAGAGACTGGAATGACCTGCCCAGGAAGTCACTGAGGCCAAGACCATCGACACATTCGTGTCAAGGGCATCCAGGACTGCAGTAATACTAAACAATGTTGCTGTTTTTTGCGCAGCTGACCCTCCGTAAAGTGACAAAATAATCAACACGATGATTGTGGTCGCTTCACAGGAAGAAGAACTAAAACGCAACCTGAGATTGGCTGCTGCCACTCCTTTCCTCACTAGAGACTGAAGCTGGGTCTCTCTCTCTCTCTCTCTCTCTCTCTCTCTCTCTCTTCCCCCGCCTCCATGTACACACACACACACACACACACACACACACACACACACACACACACACACGCACACGCACACAGATATATACACAAGTATCACCATTATCTCATTACAAGTTCGTTTTATGTTGTTATCTCAGTTCGTCCTGTTGTCCATAATTATAATAATCTATGCTTTTTGTTGATGTTTTTTTGGTTGTTGTTGTTGTTTTTGGGGTGGGGCTACACTGATACGTCATTTTTGCTTGTTTAAACTAAAAACAGATCACACGGAAAGCAGAGTTTGGGTAGGGGTAGAGCGTCGAACCGAAAGCCATGTGCACTACTGACGTGTGGCATGGGAATTTTCTCCCACAGTCGGTCAACTTTCAGTGCAGACTCTCTTGCGGTGTTCGTACAGCCCCCGTGTGCAATCGTAATCATCAATATCTTTGCGTGTCTTAAAAATCCGAAACACTTGCATTATTTGGACTCATGACAACACTGCATACACTGGTAGCAATGGGTAGCGCTGCTCTTTCGGCAGCTGTAGCATAGGGTGTCCCACCATGGATGAATGAAGTACAAAAAGGCCTAAAAGAAAGCACCCAAAAGGAAAAGGAGCCTTACGAAGTGCTAAAAAGAACAGAGCCAGGCAGAAGAGCTGGGCGGTTTAAGGCCTAAGAAAAAGACTCAAAAAGAAGCATTCAGAACAGACGAAGGAGCTGAACATGACCAGTAAGAAGAGAGACCCTGAGGGTAAGGCTGTAACACAGACAAGTGGTGTCTTTGTAAAGTAGGTCCCCCTCCCTTTGAGGGAACTTCATTCCATCAGTGAAACAATAGTGTGGAGAGACCCCAGGGCATTTAGCCGGCATAACACCTGTTTACAATTACGAGTAAAATCGCCCTGACGTACGTCCCCCACGCCCGGAAAACAACAACAAACAAACAAAAAAACAAAAACAGTGTGAGAACAAAGGAGATATTAAAAAGGACAAGTCTGATCAGAAAAAGAACTGAGTAGAAAAAGGTGTAAAAACAACAAAAACAAAACAAAAACTCAGTAAAAAAAGAGGCACTCGGAACAGATGGAGAATTCACACAGACTGAGTAAGAAAACGAACAGTACCACTAACAGGAAGACGTGGCTGGAGTTAGTTAATAACTGGATTTTGACCTCCCGTCAACCACACAGGGTCACCTCAGGACAATTAAACCCTATCATAAGCAAATGCACATTTGGAAACTCTTCCCATAAATACATGTAAACTCTTTCCCAAGTCAAATCCCCAGAATCAGTCTCTACACAAATATAAAACAAAACATTCATACACAAACATCAAACACAGATTTTTTTAAAGACTTAGCCCTTAACCGTTGCCCTTGTTAAAAATTAAAAACAAAAACAAAACATATATGGCTAGGACTTGCAAGTATCATCAAACATTCTGTTTAATTTACTGACACAGGATTAAAGAAAATGTTTAACAAGGACTGGCATGCAGAAATAATACAAAATTAAAAATGCAGTTTAAATGCTAAATAGCAAATACCAGTGTCAGTAAACTGCACATGCCACCTAGGAACTATCATCTGCTAGCTGCTCAAAAACAGCCATACAAAAAACAACCACAAAACCCTTCTAACTCTTAATGAAAACTGATAATTTTCTGGAAAAAGTCAGAAGAATGGACCATTAGCAGAAAATGACAAGACAGAAAGAGCAAGGGAAAAACAAAACAAAAAACAAGAGAGGAAATAGGAAAGTGGAATCAAGTGACAGCTCTGAGATTCCAGACAGGAGAGTTACATCAGACATTTCGGGCCTCCCTTCGGGGAAGAAGCGGCTAAAGGGCCTAACTAAAGCCCCAGCTGGAAAGGAACAACTCCCTCCCCTACTCTCTGCTCTGCTTCTGATACTCTCAGCCTCTAGATCCCTCGCACCACTCTCCACTGTCCTTTTCTCTTTTAGGTCCATCTATAATTATGGGATGACTTTCCCCTTCCTCTCTGACACTGACAGAAACCCTCTCTGGACTCATTCAAGTGTAACCTAGAAATATTTATTTTCCAAGAACTATAGCCCTGCCATGTTTTTGTTCTGTGATGCTGTCTTCATCCATCTCAAGTCCCTGTTGGCTGCCCATTTTGAACTGTGTAAATTAAGCTTTGTATAGTAATAGTGTTAGTGGGTGCAGGTGCCTGTGTGTGTGTGTGTGTGCATGCACAGGCATGTGTGTGCTTACAATGCATAAACACTCGTAATTATACAAACCAATTGTACATAAACAAGCAAACAAAACAGACATAAATCAAGAAACATTTTCATACAAAGCATGGCAAAATATGCACACACAAGATCGCAAGTGCAGATGCACACATGTAAGATTGCATGCACACACAGTGCCAATAAAGAGCACACACACACATTCCCGCACACACACACATGCATGCACACACTCACACATGCACACACACACACGGCCGAGAAGGATACTGGGAGGGGGTGGTGGTTAAAGGCTAGTTTGAATGCAAGGGCTAAAAGAGCTGTAATAAAGAGCCAAAGAGAGAGCGAGTTCAAGATTTGTACCAGAAAAGCTATTACTGGTCAAAATACTGTTTGAAGAGGTAAGTTTTAAGGCTAGTTTTGAAGGCAGAGAGGGAAGGATTGTGATGGAGAGTGAAAGGAAGAGAATTCCAGATTTGGGCAGCAGTGAAGCAAACACCACAACCACCATGCTGTTTTCTTCTGAAGGTGGGGATGCGAAAAGTTCTATCTTCTGAAGAAGAGCACAGAGACCTAGAAGGGACAAGTTCTGGACAAGTTCAGTAAAGTACTGAGACAGAGACAAGCTATTTTGCATTTAATTCTCTACAGACAAGATTTTGTGCTTTATAAATACTTTAATTATTATTATCCTGCAGTCAGTGTCAGATTAAACATATTAATATAAAAAACGTTCAACAATCAAAAGAACTCTGTCAAAAAAGGTCTTGAGAAAAAGCCCTAAAAGAAAGCACCCATAAGGCAAAGGAGCCCTAGGAAGAGCTAAAAAGAACAGAATGAACAGCTGGGTGGTTGAAGGCCTCAGAAAAAGACTTGAAAAGAAGCATTCTGAACAGATGAAGGAGCCACGCTAAGTGCTGACAAGAACAGAACCCTTAACAAGAGAGACCCAGATGTGGCATCTTTGCAAAACAGGTTGTTTTTCTTACAGACGTAACAGAGAATCACTGCGGACCCCTCCAGATGGGACATTTTCTCTCACATTGGTGCTCACCAGTATGTGATCTCTTTTGGGCGCACCATTATAAGATCTCATATTGGCGTTTGCACTGGTATATATATATCTATATATATGCGTATTGGGCCATTTCACATATTAGTTTGTCCGACAGGCATTTAGCCACTGCTTTCACCCTACAGTGAAAAAGCCATGTTTGATGTAGTGTTAGTTCTGCCCAAAATCTGTTTGTCAAACATTGGAAGAAGTTACACAACTGCCAGTTTTTGGCCAGAAAGCAGGTTATTCTATTATTGTTTCACAAACTGTTTTTGCACAAGTTCATCCTGATGTTCATAATCATCTCTTGAACACTCATGTGTACAGCGAGTTATTTTTCAAGATGGACAAGAATATAAGATTTGTAACAAAGCTACTGAGTAGAATGCTTTCTGGTGAGATGTCTGGGGGGCGGGGATAGCTCAGCAGTTAGAGCGCCGGACTCGTGACTGAAAGGTCGCGGGTTTGAAGGAGCGGCAGGATAATTTTCTTCTCCAGGGTCGACTATCTGTGCTCTTATTTCGGTATCTGTTCCACCCCCGTGTTACCGCAGTAGCATGTAAAAGATCCTGGTCATTCTGCCAAGTGCAGGTGGCAGGTTACAGCTAAACACGCATACACCTTACGTATGTGGCTGTGCATGAAGTGACATGGTGCATGGTTGTATGGTGTACACAGAACTTGCGCCAAAACGGCTGCAGTTTCATGTGGCACCAGCCATGCCAGCACTGTAAGTACACCACTTCGGTGGATATTCAAAACTCCGCTATAAAAAGCTAGTCACTCATGTAGCACCACATGCGAGCGCAGTGAGTCTGCTCAAGAGAGCGGAGAATAGCGCTATATAAGCGATCATCAATCAATGTCCATTTGACGCTAATATTCAGTGAACTGGAGAGAAATACAATCACTCTCATCTCAGTTCATGGTAAATTGTGTCACTACAAGGTAAACTGTGTCAGTTGTTGTTTTTTCATGGATTTACACAAACGGTCATTTGGCACTGAAATTTGGTTAGGCATTGTTAGGAAACTTGATCACAGAAGACACATACATACTTTATCCCATGTATACAAATGCTCACAAGACCATGAACAGAACATCAACCACACAAAACAGGTTTGGGAGTCATGAGTTTATTTTCATACATGCCTTTAAGACTGGATCATTCATAATCTACTTTCAAGTAAAACAGTTATATTCTGGTTCAGCTGCAGTGTGGTCTTCTCCCAACTACAGCTTATTCACACCTCCTCAACATCAAAAGCTTGCAGCATAGCAGTGCATGATTGCTACAAATGCCTCAAACAATTCCTAAAAAACTATATCAGGCATTTTTTTCCAACATGATGGACAAATGCTTGGTCAACTCACAAACATCCAATTTTCTATTAAAAAGTCACCCCCTAAACAACAACAAACAAACATGTCATTTATATAAGCATGCATGCGTGTGTGTGCATGTGTGACACTTTTTTCTCTTCATCTTGGTTTGCCAAAAACAAATGTAGGAAACAACTTTGGCTTTTTGCTTCACTTGAAAACATGCCATAAAAGTAGAGCTCAACACAATTTCTGCATCACAAGTGTTAAACATGTTGCTTAGGTGTGTTCTTGAAAATACCAATGGTAAAGTTTCTGCCACTGATGAGACTGCATTATGCTGCCCATACACAAACTTAATGAAGTATTAAGCAAATAACTTTGAGTATGCCATCACATTTATGCGTGACTGACTGAAGACACACAAACAAATGTGTATTTGGTAGCAGATCTCAAACCGTAGTTTACTGAGGCTGAGTAAAATGGCAATGTTAATCTGACACAAATGAACAGCTGGAGAAACGCTACTCATAAAGTGGACTTACATTAAGCTTTCATGTATATTAAACCCAGTTTCAACCTTTGACTGTCACTGCTAGTGCTAAATCATTTAAATTTATGTAAGCATTGTCGATCCTATTTTTACACCATGGTATACTAAAGAAAATGTGACATTTGTGCATGATTTATGCAGAGTTCAAAGAAGGTTTACAGAGATGAAATACACGCAACAACAGTGAGCTATGCAGCACTTGCATCAAAACATGTTCCACATAATGGAAAGAAGATGGAAAAATAAATTCACAATAAGCACACACACACACACACACACACACACACACACACACACACACAACACTTTTTAAAGCTAAGAAGTATTCCCTTTTTATCATTCAACATATGTTATTAAGAAATCCTTTCTGCAACAAATGACTGCTAATCAACAAGATCAAATGAATGGTCTCCACTGCCAGATTTAAACTTGAAGGGTAGCATCCACTTTGGGGAATAAAGCAGGGAGGGGGAGGAAGAATCTTTTTTGTTTTATTTTTTAACAAAACCAGTTATTCAGCCATGCTGGAACATCTTATATTTCTGCATTTTCAACCACATTCTCAGCACCACCAAACATTAGACAAGTGGTTCAAACAGTACAGTGATGATTTTGTATAGCCCTGAATAGGGTGAGAACAGCTGAATACAATAACGGCCAACTCTGGAAACCACTCAGTCATTCTGATTGCACAGGCATTGTTGGTATGAAAGAACTATCACTGGCTAGATCTATGGTGGCAAGTCACTGTTCTTGTGTTACAGTCATTACATGTACTATGTATCTGCATAAAGGCACCTAACCATTATTCTTCAATGCCAACTGATGCCTCCTTTTTCTTTCAAGAGTGTGTGTGTGAAGGGTAGGTGTAAGTATATGTCCATAAAAGTGTGTTATAAAATACCCAAGTATCCCTATATCAAAATTAGACTAGACATTTTGCCTTCAAACTAGTCTTTAACCCCCCCCCCCCCCCTTCTTAGCTGTGTATGTGTGCGTGCCGGTGTGTGTGTGCACTCTTTATTGGCATTGTGTGTGTGCATGATCCTGTGCGTGTGTGTGCACATGCGTGCATGATCTTGTGTGTGCATGTTTTGCCATGCTTTGTGTGGTTGTGCACTATATGTTTTTCTTTAAGTTGTAAAGCACTTTGAGTCTCCAAAAGTGCTCTATAAGTTCCCTATTATTATTACTAATATTATTATTATTAACTACACTAGTCCATTTTCAACTGATTTATTCTGCACAACACAGCAATCATGTCCTGAGAACAAGTTTTCAAGTGAGGATTGACATGACTGCAAAACAAAACAACTGTACATCAAGAATGAACACCAAGTTTGTACACAAATTACATCAAATAAAAGTATATTGATGCTTTCAATTGCTACAAAATTGCATTAGATCATGTCTACAAAAATTCAAAATAACATCAAACAGATTTTACAATTTTGGTTTTCTTTTGTTTAAATCAAAGTATCACCTCTTTGTCTCAAAGAGGAAAACTGCGTGACAATTTTAAGATTACAATATAAATTATAATGCTATATGAAAACTATCCAGCATTATTTTCCAAGGCGCACATAAATACAGCAATAGTCAGGTATTTCAAATTCAACATGCATGCACTTTTACAATCTTTCTCCCCCCCACATCATTCTTTCAACCATTGTTTCATACACATTCGCAATAGTGTGTGTGTGCATTGATGTGTGTGTGTGTGTGTGTGCGCGCGTGCATGCATCAAAAAAATATACAGATCATATACCAATGAAAGCATTCAGATTTGTAAAAGATATCAGAAAACAAAGTGTGTGTGTGTGTGTGTGTGTGTGTGTGTGTGTGTGTGTGTGTGTGTGTGTGCGTGTGTGTGTGTGTGTATGTGCGTATAAAAACAGTTCATCCAAAAAGCAGAAGGGAGAAAGAAAAAAAAGAAAAAAAATGTAATATATAAAATGTTATCAAATCCCTCAAACACACAAACATATATATATGCATTGTCATAATATTGTAATGTCATCACACACACTAAAATGGATTAAAACCACATGTGAGTAGAGACACATGCATAGTTATAAATGAAGACCCCCCCACCCCACCCACCCCCATGTATGCACTGTTGAAATAATGAAACGGCATTTTACATACAAGAATGGATTAAGCCATGGGTCTGAGAAATGGCCAAAGACAGTAGAATCACATAAAAACTCTGTAACTAAGCAGCATTAATGGTAAACATAACAACAAATAATTTATCACTTTTCTACAGCACAATCCCAGCAAGCAGCTCCAACAATGTAACAAACTCCATGAATTATAAAATACAAAATCATAAAAAGGTATTTCAACTTTGTGTATATTAGAACTTTTTTCCCCATGGGAAATGGAGATGACTTACTCTGAGGAAAGCCAGCTTCAACATGCCTGCTGATTAATTCCTACTGGCACCATCACATAACACAAAGAAACACATCTGCAACAGTTTTATCTGAAACAGCAGACATATCTCAATATTGTAATACTAAATTAGCATTTACAGTACACTGCTAGTCTTTTCATCAACACCCATGCCAAATGAATACATTATCTCAGATTACTGAAATGAACAAAATTTGTCAAGAACAATAACAACAATAATAATCATCATATTTCCAATGCACTGAGTGAATCCTTCTATTATTAGTACCAGACTCAGTCAAAGCACCATACATAAAAATCACTCTCATCACCATAACTGTCAGCAATAATAATTACAATCAGAAGAAATCAACCAATATTGGGGTGTCAGCATAAACTACTGAACTTGGCAGCATTGCTTTGGCAGCCCTTCCATAGGAAGGATACCCAACCTTCTCCCCCCCACCCACCCCCTTAAAAAAAAACCCACACACACACACACGCACAAAAAACACACCACACAATCAACCATATGTAAACAGTAAACATATTTAAATAAGTGTACATCATTTAGACAGTGTAAATTCTGTACCTTCATGATGCTGTTCATTAAGCCATTGGCGGCCCAGTGAAAAAAATTCAGAGGCATTACCCAATACTTGATGCCTCTTACCATACTCTGTTTGAACAGAAGCAGTATGCAGCGTGAATAATGAATAACTATAACTTTGTAATAGTTTTAATACTGAAGTGAAAGAGAGGAGAAAATGTGGTGACAGCTTCATCAAAAAAGAAGGAAAAAAGAAGAAGAAAAGACTGAAAACATGACTGTCACACTATCTGCAGTATGCAGTAGAAGTGTTTTTTGTTGCCCCCTCCCCCCCAACCTTTTTCATTTAAGTTCCTGTTCATGTAAAACTACCACAGTTATTAAACCAAAAGCAACAACAACAAAAAAAGCAAAGACAACAGAAATCCATATGCCGGACTGTCTCAGTCCAGCTTTTTCCTGTTCAGCAGTGAGCTGACAACTGTAGATAGTTGCTGAGTCCATTCACTAGTCTACTGCTACGTTCAAGCAGTGATGAGAAAACTGGACAAGAAGGTTTTTGCTTTGGGGGGGGGGGGGGGGGGGGGGGGGGGGAGGAGGAGGGGGGGGGGATGGACAAGAAGGTGTTGTTGTTGTTTTTGTGGGGGGGGGGGGGGAGGAGGAGGCAGAGGCTACAACTTTTCTCTGAATGTGGACTGAAGCATAAATATTAATTATGACTTCTAAAAGTGAAGCTCCTTTCAGGGCATGGTGTAACAAGTACTGCACCGACACAAACTACACTCCCAAACCTATGGTGCCAACTGCTACACTGATGTTTGTATATTCAGATCACATGTATTGCTCAATAGCATTACCAAAAGAGAACAATGAAAAATCAAGACAAACCACAGAAAGAAAACAAAAAAGGGTTCATTTGGGTTTTACACAGTGCTGCCAATCATGTCAGCTTCTTTTACACTCACAATCATCATCAGCAACATTTCCATCCTCTCCAGACCATATGGCCTCAATGTGAAATCTGAACATGAGGCATTCCGAGTAGTGTTCTATTCTCAAGCTCAAAGACTGGGGATGTAAGGTAGGTGACAGTACAGACTGAGTCTTGAATAAGAGTCCAGGTAAGACCACACAGCTCAAAAAACAAAACAAATGGAAAAAAAAGCACACAAATACAACAAACATTTACATGCAAAATAAGCAGTTTCACAAAGTATGTTTCTGTGCAGTGCAAAAGTGCCCATGGTTGACATGTTGATGTGCATATATGTGAATCATGCTGAATGCATATGTGCATGTGAGGGTTTCATTTGTGAAACTGCAACTTAAAATTAGACACAGGTTAGAGTTAAGGTCCACTTAGCAAAGGATACAGAGCTACCAAAGCTTGTCTCTTGTAAAACAGCTTAGCATGCTTCACCTATTACCAGGAATTCTGCTTAACTTTTGCTTTCCCCTCTTCATGCATATATCATGGATTGTGTGTTATGAAGAGCCAATCAGACAGTAATTCATGAGCCGATAAACTGTGTTTCACCCTGATATGACCTTTTTTCTTTGCAGCTGATGGGGCATCGCATATTAAGGATCATACAAACAAACCTACACACACACAACATTGAACAAAGCATGCTGGTTTCATCCTGGTTGCACTAGTTAACAACTGTCATATCCAACCTTTAACTTCTGCATCTTTATTAAACATTTTGTAACCATGAAACTACAGATTATTGTCAGTTTACTCAACAGTTAGAATGCTGTATTATCCATATAAATGTAGCTCATTATTAAGAGTATGTGCATTTTCATTTAGGACAATCATTTAAACTAAGAGACAGAGCATTCAGACAAGTCCAAACAAGGGTTCTGTTTGTTTGATTTTTGATCCCCACAAAGTACCATCTTTGAGTGCTGCATGTAATTTGTAGGATTCCTGAATCCTAGAAATCCACAACCCTAAAAATGAATCATCTGCATGCTCCCATTTATTTCACTTCAACATCATGCCCTGCTTTTGTTGCACTATGCACAAGTTGTGTAAAGTCTTTAATTGTTTCATGAGAGATTAACAACAGGTAACATGTGTAAATAAATAGTACATTATATGTAAAAATTAAATTAAAAAATTGTCAAAAAGATGAAAACCAGCATCCCTTCATGTTTGTATGTGCTGTACAACAACCTTTTTAAACTTATTTTGTTGAAATGGCTTTGACTGATTGTTTTCTTTTACTGTGCATTTTTTTTTTTTTTATTGCACACTGCTTTCAGCAAAGTTTTAAACAAATTATTTCCATTAAAACAACACTGAAAAGGGCATACTTGCAAAATTCACGTTATACAGTACACAGAAATATCTTGTACTGGTGTTTCTGATCACATCCACAGGACTGGTTTGAATATCAACCTTATATCACCAGTTTTTCCAATACACAGTACTCTATCAAAACACACATAAAAACAAAAATCAAAACAAAAACAACAAAAAAGATAAAAACAATCAGTGCTTGGATAGACAAAAGTTATTTTCCTGTAATATTCCACTCTTCTTGATTAATGGGTTCACAATGGGTTTGCTCAGTATGAACTCTTTTCCTGGAATCACATGGTACTCAACAACATATGAAGGGAACTGCTTGTGGGAGTACCGATCTTACCGGTATAGATCACCATTAACATGGTACTCAATTGCATACTCTGGGTAAGCCTGGGTACTGTCAAAAATGACCCAGATCCTGGGGGTATAAATGTTGTCCACACAGGAATCATAACACCTGCCAAGCGGGTCCAGAGGATCCAGGGGAGGAGGGCGGCGAAAATCAGAACCCCCGCCAGTTGCCATGCCAGTAAGCACCCTGGCCAGGAACATGTAACGGGGGCCAAAACTCTGCTTCCTCAAGTCCAGTGCCTGGCCAGAAGCGCCCAGACCAACACCAGACCAGGGAGATGGCTTGGAGGGCAGGGCAGTGGGGAGTGGTCCAGGCTGGCCCAGCAAGGGTGGTGGGGCCAGGGGGCCCATTGGGGGAGGCAGAGGAGCTTGAGTGGGAGGGGCCAGTGGTGCCACAAGCAGGTAGCTGCTGCCCTGAATGCTAGAGCCAGGGTTGGTTGTGAGCAGAGCCAATGACTGGGCTCCAGCACCAGGCAAGGTGACAGCGGTGGAAGCCACCGACAGACCGGCTGAGTAGTTGCCCACTGGCATGATCAGACCAGTGCCTGTCTGCGGTGTGATGGGCTGTGCTGATGATGAGTGCACCATCACTGCAGAAACCTTGTTTGATGATGGAGAGCCTGAGCTGAAAGAGGATGATGCAACATATTTCTTCCCTGCCTGACCTGCATAGCTTGGCTTTCCCACTGCTGCAAAACTAGAATGAAGCTTATGCCCTGGACCCTGAGTCGAGCCTGAGGGTGGATGCAGTGGATTTGGATGATGACTCTGACCTCCTGATGTTGGATGGTGACCCTGCAGAGTAGACTGACTAGAAGTGGCTGGAAATGGATGGTGTCTTTTTGACCCAGAAAGTAAGGAATATTTCTTATACTGATATATGGACTGTCCCTGTGGCTGTGAAGAGGACTGTGGGTGTGCATGCTGGGGTCTGGATGAAGACACTTGTGCATGATGCACAGTGGGCTGGGCATGATTGGGAAGAGGACCTGGTGCAAGCAGCTTGGACTGACCACCAGCATGTGTTGTGGCACCTGGCATCCTTTTCACACTAGCTGCCTTTTGCTTCAGCAGCTGAGCTACCAATGCTGCTTGGTTTTGATGTCCATTCTTTAGCAGGATCTTCTTCATGCGTGGGCCAGATTTGCTGCCCAACTGTCCAGAACTGGACCCGGCAACTGCTGATGCAGCTCTCTGGAACACTTGAAGACCAGGGGCAGATGGAGAGGCCAGTAATGATGCAGCTGAGCTGTATGAAGAGTCTGTCTTGTGACTGCTGTTCACTTGCATTATGGATCTCAGAAATAAAGAACCATTGGTGGGTGTAGAACCTCTATCTGTGTAGGTGTTGGAGTACAGGCTGTCTCCTGCAAAGTAGCAGCCTGAAACATAAAAAGAAAAAAGGAAAGTTTTTACATCTTTTGCCTTGCAGGGCAAAATATCTCCTGGTGTGTTGACAAGTACACTGTCAGAACATGTCTACTTTCTTTTGCACTTTGGTCAAAATGCACCAGGAATAAAAAGTGTGATTTGCAAAAGGTTCTAATCTTATAATGATAATATTATGATTCAGTTGTACCCCTGACTGCCTTTACTACTCCTTTTTACAGTTGCCTAGTTGTAGTTACATGTAATGCCCAGTTACCAGTGAAGGCATCATCATGGTGAAACAAAAACTCGCATACACCTTACGTATGTGGCTTTGTATGAAGTGACATGGTGCATGGTTGTATGGTGTACACAGAACTTGCGCCGAGATGGCTGCAGTTTCATGTGGCACCAGTCATGACAGCGCTTATTAAAAAGAAAAAGAAGAAAAAAAGGCGCTATAAAAAGCTTGTCACTCATGTAGAACCACAGGCGAGCGCAGCGAGTCTGCTCAAGAGAGCGGAGAATAGCTCTATATAAGTGATCATCAATCAATCAAAACAAAATTGTGAAACCACATGCAAGTCTGATTGACTGTTCATGACAAGTGTCCCTTTATGCTGATGTTGAGGTACACAAATGAATGCAAATGAACCAGGCCGGCTCAGCAAGGCACAATTCCTGGCCACCCCCCCCACCCCCCACAGACCTATTACTGTAAATCAACTTGACATTATACTCCACTTTTTGAGCAACTGTATTTGTTCCTTGGGAGTCAAGGAAGAGTGTTAACTGTATTGCCTATGGGAGTTCCGCTTGCAACCTTTTGATGCCAAGTCCATTTTCCCCCAAACACATGGCCACATCACCTCCATTAGCAGGAACTGGCTAGTTATGAAAACAATCAGAACCAAGCCCTGTGCATACATCATCTATATGAAACAGAAACAAAACCTAGGGTAAGACCTGAGCTCATGGCTGTCAGCTTCAGAAACAGTTTTTTTTTTTTAACCTTCACCTTTTGGATCCAAGAGGTCACACTGCAAAAGCCAAAGATTTTGTTGCATAACTTAAAGAAATGTGTAATGAGAGAGGAATGGCTGAACTGATCCTGTTCAAATGCTGTTCCATGCTTGTGTAGTGGAGGAAGGGCAGGATCAAAAGGCTGAATTGACCATGTCCACAGTCTGTTCCATGTTTATATAATGAGCTCAAGGGAGGGCAGGACCAAAAGGCTGAACTGACCATGTCCACGGACTGTTCCAAGTTTATGTAATGAAGGTGGGCAGAACCAAAAGGCTGAATTGACCATGTCCACAGACTGTTCCATGTTTATGTAATGAAGGTGGGCAGGACCAAAAGGCTGAACTGACCATGTCCACAGACTGTTCCATGTTTATATAATGAGGGAGGGCAGCACCAAATGGCTGAACTGACCATGTCCACCGACTATTTAATGTTTATATAATGAAGATGGGCAGGACCAAAAGGCTGAATTGACCATGTCCACAGACTGTCCCATGTTTATATAATGAGGAAGGGCAGGACCAAAAGGCTGAACTGACCATGTCCAGACTGTTCCATGTTTATGTAATGAGGTAAGTAAGGAAGGTTGAATTTACCATGTCTACACACAGTTCCATGTTTATGTAATGGCAGTGAGGAGCAAAAGGCTGAACTGACCATGTCCATAGACTGTCCATGCTTATGTGATGAAGGAGAACATTGAAAAGTTAACCGACCATGTGCAGAGGCTGTTCCATGCTTGTGTAATGAAGAGGGTCAACACTAAAAGGTTTAACTGATGAAGTCCACTGGCTTGCGTAATGCATGCTTGTGTAATGAGGAGGATAACACTAAAAGGTTGAACTGACCATGTCCATAGGCTGTTCCATGCTTGTGTAATGAGGGGGATAACACTAAAAGGTTGAACTGACCATGTCCATAGGCTGTTCCATGCTTGCCACAGAAGCGCCAGTCAAACCCTCGTCGACAGATGGCGTCAATGGTACTGGCCTTAGTACCATGGAAAAGTTGATACTCATTGACCACCATTCCACCGTTCTCCTGAATCATCTGCTCCTTTTTCCTACACACACAGACAGACTGTTAATATGCCATTTCCCTGATTCATATCATGCTCCCCCCCCCACCCCACCCCCATTAACATGCAACCCCCCCCCCCAAACCATGACCACCACCACAGTTTTCCACACACCACCACAACACAGACACATACACTTACAGAGAGTAGGACTTCCACAGGTAGGGATTCTGGATACGGACAATCTTGGTGATGTCAGCACTGGGAAAGAGCATATGCTCATGGAAACGCACAGCTACATTGATGTATTCATCCGAGTCTGGTTCCAAAGGCACTGCCACCACTTCCACCAGGGTCTGTATGCATCAGATCAGACAGCATTCGTTTTTAATGGTACTTATCAAGACAAATCATACAACAGATCTCAGCTTGCTTCATCAGAATTACCTGCTCAAAGGCTTTAACAAAGGGGCAACCCTTCAAGGGTGACAACTCAAACAACACATGCACCCGACAGCAGTTCACTCTTAGCCCCCAAAACTGATCTAAACGCAATGTGAAGAATCTGCCATCTGCGAGCTGTGTATCTAAGCTGTCACCCTTGCACCATTTCCAGCACAAAGAAACCACAAGATGCTGGGCTTGGAGGACCTGTACAGATGATGCAATGACACCTTTTACATGATGGGGAAGAGGAACATGCTTTGGTTCTTTCACAAGCATACATGTTTACTCAGTAACTACCTCTGGAAAATTTGACAGATAATTAATTTTGAACATTTAGTCACCCATGACATTTATATCATGGTGAACTTAATAGAAAAAGATACAAACCTTGTGTACAAAGTTACATGCTTATCATAGTTCCAGCACCAACACTTAACTTTTAAACATGCCATTTTTTTATCTCCTCCATGACCTTTCATAAATGAAGACAGGAAAAGCACAAATATTTTAATATCAAAAGAATGGAGATGGATTTGTTTTGTATACATGGGGGTGGGGGCAAACAAATCAACCACACACACACACACACACACACACACACACACAAAAAAAAAACCAAGCACATCTGCAGGTAGACTGGTCTAAGAGTCTATGAAGATAAAACCATGATCTAATGGGTATACAACTTTATTGTCTCTGTGTAAAGAAATTCGCTTTCTGGGTAGAAGGGGAAATGAGTATGTTTCATGTTAGACTTGACCTTATAAAGCTCCCCAGGGTGAGGAACCTCCAAAAGTTGTGTTACTGTTAGGAAGTCACACAAACTCTCTTAAAATATTCACTAATGAGAAGAACCCTGCTTATGTGCCTTACCTTGTTGTTGTCCATTCTGGTCCAATGTTCAGGAAAGTCATTTTGTCGCTCAGTGTTACTGTTTGATGACTCATGTCGATTTGGAAGATCATCAGAGTCTGACAAACCCTCATAGTCTGGTTTCAAGGGCAGCATGGTTGCCATATCATCTTCTGAGTCATTTTCAACAGAAGCACTATTATTATCATCTTCTTCATCAGAGTTTGAGTATATGCGATGGTGAAAGCGTCTTGACTGGCAAGACTTCAGTGTCTGAGATTTTGTGTTTTTCACTGCAGAAGATGAATTATTTTTGACAACATAGTCAGCATCATCACTGCTACCAATGCCTTTATCAGATATCATATTATCAATGTATTCCACTAAGTCATGGTCAAATCTTTCTTGCAATATCTCCACAATCAGTGCAGGCAGGGAATTCTTCAGCTCTTCTGAAAAAGAACAAGAAATATCCACATTATTATTAATCTACACAGAGGAATGGAATCCACATATAATGCTCTAGGACAGTTACTGGTTGCCAAATTAATACACTCTTTCTAGTGAGCTAGAAATATATACCATTCAAATCTGTTAGTGTTAAACACTAAAAACATATGTTTAAATTAAAAACCCACCCAATCACCAATGACTGAATTCTAAATCTCTCTATATTACATATATAAAATACATTTGCACTTTTAAAATTTTACTCATAGCAAAAAACTAGCCAAATATAACATTTTTGAACAGATCAATAGATCATGTGATGTGACCTTGAACATAGGCTGATATTATCGAAACTGGAATAGATCAAACTCAACAGAGCTTTTCATCATAAATAAGTAAATTTAAAAGGCTTTGTTTTGAAAGTGGTTGTGAAAGCCACACAGTTAAACAGCTGATTGCCCATCTGGACAAACACTGACCACTAATGACCATTATTAGTAATATTAGCATTATATTAACTATCATGAAACATAAACAAGCTTGCATGTCAGTACATAAGCTAGCACAGCAGTAGTAGTACTCACTGATTGGATAGAAGCTGCTGCAGGTGATGACAATACACTTCAAGGATTCCTGTAGATGTGATGACTGTGATTAGCAAGCATGCAAACAGTCCTGAAAAATCTGTGAGACTGAGAGAGCTAAATGTGACCTTAACACCTTATCACATCATCAAACTCTGATGTGAAATCACTCATTTAATCTTTGGGGTTGGGCACATACTAACTGCTTGGATACATCTCATCAACATGATGAAAAAGTACTGAAAGTAGTTTCATTACTTCATCATGTTCACAGCCACTATGCACCCTTGAACATCCTTTCAATCCACAAAATTACTCTGACCCTTATAAGTTTAAAGTTCAATAACAATACAGCCCACTAACAGTAATAATATACTCTAAAAACAACAACAACAACAAAAACACTATGATAATCAAAATTAGTTCTAATTAAACAATCAAAATAACAACTATATAACTTCACAGATTGAGAATGACCCTTCCTCACCCCCCCCCCCCCCCCCCCCCCCCAATAAATTTAATACATACATTACTGTCTTTATTTTCAAACTCTCCTCTTACCTTGAAAATTGATCAGTCACCAAAAATTGGCATAAATGTGGAGAACTTGACAAAGGTTATCATGCAGAATTTCAATGATCTCATTTGAACAGTTCAAGAAAATCTGAGAAAAAGACACTTTAATTTTCACGTGGTAGGAAACCACTTCTAATTTACTATTCTACTTGCATGGGTCATTAACTCGCTTATAGTTAAAAAGCATAAAGTTCATGTCCATGTAAACATTAAATGTGACAATTATGTAGTTTTAACCTGATAAGATTAAGAACTTCCCCTCAAATAAAATCAAGCAAAAATGGAACCTCATTTTGAAGGGGTCTTGATCACACTGAAGAGTACTTTTGTCATCACATTTCTGTGAAAATCTCAACATTAACTCCTTTCCGCCTAGCCTTGCCACTACTGTGCTTGCCTGCTGTACTTTGCTGTGATGCTGGTGCAGAAAACTGACTCCTTGTCCTTGAATTCAATCTGCTGTAAGTTATAACATGACTTTAGAGTACCGGTACATCACTACATGCTTTCATATTTGACCCAGCAAATAAAAATATTAAAAAAGCTGATTGTGAATCTGAGTTTGTTTGATTTAAAAACAATCTGTAAGTAACCTGGCAACAGCACAGGTATCACTGTGGCCCAAATTATAAAGGTTTGTCAATGGCCAGCTGGATGACCAAGCTAGCATTTTTTGAATGGGCACATACTTGTAAGTCAGTAAAACCCTATTATTTATATTGGTGGTTCATACACACTTTCATAACCATTAGAATAAAAGTTCTGAAATAAATGAGTGGACCACTACTTAACAAAGCAGGGTGCACATCTCCTCTCACCTTCTGTTTGCCTGTCAGGACTCGCCTGGCCTGCACCATCAGACAGCCACCACATGCAGCATGTCCCTGAGGGCACAGAGACAGCTTGCATTCCTCCCCCTCGCTACTGCTGCAGTTTTCCCCTTCTTTCTTCTGGCACTTCTTACACTCCATCATGCTTTGGGCACCTGCACCTGCACCACCAACCACAGCACTGCCCTGTCCTGCTCTGGATGTGCTGGCTACTGCCACACAGTGGCTCCCATTGGCTGGCTGAGTGGCAGGTGCACTCCCACCTGACAGCTGTTTGAGATTCTGTCTGCTGCCAGGCAACAGGCCTGCATCCTGGTGGGACAGGTGTGTTGCCGGGTATGAGGAGCTGCCTGCCAAGAGGGTGTCTTCTGAGGTCTGGCTTAGATCCTGAGTGCTGCTGGGTAGGGGCTGGTTCAGCAGCAGGGTAGATGGGGTGGTGAAGGCAGTTGTGGAGCTAGGGGTGAAGGACAAGCTGTTCATCAGTGAAGGTCGCACGCGCTTTCTCGGTGGTAGGCTGGAATTGTCCAGGATGCTCAATGAGCTGGGATTTGGCCGCTTGACAAATTTATCACTTGCAGAGCAAGTACTGCCTTGTGGAATAGAAGCTGGTGGTGTGGATTTGGGTGTTACTGATGATGTATCCACAACACTGGCAGAGCTTATGCACACTGCAGAAGCAGCAGATGAAGAACTAACTGATCCTGTAGATGGTACCAAATTACGCGATATAATCGAATCACAGTCCCCTAGTAATTTGTCCAAAAAGTCATAATTTGATGTTGCATTTATTTTCTTACCATTACTGCTGGCTTGCTGGTGCTGTCCAAAGAGTTTGTCAAAGAAGTCTGAATCCGATGTGTTATCTGTCCCTTTGACACTACCAGCTTCACGCTGTTTTTGCTTTTGCTGTTGCTGTATAACCTGTGCTAACTGTGCCTCAATTTGCTGATCAAATTGCAGCTGGGACTGATTCTGTGATGAGGAGCTAGCACCACTGGATGTCACTGTCAGAGACTGGCATGGAAGCACTGCTGACTGCTGAACTTGGCTCATACTACAAGGATTAGAAATTTGTCCAGGGTAGGAATTTGAAGCTGAACTTATCACATTGGTGAAACTGCACGTTAGTGTGTCTGTAAATGTGGAAGTCTGAGCATGTACAATACTGGAAGATTGTGTACTCGTAATGTTAGAAGTTTGCATTAAGTCGTTTGAGCTGAAAGACAAAAGGGAAGCTGTGGCAGGTGTGGCATTGACAGATTGTGTGAGAAGTGTCCCAGATGAGTGAGAATGGTTACTGTTTCTTGTCTTTGTGGTGTCATTTAAAACCATGTTTATGGCAGACTGTAGAGCTCCTGATGCACCAGATGAAGGCCGAGCCATGCTGGTGTTGGTAACTGAGCTGCCACCTGAGCTATTGGATGACAATGAGCTCTTGGATGACAATGCTAAATCCAACCAACTAGTCATCTCAGAAGAGCAGAAGCTAGAGGTGGTGGCTGGTGGAATGGTTTGGACTGAACTAGCAGGTCCAGAGACAGCTGGGGTTCCCTGCAGTGAGTTCGAATTTTTGACAGAGGTGGATGCTGATGCTGAAGAACTATCCACTCTTGGCCACAATGATTGTGACACTGTAACTTGACTGCTGCACATACAGGCTGACACTGGCTGTGAACAAGACTGACCCTGTGTCAAAGTCTGAGAACTATTCAAAAATGATGACATATTGTGAGGAATGGGGCACACAGGAGAAGACCCATGCACTTTCAGAGCTGCTCTGTTGGCCTTTACCTTGCACTCACTACCAGATGTCTCTGCCCCACTGGACCCATCCCCTTGCTCATCATCACCACTACTTTCTGAACTGCTCTCATCAGCATCACTGGGAGCAGAGGAAAGACTCTGCTTCCTCTCCTTCTTCTTGCATGGTTTGAGCTGCTGGCACTTCTCAGGTGGGCTCAGATCAAGAGGCCCTGATGTTGGGAGAAAAGTGGATGACGATGGAAAAGAATACATGGGCTGTGATTTACTGGGGTTTGATGTGATCACTGTCTTGCTGGACTCGAACATGCCTGCTGGGCTTGTGCAGACACCATCTAATGCTGACAGGTTCAAACTAGAGTCAGACACTGATGTCAAGTTCACGCTATTATCACCAGACAAGGAAGGTAAGTTTGTGGGAACACTGGCAGCACTGGTGGCTGGAGACAACACATTCTGAAGCTGGATTCCTGATAAGGTTCTGTCTGGTCCAATGGGTGTGAGGTCAGTAGCAGCACTATTCACAGTTAGGTCATTTCCTGATCCAAGAGACAAGTCTGTGCCAAGGCTACTCACAGACATTTTGCTGTCATTCAGAGATGACAGGTCTGAACTGGCATCAGAGATGGTGGACAGATCACTGGAGCCCACACCAACAGATGAAAGTAAACTACCATCCACCATATCAGTCATGGGAGAAAATGGTGTGCCCAGACCACTACCACCTGGAACGTGGGTCATGTGGTTGGAACCAGATGGAGTGGAGGTGCTAAGGGGTAGGGGGAATGTGTCCAGGTCCATGTTATCTGTAATACCCAGTGATTCATCCCATGATGGTGGTAGGGCAGGTGTTGGCGCTGGGCAAGTGGACACAAAGATGACATCATCCTGATCCTCATTCTCATCAATGGTGATAGGCAGGGCTTTTTCCTCCTTGATGTACTGGACATCATCCCCGTCCTCATCCTCTTCATCTAATAACACACAGAAGTAAACACACAATTCACGACTGAGAAGATGAAATATGGCTCACATTAGTTTTTGTGCCCCAAAATTGTCACTGAAGATGCATAGATGGCTTTTTATCTGTTTTCAAAGTGACTGTATTTTGCAATTTTGTTTGTCACATGTTACAGCGATACTAATAGTGATAACAGTAATACTGATACATTTAAGTAGACACTGTCTGCAACTGAAATGACCCATGTTCTACGTCCTGCTCAGTTTAAACTTCACATCCTGCAGTTTCCTGTATGAGTGAATAAATTTGTGAATGAGGGGTTGGTGGTGCCAATCCATAAAAAATAAAAAATAGTCTTACTGGATGTAATTTGTAATTGTGAGTTTCACTAATTACTTATTATTGCATTAAGTAAAAAAGCAATACTAGTGATAATACTAGTGTGACAGTCTGCGCAGGTCACACATCAAATAAGATCACAGAGGTCATCACAGTCATTAACTGGCAGGCCTGATGTGACACTTGACCCTATTTTCTACACTGATCCAATGAGTGGGTGTGCATGTGTTTCAGATGTTTTGTAGGGTAGGAATATTAATATGTTTATTATTTTTATGGCACTGATTTGTGTGTGAGCATTGTCCATTGATGCTTTTCTTTCTTTCAGTTGAAAAGTGCTAAGTGATTGATATCATTATTATTTAAAACCTGTCTACTGAAGCAGATATTTTGGTTGTTGCTGCTGTTCCATCAACTGTGTTAACCTCAAGAGGCACTGCTCCAGCACCACTCATCCCAGTATCCCTACCTCCGTCCACATCCAAGACTCATTCACCCAAGACTCAATCTGTGTTGTGGCCTTGCCCCCAGATGTACACTGAGGGAGATGTCAAATCATTGGTGGGCTGTTGGTGGGCATCTGAAGGAGATACTGCATTGCTGCTGAATCACTTTGGTGATGTTCAGTAGTGCCTGTTCTGATTCAACATATGAAGGACACCACCTACTATGCCCCTACAGATGACTGTGTTAGCAAATCTCACTGAATCAAGCTGAGTGAGCTCCCCTCTAGAGAGCAGACCGCCACTAGCTTCCCTCCACCAATCCTCCTATGTGGACTCTCTGATGTTGAGGGCTTTGATCAGAAGAGCCTGGGGCAAGGAAGGAGGCAGGAACAGGAGACTGAGGTCACCATGAGAGCATGGCATGAAGGGCTACAGATGCTGTTTTGTTTTTAATGTATGATAGATGAGGATGATAACATGATAATTGATATTATGGAGGTCAATTTGGTTTGAAACTACCTTGACAGGGCCACAGACCCCTTATAATTATTCTGGTGTTAACCATTGCCGGGAACTGAGCCACCTGGAAAGTTGGTCAAGTAATTAGAGCAACACTCTCAAAGATGCATCAGTGATGTGGATGAAGCTGGTTGTGTGGTCCCAGCCTTCCAATCGGACCCATAGCATTCCCAGCTCTGGGTAGGAGCTGATCAGGGCTGAAAAATCCCACATGACTGATGGGATTAAAAGTAATAAAACCCAGGACCCTCTGATCCACAGTCGGAAGTGCTAACCATTACGCTATGGGGGCTAACCACTAGGCTACGGGGGCCGGTTACTGACTTGCTTTCTGCTTTCAGTAAGGTTTCTGCTCCCACATTTCTGCCCGTAACAAATAATCATAATCTATAACTTAATGCTGTCACATGGGAAAGAAACCAAATTGTTCAGCAGTTGCTCAGCTGTGCTTTCCAAACTGTTGTGCAACACTAACATCTGTGTAACGCTTTTTAATTTTATGATACTTCTTAAAACTAAATCTGACAAATTATGGCATGTTTTTACATCAAACAAAATTTTCAGTAAGGACTGTGGTTTTTAGTTTAGCTTTTACTAGTTTTAGGAAGAAAGGGTTTATCTCATTTAGCCCTGAGCACCACCACTGACCTATATATAATTTCTCTAACAAACACACACTAGCTAACAAACACCCATGCCCAGGCACCTGGGTGCCCCCCCCCCCCCCCCCAACACACACACTTTCTCACTCTGGGGACAGGAGGTAGGGGCTGGGCCAGCTTATGCTGGAGAGAACCACTCAATAGTCAAAACCCAGACCAGGCAAACCAATCATCCTGGTCTGGCTACAGCCTAGTACAGGCACATGGGAAAATCAGTTAATTTCTTGTTCAGTGATTATACTGCCTAGCTTTTAGTTTTACACACACACACACACACACACACACACACACACACACACACACACACACACACACATTTGCAAACATACAACACATTAAGTCACAAGTAAAAACAACAACAAAACCTTGGCAGACACAAAACATGATCATGATATCAATAAGAATATTTGTATCACACATGTTGTAGTTAGCTGTGAAAATAAACTTCTTTTTCTGCATACCATCTGAGCCAATATCACTGATACCACCCACAAGTACAAAAAGTATTTCTGTGCTTAGAACTGTGTGTTTTTCTGACACATTCCCTGGCTCTCTGTACTGACAGAAGTCCAGAGGTCAATTTGTAAACAGATACTGAACAGTTTCTGGTGAAACAGATCACTATCACTGCATCAGTGCATGTACTGACAATGTAAACTACAACTATTCATTAACAATAATAACTGACCTGTACTGATGTAAAACACACATGTGTACAGTTCATTATTGTACCAAAATGTTTTCATAAATTGTCTGCAACTGTTTTGAACAGATGTTAGGCCATGGCTTCCTTTCACAAGCCTATGGCTATGGTCAAGTCAGACTTCCCCAAGTGTGCTTAAGGGTGTGTAATTTCAACAGGGAGATACAGTGGAAGTGTGACACAGCAATCCAGGCAGTTTTAAAGTGAACTACATGTATGTAACTCTGTGTGTGTGTGTGAGGGAGAGAGAGACAGAGAGAGAGAGAGAGATTGTCTGTGCATCCATCTACCAGTTTGTGTTACTATGTGTGAGCAAGTGCTCTTTGTACGTTTTACAATAATCCCGCCCCGCTTAACGGATCAATGCAGTTTCATTACTGTACTTTAGTAACCTGGGAACCGGAGCAGACGACGCTTTTGTTTTGAAGCGCGGCGTGTGGCGTAATGCCACATGGCCTTCACACAGCCGACCGGCGATAGCCGCCAGTGCGCGCCTTTTTCAAATCTGTTTTTCTCCCTTAACATTTTGACCGCTTGTTTGTTACCTACTCTTTGTCTATCTAGTCCTTTTTATGCACTAAGCTATGTATAATATAATTTGGCATCTTAGAATGTTTATTTAATGTTTATTCAGACACCGGATCGAGCTTAATTAGTAGCCGATGCCTCTCTAGGTCCATTCTTTTATAGCCGTCGTCTGCATGGCGCGCTTTGTTTAGTACTAGTAAATGGTAGTGAAATGTTGTTTTGATTCGATTAAAGTAATTCCGTGTCGATCAATGCGTTGTCGTATAGTATTTTGCTTAGCTGACTTCATGTTTAGTGTTTATTTTGGGCTGAAATTAACTTATTAAGTATTGTGTACTGTAGAAGCTAAGTTGTATTCATAGACTACTTAATCTCACTATCAGCGCTGCTGCGACTAAGGTTACGCGCCCCAGGCGAAAGTTCGCACCGATTGTTTTAATGCTAGTCTTTGAGTTTGTCTTGCTTCTCTTACAGAGCGTTGTATTGTAATTGTTATGTACCATTTTAACCGTGGGAGCGTGCTCTTTATTCCGATGTAAGTTTTAGTGATGTTTATATTTTGTACATTGTGTTAGTTGTGATTTAGTTGTACGAATCTGTATATAGACAGGCGCAAGCCACGCTTCCCACTCTTGTTGTAAATAAAATAAGTCATGTGTGTACATTTTGTTTATACGGTTTAAAAGATTGTAACTGTAGCTTTTATTTGATGTTTTTGATGTTTTAATTAGTTTAGTTATTGTACAGGAAAGTGTATTTGTGCGGGCCAGGGAAACACAATTGTCAGCCATTTTGTGGTCCAGAGGGGCGATTTTACTGTAGCAATAGCGTGTGTTCCCTGTGGCCCGCGCCGTTCTCTTATCTATGCGTGAGCATTATGATTTTGTGTGTGTGCTGAAAACTGTCTGCGGCTGAACAAGTAAAAACTGATTGCTGCCATACGCCTGCTGTGGTCTCCACTTTATTGACTCCGCTGCCTGTGTCTTGTCCTTTGACCACTCCGCTCCATTACATATGTAACTATCATCTACAACCACTTACAGGAAACTAAAATTATGTTAAATAATAACAGGGGGGGGGGGGGGGGGAGAATCATCAATCCTAAAATACCCCTGAATCAGAACATGTTCACTGTGAGTTCCACTAATTGTAAAACCAGTAGGTAAATATATTATTAGGATTTGTATAATTATATTCAGAGTACTGTAGTCTGCAATGCTTTTTATTTTTATTTTGTAGTTGATTAATCTACTGTTGCCTACTGATCAGAAAATAGAGGAAAAGAACAAATGATAGTCCCACATGTTGTTTATATGTTTTGATAACAAGTGATCAGTTGAATCACAGAGTTACAACCCTGTTGATACTGACTGGTGAAAGCTTGGGTTCATATTACAAGTATGACTGTTCTGACAAGCAGTGTCACTGTCAGAATACAAATAATCATTGATTCATTGCATGGCCAATGTCCAACAATGAAAGGCACTGATGATACAGGTCTGACAGAACAACTGGCTTGTTTTGGAATTAGTAAAAGCAATCACTACTAACAAAAACAGATAAGTGATTTAGCTTTTTATCTCATTTTTCATTGTCTTTCACTGTTGTTTAGGTGTTGCTTTGTAGTTTGATAAAGGGGATTACCTGAAAATGTGTATGTTGTATTTTGTCCTAAGAAATAGGGTTCTTTTGAGTCATGTATTATGTTTGGATCTTAGTGGAAGCAGCTGAAGAGGACCTGTTGCAGCATGTTTTGTCACCCCATGCACATTTTGTCACCTGAGTGACAAAACAAGCAGCAACACCTGTATGTTTTGTCATCCACGAGAGGGTGACAAAACATGCAGCCATTGTACCCTAAAAAAAATTTTAATGGAACTTAAATATCAGTACATGTCACAGTTTGTGTGTGTGTGTGTGTGTGTGTGTGTGTGTGTGTGTGTGTGTGTGTGTGTGTGTGTGTGTGTAACTCCAAGCACTGGTTTATGAGTATGACATCCTTCCTCCAGCCACTGCTATAATTGATTACTCCACAGGTCTAGGTCTACTCAAACTGTTAGCTAATGGATGGTGCTCAAATGGCAGCAAGTTTGTAACTTAGCAGGCATTTCTTTTATAACCACCCACATTGCTCACACCAGCACAAATAACTCCTAAATCATTTCAACTGAGACAGAACTCTTTTTTTTCTTCTCTTTTTTACCCAGGGCCTCATGTTTATAATGTGCATGTTCGGACACTATGTTGATTCCACCTGTAGCCTTATTACTACCCAAACATTTTCGAGGGTGCTGACAGTGTCAGTGAACAGCTGCAGGGAGATAAAGAGTGCTCTTGCAGTAGCATAACCAGTTCTGGCAGAGTTTGGAGGAAGGTGCCAAAAGTGATGCTTGGACTTGCCGTGTGTGTGTGTGTGTGTGTGTGTGTTGGGGGGGGGGGGGGGGGGGGGCAGAGATAGACAGAGAGAGAGAGAGACAGATGGGTACTGTGGATGCAGAAATATCTACTTCCTCTGTTGTAGTGTTGAGAACCCAGCATTATCAATTGTTCTCTAGAGCTGTTAAGAGATAGTGTACCTTTAGACAATTTCATACATGTACATTATAAGTCATATTTACTTGCAGCATGCAAAGTAACAGATACCATAGGCAATTCACGTCTCTGTTTTTGTGTCTCTTAAGTCTTATGTGAGTGATCTCCATGGACGATAAAGTGCTAAAAATTGCAACTGATTCTATTTGTTGTTGATTTGTTTTTGTTTCTATAGCCTTGCAAACTTAGCCTTCTGTCATGAATATTAGTTCTACCAGCCTATAGATGACAAAACCTTTTTTCAACTCTCTCACAACTTTCCCTGCAGTGGGGTACTCTGGTGACAGCCTAGTGCTACCATTGACCAATGATGTACTGTCAGTGGATTTTATGTATACATATACTTCATATTTACTCAAATGCCAGGTGGGAGTTATCATACTTGACTGAGGTCTCTGATGCTGTATTCCTTGTTATTTGTAAATTGTATAATGTAATGTGAAAGATTAAGTAACTTGGTGTTTTACGCCCAGTCAACCATTATGTTTGTATCAGGGTGATAATGCAAAAGAATCTTTATAAGTTCTATGTACAATATAAGGCACTTACACCTAGCCTGAGCCTGATGCACATAATGCAAAAACAACAGGGTTCACAAAATAAAAATATATTATAATATATATATATATATATATATACATACACAAGTATACAGAACCAACTGCACAATGAAATCCTAACAGTTATACATAATAGTTTAAATAATACACAAATACACTACAAAATTTCATTCAGTGTCTTTTTCATCACTTCCAACAAACATGCATGTATGCACACACACACACACACACACACACACACACACACACACACACACACACACACACAAAGAAAGAAAAAGAAAAAGAAAAGAAAGGCACACAACTGCACACACATTCAGTGTTCAGAAGGAAAAAAGAGATGACTCTTCAGTGCAGATTTAAATGATGCTAATTGCTATGGAAGAAAAGTGTTATGGAGAGTAGGGTAGACTGTTCCTGAGTAATGGTGACTGAAAGGTGTGTCAACCAGGACTTGAGATGAGCATATGGAACACGAAAGAGTCTAGCATGGCAGATGAGCGGAGATGGTGTGATGGAACATACAGCTAGATGAGGTCAGAAAGATAGGAAGGGGCTTGGTTGCTGAGTGATTTAAAAGTAACTGAGAAGAATTTGGTACTGAACATGGGGTTTGACAGGAAGCCAGTATATAGCATGAAGGATTGGGCAGATGTGGCCTGGTCTGACAGATGACAGCATTATTTCAAATTTTTGAAGTTTACAGATCAGATTTTTGGGGCACCCAGCGAAAAGTGAATTACAGTAATCAATATATGAGACAAAACGAATGTGCAGGTGATAGTTTTGAGAGCATCAGAAGTGAGATATTGATGGACAGAACTCATTTGATGGAGTTCACGACAGACATGTACGGGATATGTGTTGCTGGAAAGAGAGAATTTGATCAAGAATAACACCTATGTTTGGGACAGAGGTAGACAAAGGTATGTCGGAACCATTCAGCTGCATGGAAGATGGCAAAGTCAAAAACAAAGCCTGGGTTTTCTGAATATGTTTTGGAGGGATGAGAATCATTCCCATCTTGCCTGGACATCAGAAATGCAAGCCTCGGAGGAAGAAAGGATCCTGTGAAGCTCACTAAGATGAGCTGAGGCATAAAACTGCTTGTCATCACAGTTTCTCTGATGAAAGAGACAATAGTGACTGACACTTGTAAGCAAAGAGAGGTTGAATGCAAAGAATGATGATAACCCATTAACTGGCCCAAGGACTGACCTTTGAGGGACACCAAACTGGAGGACAGTTGGTACAGATCAAGAGCCATTGATGGAAACTGTTTGAGTGCAGTCGGAAAGGTAGGAGAGGAAACAAGAGAGAACAGAGCCGGAAAGACCAAAAGTAGTATTAAGAATAAGATGTGACAAAAGGATGGATTGATCAATGGTGTCAAAAGTGACAGATCAAGAAGAGACAGGAGTGAAAGGTTATTATCATTTTGAGCAGATAGTTGGTTGTTATAATGTTAACCAGTTTGAAAAGTGCTAGACTATTTCAGTGCCATGACCAGCCCCATAACTGGGATAAGCTTAGTGATTACTATTAGGATAAAAAAAGTTTGCCTGAAGATGGTCATGGAGTTGAAGAGAACAATTCTTTCCAATAATTTTCAAAGAAAGGAGAGATTGGAGACAGGTCTGTAGTTCCTTCTAAATTTGGGATTGATAGTTGACCTTTTCAAGAGTGGTTTCACAAGGGTGGTTTGAAAAGAGCTGTCAAAAAGCTAAGGAAGAGAAAAGACAGATCATATTCATACTGTCAATGTCATAGTGCTGCTGGTGAAAAAGTGACAAACTGTGCACTGAGTGAACCTTTTGGCCTGATTTGTCACATAGTGATGGTGACAAAATGTGCCAGGCAGGACACCAAATTTGATGTGTATGTTTTGTAACTCTAACTTGTCTAAGACTAGAGACAACTCCAAAATATATATTTATTATTATATATAACACTGTTAAATGGGTTGGTTTCATGAGGTATGAAACAATGCTGTGGACAATCTTTGAGAGAGGAAGAGAACTAAAGTAGACTGGGTCAGGCTGCTGTGAAATGTCACTGATGCAAACATGCACTCACACAAACTCATGTACAAATTCTGGTGCCAACAGCATTGTATCAACCCACATTATGCTGATTTCCAGAGACACTGAACATGTATACATACACGTAACATGCAGAACTATACAAATTTGACTGCCACATAGGCTTAGTCACAATTGTGCAGTGTTGTCTGCTTGAGACAGTTGAGTAAGTAAGTAAGTTGGTGTTTTATGCCCAGTCAACCGGTGCGGTTATATCAGGGTGATACACATCTCATTTTTTTTTTTTTATATAATGTGTCTTAAAATGGGTCTATACACAGTTTCAAAAACCATGCTTAAAAGGTGAAAACACAAACATCACTAAAAACTATTTCAAATTAATTTTTTTCCAAAAATATTAATTTCTTTCAAAAAGTTAAAAATCTTTTCAGGTGAAATATCCTTAAACAACACGTGCAGTGACTGAGCTGTAAAGTGGCTCTCTCTTATTTTAATAAAAAATCTGAACAAGTAAGTAAAATATATGCCCTATAGTCTATGGTTAAACGTTTATCACATCCAATGCACACTGGCGGTTCCTCACCCTTCAACAGAAAGGAATCGGTAAGAAAAGAATGGCCAATGTGCAATCAGGCCATCACAGTTTCTTCTTTTCTGTTTGTCCGAGGACAAAATATACATTCTTTTAATATTGGGAATATGTTATATAATTTATTTTCCGGGAACTCATCCCACTCAGACTGCCACAGTTCTAATACATATTTATTTGTGCGTGGTTTTAGGTCTCTTCCCTCTCTTGTCATTTCTGTGTATAATTCTAAAATCTGAACTAAGACTGGATGGTCGTACTTTAGGTTAAATATTGACTGTAAAGATGAAAGGGAATTTGATAATATCAAAAACGATTTTCCTTTGGAATAATAAACATGCCTGAGAGCTAAAAGAATAGCCCTCAACTCTGCTGTATATATTGAACCGTCATCTGGAAGCTGACAGGTACAAGGTTTATTAATTCATTTAGTGGATACAGCCGCCACAGCAACTCCTTCCTGTTTTAGAACCATCGGGTTTTTGATAAAGGGTATTCTAAGTTGTAAATAGAGCTGTTTATATATATTTCCGGGTTTGTTGTATCTTTTTTGAAACTGGTTAGGTCAAAACAGACCGCAAGAATGGAAAGTTTCCAAGGGATGATGTCCAATGAGGGAGCATTGTCTACCAGATTTAGGTTAAGTTTGGATTTCTCCAAGTGGGGTATAATGTGGATGCCAGGAGGTGGAACCTTTGACTCTGATTCTTCAAATAATTTGGTGTTTTCGGGTTCAGAAACGCAACTATAGCAGTATAGGCTGGGTTTTCCGGTAGAAATTTGAGTTTAAGGACATAGTTTAAAGACAATTTTAATCGGCGAGTAGTGCCTGCTTGAATGATCATGTGACAGGCAATGAAAATGTGTGCATTCAAGATTACTACTTAACGGCTAACTGTCTCATATCTATTTGTGCATGCTCGCTTGTGTGTGTGTGTGTGTGTGTGTGTGTGTGTGTGTGCGTGCGTGCACGTGTGTGTGTGTGTACATGCATGCGTGTCTGTATGTAGTTAAGGGCAGGGGTAGGAGGTGGGGGCTGGGAGGGGTGGAATAATGTGTAGGTAATATTACATAATGAGATTATTTTCTTTTTTGTAATTGTATTTATAATGTATTGCTGCTTCCCATGTGGCACATGTACTTTATTTTTCTTGCCACTTGTGTAGTTTATAATTTATATCTATAGTATAATAGTTTGTATATACATATATTGTTAGTTGTGTTTTATATATATGACTTAGTGCCAAAAGGTGCGCATGCAAGGGGTAATGCACTTCAGTTGAAAATAAAACATTGTTGAAAACTGTTTTTATTTAAAATGTTGTGTTGTGTACTTGCATGAATGAATGAATATATAGTACAGATAATTTCAGCAACCAGGCTTTGGTTGATTTCAAGATACAGTCATTACACACTGAAAAAGCGCCGAAAAATGACCGCCAAAAACGGACATCCATGTACCGAGTGATTTTCGTCACTTTGCTTACAAACAAATTGCAAGCACATGGAGAACCAATCACTGATTTGTACACGGAAAACATCGTTTTATACGGATAATATAACATCAACACTCACGATAGTTGTATTTTCGATCAATTGATCGCGAATGTTTGCCCTGTATGTACGTCAGATGTGTTGCAAACTCGGACTGAAAACTTTGAACAACCGAAAAATGACAGCATCGCTTCGGAATCACCGGAAACATCGCGTGTGTTCCGATCCATGCATTTGCACTACACAGCGGTACTCGTTTTTTTCCGGCGAAGTTTTGCACGAAATCTGAAGAATATTTCCCCGATCGTGTGATATTGTTGTAATATCTGATGTCCCTACAAGATAGCTAATATTTTGTACAAAACAAACGAGAAAGCAGTCTCTTTTTTATCGACAACATCCGGAACATCACGTGGCCTTTCCCGAGTGCATTCATTTTCCCGGCCGCATGGCGTGTCTTTGTTCGGAAACATCGAAACGTGTGTTGTAGTCTCCTTCAGTGGTGCGATGTCGGTACAGTGGTCTGACGTAGAACCTGCACTGTGCGCTTTTTCAGGAGTTTGTTGAGATTATTTTCAAGTTTTCTGCTGATTTGGATGTGCGAAATGAAAGTACTGTGAAAAGTGGCATCTTCCTGCGCCGAAGATGATGAGTTGATGCTTAATGTCCTCAGATGTCATTTGACATATTAGGGACAAGTTGTGACCAATGCCGAAGCACGGTTCAGTAAAATCCACATACGTAAGGTGTATGCGTGTTTAGCTGTAACCTGCCACCTGCACTTTTGGCAGAATGACCGGGATTTTTTACGTGCTACTGTGGTAACACGGGGGTGGAACGGATACCGAAATAAGAGTCAGCACAGAAAGTCGACCCTGGAGAAGAAAATTCTCCCGCCGTTCCAGCAGGGATTCGAACCCGCGACCTTTCAATCACGATTCCGGTGCTCTAACCACTGAGCTATCCCCGCCCCCTTCCCGCGCCGAAGATTTGAAACCTGTTTTTTATGCTCAGCCGAGTACAGCGTGAAGAATTTCATTACGACAAGGCAATATCTTGTAAATGTTACGTGCAACTGTTGATTCAGGATGTGTGCTCAGTTTCATCAAAAACTAATCAGTTATAAGTGTATGCTTTTTGTAGACTGTTTAGTGGTGTTGCGAGAATATTTTGTTAACTGAGCGAGAGTGACGAAGTTATATTTTTTTCCTGGAAGTAATTTTTGTCGTGAAAGTTATGTCAGACGTCATGTTTGCCACACAACTGTTGTTGTAATGTGACGTAAAACATTAAACTTTTAAAGTTTACTTAAGCCCAGCAGATGTTAGTAATACTAATAGCGGTTCTGAGAACTGAGTACTGATTTGTGTAGAGGTCATGGTGTGTAGGTTTGACATGTTTGTACTGAGCATATCAGTATTGGGACAGTTCCAGGTTACTGGGTTAATAATTTCATATTCATAACGCTTCAAATTCATTGACAAGACCATGGTATGCTGAACTGAGTGTACTCCTGCAAGGAGGAAAACATCAAACACAGATAGTCGCAGATGGTACAGAGAGAGGCTGGCCGCAGAGAATCCACATCTCAAACAGTCAAAGAGCTTGGGGGGGGGGGGGGGGGGGGGGGTCTGGACTTAATTGTTAATTACCTTGATAAAATCAGGTCATTCTGATTTGTTTTTGTTAGACTGATTTAGCTAAGCAAACAGAATGTTTTCTATGCTAAAAACTGGGGGAAATGTTATTTTGTTGTAATACTGATGTAATACAGAAATTTGTTTCATTTAATTTTTATGAATTGTTATTAAATGCAAACTGAGAAAAAATCTTCTCACAGTGTTTTTGCATGCACTTGTATGGCTGATTATAGTATATTGCATGAAAGGGTGTGTTACTTGTTGTATATAAAAAAATTGAGTTATGGGTTTATGTCGCCCATCAGATATTACAACAATCAACATGTCATAATCATGTGTAAAATTATATGAGTGTACAAATTTTGGCACAAACATAGTAGGGGAGATGTGCACTAATAGTGTGACTTGATTTTGTGCATACTTGTGTAAAACTGAAGACACAATGAACTATGCATGTTGTAATATCTGATGTACAACATGCAGCCTTTTATGAATGAATGAATGAAAATTTATATATATAGCGCATAAAAACCTTCCACACAAAACCTTGCGTGTTCACAGCGCCAGATACACACAGCATCTTTGTCAACAACAACTTTGAGACCTTTGTCAGCAAATATCTCCAAAAGTGCTCAAGTTTTTATCTTTTGCTTTTAAGAAATATTTCCTAGCATTGTGCACATTCTAAAAACACAACTAGTTTCAATGTATCATCAACTTTATTTTCTACCCCCTTTGTCCTGTTTTCATGCACACCTTTTGGCACTAAGTCATATATATTATATATATAAATTATATATATATATATATACATACACACATTATATATTATCATATAATACGTATTAATTACTTTCTTGAACATGTCACCTTCAACTGTTTTCTAACTTAACGCAGAAAATGTCTGAGAATGTTGTAAAGTGCAGTGAGTTTGTGCACACCAGAGAACAGCATACTATAAAAGTTATCTATTATCATTATTAAATACTTTTAGACTCCAGCACTCTCACAGTTTCAAGCACTAACTTGACTAAGTCTCAAACATGCAATCAAGACTCCAAGTGTCAATAACTTGAATAAGTCATCACAGATCATTCAGTTTGGCCTAGACTAGTGTACAGTTAAAGTATCAATCATTGAATATAATATTAGGATCATATGATAATATTAATAGAATAATACACAAGAATTATAAAATATAAAAAAATGCTTCTGACTGCTGACATGACAAAACAGTTGTGGTCAGTGTTCAGGTCACACTCACCAAATGTTATGCTGTCTGAATAGATGCTAACTTCGTGAAGATGAGACTGAGGCTCTCCTTATGAAGTCAAAGAGAACAATATTTTCCTGATGCTCCGCCCACTCCTCTTCGTGTTGGCAATGCCAACATTCTGTTCATGACCTGTGCTTGCAACCTTGATTTCATGATTTTAGATAGCATGGCTCTTGACAAGCACATCTGAATTTCAACTGTCTACTGTTCTGCTTATGTGGAAACCAGATGCATCAGCTCTATCCACCAGTAACTGACTGTTGTCGTTGAAGCAACCAAAACTCTTGTCTGTGTCCTTGTTCTCTCCAAGTTTGACTATTGCAATTCTCTTCTATTTGGCTGCCCACTTTACCTTTACAGTAGACTACAAAAAATTCAGAACTCTGTAGCAAAACTGTTTTTTAAAGCACACAAACATGATCATGTGCAACCTCTTCTGCAAGCTCCTCATTGGTTACTGGCCCAAGCCAGAACAGACTATAAACCATCAACTATCTGTCACAACTTCCCTTTTCTTCTTCTTTTTTTGTTGCTGTATTTTGTTGTTGTTTTTGTCAATATGTCATGGGACTGGTTTACTGGTTTGTTGCTGTATTTTGTTGTTGTTTTTGTCAATATCATGAATATGTCATGGGACTGGTTTACAATTAAATAGAGACAAAAGTCCTTGAAACACTTATTTTTAAGTTTACGTAGCTACACCTCCTTCCTGGCTTTAACATCAAACTCTTTTAAGAAGAATACACACTGAGTGAACAACTGACACTGTGACACTGACAGAGAGTGGAGATACAATGATGCTGTATCCTCTTTTGTTTTACCACACACACTCAGTCTCTCTCTCACAGATACACACACACAGATTAGAAGGAAAAAACACACTAGCTAGCTAACTTACTTAGCTGTATTATAATAACTGCTTGCATTCACAGAAAAAGCACACACAAAGTGTATAATATATTATTATAATAATAATGGATAATTCGAGAGCCAAAGCTAAACAGGCCCTGAGTGCTTACAGTTACACATTCTTTAAATGCACCTACTTTCAAGATTCAATGCATACAACACAGAATGAATCATGACATTGAGTGATTGACAATGTATACTGCAGTGTAACTGTATAGTGTTGACAACAGTCATAAACAAGAATTCAGTCACTCATTACTAGACCAGCAACCAGAAATATCACTCATAAGTTCCATAGTTCTGAGAAACAGGAGGTCCTCCTTTGCTGTACCTCTCTGTTTACATGCACTCTACCGTAAACAGTCTCAAAATGACAACGAATGAGGAAGAAAACTTGCAACACAACCATGAATCGCGTAAAATGTATAAGCCCAGGTTGGGTGCTGGTTCAAAATAAGACTACCACGAAGATGCTCACCTGGTTTCATGGCAAAATCCACCACACAGAACTGCATCAACGGCCACAAACTGAAAATTCATCGACTGAACAATGGCCACTGATGTATGCAGGCAGCCGAAATTGCTGGCCAGCAGGAAAGAGGGGAGGGAGGGGGTGAATGAAAACACCTGCCAACACTCGCACACACAGCCTGCAGCAACACAGTCACAGCACCGTTTCAGCACCTAAATAATTGATTATTGAGGTCTAATTACCCTCCAAAACTATCTTCTGATCCTACCACTTACTCGTGAAATGACCAGACTGAGTCCGAGAAAGTCGATGTCAACTTCCAGTTCAGTGAATGAGAGCTAAGAATGTTGCGATCAGCTCGTCCAGACGACAAACAAAATAAATGTTTTTTGTTGTATAGAGGGAAAATAAAGACATAAATTACCTTCCGAAGGGATGAGGATAGGACTTTCTTCAGTCACAGACATCGTCGGGGTTGAGAACGCACCACAAATGGCCTACGTCATTGTTTTTCCCTTGGCTATTTGAGTATCATGAGACCGAACCCTTCTTTCCCTGATATGGCAAGAACTACAGGAAGTCCGTACCAGTCACGTGAGGGATGACGTTATCCGCGCGAAATGCAATGTCTTTTTGGTTGGGGTATTTTTTTGTCATCGTAATGATTTTCTTCAGAGAGAGAGAGAGAGAGAGAGGGGGGGGGGGGGGGGCTCCAGCTGTATTATATGCGCAACTCTTACAGTTACTGACAGTGTAACCGTATTGGTTTAAGCAAAGTTCGTTTACATTCGTGAAAATACGGACAATCGCTGAAAATCATTGTATGACTCTGAGCATTAAACAAGCTAAACTTATAGTAAATGCTCACAAGCATAATTTACTAAATTCATTTTGCAACAACAGGTATGCAACCGTATTCATTGTCCTAAAAAGCTCACAAACACAATAGCCGGGCTAATTATGCCGAATTTTGAAAACGAAAGTTGACATTTAATTATCTCTATCTTAGTATCTATCTATCTATCTATCTATATATATATATATATATGTTGCAGTGGTGGTATCACAGTGGTGTCTTCGTCAAAATAAAAACAAACAGATAGACAAACCAAAACAAGCAACAACAAAAATGGCCTGAGAAAATCCAACAATTATACGTATATATATGTAGTAACTGTTTGACTCCTCTCTCTCTCAACCAGTACTTAATTCACTTACTGTATATGGAACAGAGCAGATTACCTAATCAGGCCTACAGGATGCTTGTTAATCTTGATGAAAATGGGGAAACAGTGTTGGGCAACGGAGGTATGAGAACTCCTGTGTAAAACTGGCTTTTACTTTGTATGGTTACAGCAAGGCATTGGAGACGTCAAATCATTTTTGTATGTCTTCAAGCAAAGATTGTTAGACATGTTCACCCATGTCCTAAAAAGCTGCTGACATCAGAGACAAAGAAAGATATGAAATGTATTGATCTTTCAAAGTTACGTTTGGAGCAGAAGAATATTTATCAGTTATAGATATATATATTGTTTCAGAGTAGCACTGACGCAACTCCGACTTGGTGTACTTCCAATAAATAGCAATATGTATAGATACAGTGACTGCCTTACAAACAAAAACTGTGTATTGCCAAAACCAAGTTGAAAATGAAGATCACTTCCTTTTGGTTTGTCCTCTGTACACAGATCTACGAAACAGATTCCTTGAACAAAAAGGTATTCAGTCATTACATAACATACTGAGAAGGAAAAACACTAAAGGTTGTCGACTGCTATCAAAGTTCATTTTCCATGCTATCATCAGAAGAAAACTATATGTAGATGTGTAAGCACCTGGGATGATATTGACTAGAAACAACTCCATTTTATTGGTCGACACACATTACTTTGTCGTCATCTACCACCATAATGTCTCATTATCCCGATGTGACTGTTTGTTCTGCTTTTCTTTTGTTTGTTGTTTGTTTGTTTGTTGATATCTGTCTTGTTTGTCTGTGTGCTTTGCTGTTTGTATGTCTTATTTATCTGGCTGTGTGCATAATTTAGTTTTGTATTTTGCGGTTTGTATATATATATATGCCTATGGCCAAAATACAATAAACCATCTAAAGTCTGAAGTCTCTCTCTCTCTGCCGCTCTGTCTCTGTTGTCTTGGTGTCTGTCTGTCTGTCTGTCTGTCTGTAATTGCCACTATCATGTACATGCCCCAATTTCAGTCTTCTACTTTGTGAAAAGTTGGTTGTTTGCATATATATATATAGTTACGTGCATTTAAGATCAACACTTGGATATATAGGACTTCAGACCTTGCCATGGCTCAGTGATAGACTGATGTGTTAAGGGCAGGTGATTGTTGCAAGAGGGTCATGATCAGACTGTTCCAGTATTGCCAGACTCCAGTGTTCCCAAAAGTTAATTTTGTTTCTCCTTCGCATCTGCCATAAGGATTGTCATCCAGACTTTGTCTATTCATCGATGACAATCTGCCACAAGTGACAAAGGACTGTGAGAAATTCCAAGTAGATCAGCACCAGCTCAGCCTGTATAGCAAGATCCACTTAACCCCTTCCCTTCCGCAGAATGTAAAAATTACGCTCTGAAAGATGCACGCATGCACCTGAAAACAGAACAGTATATTCTCCGGTCCTATAACACATCTATTTTCAATGCTGTGCATCTTGATGAAAATCTTGTTCACATGCTGGTGCGAAAAAGTAAAGAAAAAGGGTTTCAAATATGGCACTTTTATTGGTCATTTTCAAATGAAATCATGGCAGTGAGACCTACACAGCCACCAGCTGCAGAATGGGTTAAGGCCGACTGTTTTGTTATTGTTTTGTTCGTGTGTTTCCTTTTTGTATGTTTTACTTGGCCCAGAGTAACTGGCTATCATCAGTGACTGTGGGATGCCAATATCAACAACTGACTTCATCAGCAAGGCAAACAAGATCTACCAAGCAATTCATCAGCAAGGCAAACAAACTTCTTGGATTCACCAGGAGAAACTGAAATAAAGTCAGCGGCAACAAGAAAGTGAAAGAGGCTGCTTGCATTGTTCCGCTTGACCACAGTGGGTCTCATTCACTGCTACCACCATCGACTACATTAAGGAAAAAGATCCAGAGACAAGCTGCGAGATGAGTCATGAATGATTACAGGCAGACTTCATCAGTGAATGGATGAGATGATCCAGAAAGTTACATAGAGGTTCAACTTACAGAAGAAAGCAAGGTGGCAAGACTGACAACTTTAAAAAGTTTCACAATGGCTGGATGCACATCTATTTTAAGTAAGCCTGCCTGCCAACTATATACAGATGATGGAGAAAAAGTTGCCATCAGACCCACTCCAACTCTATGATCTGCCCGCTCACAACTAGTTGAGACACAATGCCGGCAACAACCCCCACCCCCACCCTGAACAATCCCAGAGTGGAATAGTCTCCTTGAAGAGGTTGGTGCTGTACCCACACTGGACTCTTTCCAGTCCTCTAATTCCCCCCAAACCCATCCCAATATTCCCCCTGTACACCCATGACAACAACCCATCACACTGTTCCTCCTGTACACCCATGACGACAATCATAAACCCTCAGGACTCCATCTGGGGACACAGTGGGCATCAAACACACACACACACACACACACACACACACACACACACACACACACACACACACACACACACACACACACACATGCACACACACACGTATGCGGCATGCACACCCACATGCATGCACACACACACACTGTCCACACACACACACACATATGCATGCATGCACACATGCATGCATGCACGCATTCACACTGTCCACACACATACACAGTACACACACACGCACGCATGCACACACACACACACACACACATACGTGAAAAGCGTAAAAAAGACAAGAATGCAAACTGGGCCAGTACTTTTGACAAATTGCCAAAAAAAGTACAAAATAAACTAATAAGTAATATATATAAATAAGAGACTGGGGTCAGTCTGAAAGACTGCGCTACATAAAGCATGGCTTGCTTGTATTTTGTCTGAGTTTAAATGAAAAAGTCTCCTGTGTGTGCATGTGTGCATATGTGGTTGTGTGTGTGCATTTGTGCATGTGTGAGTGCAGCATGTTTGCATGTGTGTGTGCGTGTGTGAGAGTGTGTGTGCGTGTGTGTGTGTGCGTGCGTGCGTGTGTGTGGGCAGCGAGTGCACCGGTGTGGGCATGCCATGTGCTTGTATGCCTGCATGCGAGTGTGTTCATGCATGTGTGTGGCAGGTGTGACTGTGAAGAGATAGAATCAAAGTCAGTAGTGACTCTAAATATGTCACTTCTGCACAGAGAGAGAGAGAGAGAGAGAGAGAGAGAGAGAGAGAGAGAGAGAGAGAGAGAGACTGCTTTGTGCTTTGTACCAAAAATCGAAAAAAAAAAAAAAAATCTAGATCAAGGACATAATAATTTTTGACTTGTCAGTGTCTGATTCAGTGCTTCTTTAAAGTCGTCACTGAACTGTATAATCAGTTGTGTACACTGATGTATTGTAATAGGCATATAGCTTTACTTGATTTCCATCTCAGCGTCCACTTTTCCATAGCGATAATAAGCGGGAGTGTCCCGGCCATGGCCGCAACTGAGGTGAGCAGTCCCGCGGCAGTAAACGGACACACTGTGAGAAGTGGCGGCACTGAGACGACGAGGTACAAGTGTCACGGCCACTGAGAGAGCAGAGGCTAGGACGGAAAGGAAAACTAAGGCTGGCTATAATCAAGAAGTAGCCCACTAGTCTCTTTGCCCATGGACCCCACTTTGCTCAGCCTGGGAAAGACGCGACTCTAGTTTCGATTTTCTCAACACCAGCTATAGAGTAGCTGCCCTTGGCAAATTTCAGCCGGTGGTCAAGGGTTAAATACACCTGCTGGTCGAACTTTGGCCTACTTCGCACGTGACAGACTTCGCACACGATGGCGTCTGCTGCAGCTGCATCAGGTCTTCGGTACAACAATAAAGTAACCATCGTTACAGGCGGCTCCAAAGGCATTGGGAAAGGCTGTGTCGAGGTTTTTGGTGCGTAAACTTTGGTGTGCAATAAGAATTTGCAGCTGAGCACAGGGAGTTTAGAACAAGCATGCTAACCTGCGGCACGTCGCTGGGGGTACATAAAAGTACACAGAAGATCACGCCCCCGTTTATGTTGAAAAGATTCATCCCTCTGTGTATGCGACTGCAAACCAGTGTAGATTAAGATATGTGTTGTTGTTTTCAAGTCTGTTGTTGGTGTAATTTGTTGACATTTGTCGTTAATGTTACCTTGATAAGATTTCTTAAGTACTGGAGAGGACACACCGGATCAAGCAAGCAAGAACAAACGATTCTGGTCATATATTAAACACCAGAAGTCATTAAACACAGGCGTAGCCCCCCACAAGTAGGATGGTCACCTAACCTCTGACCCCAAGGCACAGGCGGAACTGTTAAACGAACAGTTTCAGTCAGTCTTCGGAGATGGCACTGGCAGACAGTACACAGCAGAGGAGTTGAAGACTGGAATGGCTGACAAGAGGCATACCTGCAATTGGTGATATCAAAATATCAGAGCAAGGAGTGAAGAAGCTTATGGCGGATCTGAACCCATACAAAGCAGGAGGACCTGATGGCATTAGCCCCCGAGTGTTGAGAGAACTTGTAGAGGAGCTAGCACCAGCTCTGACCATTAACTTCCAGTCATCACTGTCAACAGGCATTGCTCCAACAGGCTGGAGGGATGCATACGTTACACCCATATTCAAGAAAGTTGAGCAGTACAACCCTGCTAACTACAGGCCAGTCTCTTACATGTATCGTATGCAAGCTCATGGAGCACGTCATGGTCAGCTCCATCATGCAGCACTTTGAGACCTACTGCATCCTCAGTGATAATCAGCATGGCTTTCGCAGGGGGCATTCATGTGAAACCCAACTCTTGGAGTTTGTGGAAGAACTGACGACCAGTCTGGAGGGTGGAAGGCAGACTGACATCATAATCCTGGATTTTGCAAAGGTGTTTGACTGGGTGAATCACAGCCTGCTTGTCTACAAGCTGCAGTGCTATGGCATCAGGGGCTCCACCATCACATGGATTGCCAACTTCCTCGGCGATTGGCGCCAAGCAGTTGTAGTCGATGGTTCCTGTTCCTCCTTTGCCAAAGTCAGATCAGGAATACCTCAGGGGTCTGTTCTTGGCCTCTGTCTTTTCCTGGCCTACATTAATGACTTGTTAGAGAAGCTGATGGCTCTGTCGAGGTTGTTTGCAGATGACACTGCAGCATACAGAGTGGTATACAGTGGCACAGACCAGGTCTAGCTTCAACAAGACCTCCATCGCCTTATGGAATGGGAGGAGAGCTAGGACATGTTATTTCACCCTGCCAAATGTGTGTCCCTGCAATCACCAGGAGTAGGAGTCCACTTGACTACTCATACGAGCTGTATGGCCACACCCTTGACTCTGTTTCCAGTGCCAAGTACTTTGGCATCACCATACAGCAAGATATGGTCTGGGACAACCACATCAACAATGTGGTAAGCAAGACTAACAGGATGCTTGGTTTTCTGTGGTGCAGTCTGAAGATTAGCTTCAGTGCCATAAAGGAAAGAGCATACAAGGCCTTTGTCAGACCCATACTTGAATATGCTTCATCAGTTTGGGACCCATACACCCAGATGAGCACAGACAAGTTGGAGGCTGTCCAGAGACAAACTGCTTGATTCATGTTGAACCTTTACCACAACACTTCCAGTGTACATTGCATGCTGGACTCACTTGGATGGCTGTCTCTGGAACAGCGCAGGAAGACCTCATGCCTGGGGGTGTTATACAAAATCTATAATGGACTAGTCCAGTGCCCTGTCATTGAGACCAAACTAGTCCCACCACCACCTGCCAGCTCTGCACCCACTGTCAACAGATTAGCTTCATCACCACCAGAATGCAGCACAGAGATGGTTCCTTTTTACCTCACACCGTCAGGGTCTGGAACTCTCTCTCCAAAGATGCGGTAGAGGTGATGACTGTTGACACTTTTGTGTCATGCACCTCCCACTGACCAGTCAACTAGGTTGTTTTTGTTTTTAGAGAAGGAACTTGAGAAAGTGCAACAATTTAAGGACTTGTGACCAGAGCTGAAATGTGGACTTTTTACTGTTGTTGTTAACACCCTCTAAAGTGCCGGAATAATCATCTACATGATTGTGGGCATCTAAGGAAAGGAGAAGAAGAAATATCACTCTAAGAAGGAACAGCCGGAAGGACACTGACAAGCTTGAAGGCATACAACATTGATGAGCATGACTTAACAGGAGGTACTACGCTTCTTGAGAGCCAGGATGTGTCGATCACCATCATGCTGTCTGAACTTGATCTGCAAGCTCTCCAAGAATGCAGAAAACAACAGCATCAGCTCTTCTTGTACTGTAAGATAGTCAGTGGACAGTTCCCAAACATACCAGGCACCAGCAGAGAACACCCCTGTCAGGAACAAGAGGCCTGCTAGACCACAGACCATTAAAGACTACAAGAACCAGAACATTGCAGGGCCATTTGCAAGAAGCAACTCACACTGCTTTAATTAAAACTGAACATGGGAAAGGCAGACATGCATAAAAATGGCTTCTTCCCAAAGACTGAGACTAGTGAGAGAGAGAGAGTGGAATGACCTAGTTGAATCCATAGTCTCTGCTGAGTTGATTGAGAAATGTAAAAGCCTCCTCTCGACTCGTGATCAGCACTAAAGAGAGAACAGACTGTTTTTAGCGATTTTTGAACGTTTGATTTCTGAGGATGATTTGTGCTCTCTGCATTCCTTTCTTCCTGCTCACTGCATTTCTTTCTTCCTCATATACATATGCCAGAAATGGTCCTGTCACTGACACTGTCACTGTATCCAATCAAGATCAAGGTCATGATCAACAATATGGCCAGTCACTCATCCACCCAAACAATGCTGGCTTCTTTAATGTTAGGAGTTTTATTGTTCATAAGTGTTCTTATTGCTGTGTTGTAAATTACATGTTGGGTCATTTATGAATGTGAATTCATTTGTTTATGTTTGTGTTATATGTGAATCTACACATGTGTGTTAACAGTGTGTGTGTGTGTGTGTGTGTGTGTGTGTGTGTGTGTGTGTGTGTGTGTGTGTGTGTGTGTTCAAATATGATTTCAAGTGACTATGTCAAATGTGTTTATACATATATATAAATATTATGCATTTTAGTCTTTGAATCAATAAAAAATAGAAAAACTGGAGGTCAAAACTGCTTTATTAAAAAATACATACATACATGTATGAAAATTAGACATAATTTTTTTTAGACATGTGGTATTACATTCAGCCAAAAGCCAACAAATGTGAACAGTTAAGTAGTGCTTGACTCACTTTATGTCAGACATTACTTAACTGTTCACATTTGATCCTTGTCCAATCACATTGTCATAGCTGCCTTTCAAAATGTTCCATTCAGTCCCAGTGCTGTAAGCTTGAGAAGGAAGATTTTTGGTGTGGGATACCTCTGTACATAGCATTTTCCTAACCAGGTTGCTCTGTCACTGGATGTTTTACTTATGATTAGATTTGTTTGCTGTTGACTTTTTGTTTGTTTTTGTTTCAGTAAAGAATGGATCCAAAGTTGTATTCTGTGCAAGAGAAGGTAATGCATTTGCTAAATAAAAAGGTGTTGAGTGTGTTCATGTAGTAAAACACAAATATGTTTGTTTTTATGAACATTTTTTTTATTGTTTTAACTTCTAAAACCTTAATGTTGTCATTGGAGTTGTATCTAATTTTCACTGTAGAGTGAGTTCTGTGATGATCATGGTACTACTACATTATCATGAAGAAAGAAGGGGAAAAACCCAACAACCTTTCATTTTGAACCTTTGCTGGTGTAAATTTTAATTGAGCATCACCTATTCACACCTGTTTCATTGACCCTGGCTTACCTTTCAAGTTTCAAGCTAAATATTGTAATAAAGATAACATAAGCTATATATGTACAGTAATGGGGTATATCACTAAAATAGAATAGGAAGCTAAATGTAGAGAAAGTAATGATGCTATTGTAACTTGGGGTATTATTGCGACTCTCCTTCTCACTTTATATGACGTTTTTTTTCTGTTTGCTTCTGTACAGGTTTGTATTATGCTTTGATGTTAAGTTGTTTTTCTAGGTATTTAACTTTGAATGCAGGAGGAAGGAATGTTAAGCTTAATGTCCACAGAAACCATGTATGATTTTTAGGGACTCAGGATTGGGTACAATCTATGAATAGCTCATCCCAAGTGCTCTGACCTTCAAAAGCAAGCAAGACTGCCACCACCAGAACAATAGATATTATAGTGATGGAGAGCCAGCCAGTGCACAGCAACTTATGTACTTTGCAACTTGCGCTTTCAACAGTTGTGGGGAACAAAGTCACAAAGATAGTGTCCAACCATCTGTTGAGAACTATGTGAATGTGAGTTGAGGAGTTGAAGAAACATGTTGAGAAATTAAACTCTGGTTTCTGTGTGTGTGTGGGTGTGGGTGTTGATTGTAGGTGTGGTAGCTATGGAAATGACACCTGTGTATATGTAATTGTGTTGCAGAGACAGAAGGGAAGAAAGTGGAAGCAGCCATGAATGCTATGGGACCAGGGGAGGCTACTTTTGTTAAGTGTGATGTGTCAAAAGAGGATGAAATCAAGGTATTTTTGTTGTATTCCATGTGAAGTTAATGAGAAATGGAAAAACATTACATGTTGTACATAATAAAGTCAGTGTTTATAAACTAAATGAGGTTGACTCAAGTACTGAGACATAACTGATAACAAAACAATATACTTTATTAATCCCAGGGGGAAATTAAAGTAAGTGTATTACTCCCAGTGGGAAATTAAAGTAAGTGTAAGTGTTTACTAAAGTACTGCTACTAGTACTACTATTCAAAGTGCTTTATAACTTGATTGTAAGCCCAAAAGTTCAGAAACACATAAAGAGCATTAGAGTTAGTAGTTACAGAGGGAGGCAGGTCTTGGATTTTAATGTTCCACCAGCAGCATAGGATCACCTCAGGATGAATAGTTACACAGAGAAAAAAGTCAATGACATAAGACAGGGATAGGTATGTATTTATCCAAAATATAAAGAAACACATGTGCATTCATGCAAGCACCCATACACATGCAGGCATGCACCCAAACACATGCATGCACACACTTACACACCCACACACACACACACACACACACACACACACACACACACACACACACACACACACACACACACACAGAGCTGTTACTGGTCAAAATATTAGCTCAAAAGGTGAATTTTAAGAACAATTTTGAAGGCAGGAAGGGAAGAGCTGTGATAGTGGAAGAGAGACAATACCTGGTTTATGCAGTGGAGAAGCAGACAGCCTGATCATTATTTAATTGTATTCATGTCACTTGTGGGAAACGGGTTGAATTGCTTAAAGATGTGATGTCATAGTGGTATATAATGAACCAAGACTTGTTTCCTTTTAAAAGAATTGTTTTCAGTTATCTGTTTATTATACATGATCTGCTTGTTTTCATTTGTTTGTTTTATACATTCTGTAGATTTACTTTCACTATTAACAAATTGTGACTTATGGTAGATTTAATGCTACCCCTGCTTGTGCTCATGCAGAGAGAATATCAACATGTTGAGGTTTGACAGAAAGATGTAATCTGCTGGTATACCTAGATACTATCTGTATCAATCTGCTCTGATATGTCTAGATTCTACATGTATCAATCTACTCCTCAGAACTTCTGCAAAAATGGTCATATTTGTACTATCAGATTTTATTTGAGTAGCTCCCAGTCTTCACTTCTGGCATGTATGTAACATATGCATCTTCACATGCACCAAACAGTGTAGTGCTCACACTTTTTGTAAACATGCACAACCTCTAGAGGATGAAGCATTTATTTTTCCATGTTGACAAATTGGTTTATTTTTCAAGCAGATGCTTTTCTGATTTTGTTCCAGAATTTGATTGAGGTGACTGTCACAAAGTATGGGCATATTGACTGTTTGATCAACAATGCTGGTGTTCGTAAGTCAGTGCTTTGAAAAAATCTCGTATATATATGTATACATGACTATTATTCAACAGAATCTGAGACCATTAATCAGTTTGGCTGTACTATGGTACTGTATTGCAAAAATGTAAATGTAGGCTTCATTTTAATTGATAAAAGTAAGATTTTTCAAATTTGGGATAAACCTGTATTGAACCGCACACTTTTATGCCAGTTTGGGTGACCTTTATACCAGTTTGGGTCCATGTTCCCCTTTTAAAATAACAAGCCAAGGTAGAGGACATAAGAACAATTAAGATCTCCGTCTTAGTGGGGTTTTTTTGTGTGTGTGTTTTTTTTGGTCATTTGATAATGAAAATGCTTGTCTGAGCCTGCTTTCTCTGCTACATTCTTTTGATTTTGTTTTTATAATTTTCTAATGGGATTGTAATACTCTGGTCAGATCCACCTCACAAGCCTATTGATGACTTCACCACAAAGGACATGCTTGAACTGATGAACCTCAACCTTGTCAGTTACTTTGCTGCCAGTAAGGTGAGATAATTTTTAACTGCATTCATTTTAGCGCAGAGAAGTACAGTGCTGATTGTGCACACTGAGAGCTGACTGGAGCAGAGACTTTAGTATGCAACTTCATAGATCAACGCAAGCTCCCATTTTCTGCAGCAGACACAAAATAATTTTCTAGAAAATGAGATAGTCAACAATGAAGCAAACTATCAGCACAAACACATTCTGATCCTTATCTTTAAAGTGGCATCTTCATTCAGATTCCATTTTGGCAAAGTCGATAGGAATGTGGGAAAACCTGTGGGGAGTTTTTTTTTTTCAGTGGCTAGTTAAAGTGCTACATGACTACCAGCATGGGCCTTCAAAATTTGGTAATAACATTTTAGACAGACAGAGCAGCCAGGATAGCTAGGGCTCTGCACAGACTAAGGTCCTTCCACTGTGGTCCATATGGGGCAGTGCAAATGGGTACCATATGGGAAACATGGGTATGCATATGGGGCCCAGACTGAGCCCACATGGACTGAGCCCACATGGTATGCAAATTTATCCCATCTGGTATCCTCACCCAGCCCATAAGTTGCCTGGTTTCCAAAAGTAGTGTTTCACATGCATGAGTTCCAAAGGCAGATCCGTCTTTTGATCCAACAAAATGTGTTACCAGACATCCATAGGGTAACTGTTGGGCTTAACGGTTTACCAGCAAATTTTCGCTGTTCAATCCTGGCCTCAAAAATGAAGGTTACAAAACAATATGAACTTGAAATTTTGCCACATTGGTTATCCTGCGAATGTTCTAACAATGTACTGCACTAGGAGTGGATGCCCGTACACACTGACCTAGGGAAGCGAATTCATTTTCACAAGACAGAAGAAAATGAAATCCATGCCTGAAATCACTAATATGCTGCTTCACCTGCAGATGCAAGACCCAAGTGAGCAGGGTTTGAATGCGAACAGGAAAGACTGTGCAGCAACTCCCTGAATTCAATTCATGCCTTAAGTAAAAGGGAGAATAAAAGTTTGTTTTGCAAACCAATGCTGGCTGTGAAAGTACTGAAACAGAACTAGACTTATTTATATATAATAGTGTTGGACTACCATGCATCAGCACTAGACTTATTTATAAAATAGTGTTGGACTACAATGCATCAATTTTAAGACTTTCACATCGTGAACTGCTTGTGGTAGGAAAGTATGTGTGCTGTACTTTGCTGCCTAAGGACAACTCAAATAAAAAATACATTTTTTATAACTGAAATAAAAAATATTTTTATCTGATTGGTCAAGCTGCACAAAATGTGGGCATGCCCAGATTCTTATCCACTGACATTAGAAAAGAGGTACACTGATGGTACCTGGCAGATACCAAGCATGTGTACATGGGTAAAACTATGTGGGGGCCCAAATTTAGGGTTAATTGGGGTGGGGCATAGGCTGATGTCACAAACATAGAATTTGAATGGTTGTGTTAACACTGTCCCACAGATATGTAATCTACAACTGCACATTGTGTTTCATTGCAGTATGCATTGCCACACCTTCGTAAAACTCAGGGCAACATTATCAATGATGGAAGCCTTGTTGCTCATATTGGGCAAATGGAGGCAGTCACCTATGTGGCAACCAAGGTCAGTTGCTTGTGTTCTTTCTCTGTTGGTATGCTTTTTAACCCATGAATCTGGTGTTGATAATCAGTGAGTATTGGGACATACTGTATTGGGTATTAGTGAGTGTTAGGACAGAATATAATGTTTTTTGTTCTAAACTCTGTATTGGCTACCAGTAACACAGTGTATTCAATACAAAATTTCAACTATCTGCTTCAGTTCCATCTCTGGAACATCCTCTCATCATCTGCCTGATCTCCTTCAATCTCATACTCTAGCAAGACAGTTACGGTCCACATCCAATACACAAACCTTTGTCACCCCTCATATAAACACAAAAACATTTGGTGAAAGATCATTTTCTTATGCTGGCCCCTCTGTTTGGAACAGTTTGCCTCAAACACTCTGATTCTCCCGCCTCTTTTGAAGCCGCCTTCAAGATGCACCTGTTTGATAACTATTTCTAAACTGTCTTTTTTCACAGCTATACCTACATGTGTGTGTGTGGGGGGGGGTGCATGAGTGCATGTTATTGTAAAGTGCCCTGTGCTCCAACCCTGTGCGGTAGATGGACGCTCTTGAAATCATCTTTATTATTATCATTATTATTGTTACGTGTGCAGGGGGCCATATTGTCCATGACCAGAGCTTTGGCAATAGATGAAGCAAGACACAATGTGCGGGTGAACTCGTGAGTTTCCTCTCACTTAGAGTCTTTTTTCTTCTTTTCTTTATTTACCATGTAGCTGTTGATTGTGTTTAATATTGTCCACATGTTTTATCATGCCATTTACTGTCCAAATGACTTTGAAGAAAGCTCTCTTTCTGATTGTATGCAATTTTAAGCACAGTTTATTGGTCATGAATGGCCTTGAGATTTAAATGTAAAAACAGAATCAATACTTTTCATGCAGTTATCATTTATAAGAAACCAATGAGTAAAATAAGATGGAGACAGAAGAAAGGAGTATATACTCAAAGACTGTTGGTACACATGCATGTTCACACGTGTGCATGCATGCACACTTGCACATGCACACACACACACACACACACACACACACTCTCTCTCTCTCTCGCCCCCCCCCCCTCCCGCCCCACCCCCCTACACACACACACACACACACACACACACTTAAACTGCCTTTGTTTTTTGTTTAAAAAAGAAAAAAGAAGAAAGTATGAGCAAGTACATTGATATACACAAATGATTTTTGTGATCAGAACTGTCATGGTGTGTGGATGTGTGAGAGAAGTAGAGTAACATGAACTCGTCCTGTGTGATGGCTGTAGCTGCTGGTGTGCAGGTTTTCCCCTGGCAATGTGTGGACGCCACTGTGGGAGAGTGCTGCCAGGACAACCAGTGATTTTGATGCTTCTGTGCAAGGGGGGAAAGACTGTCAGGTAAATACTGTCCCTTGTGGGAAAAGCAATGTGGTAGGGATGGGGAGGTACCTGTGTTGAAAGCATTGGGAGTTGTGAGGTCGGGGTTAGAGAATAAGTAATAATAATCCCTTCTTTGGTAGGCATGGGGAAAGATAGATAATCTAATTATTCCTTCCCCAGAGAACAAGAAAGGAAAACAGCAAGCATATAATATCCCCAGACCTAGAAGTATGATGCACTTTGAGTGTGCATTCATGGCATCACCACCTGTGCAATTCTCTTTCTTTTTCTTTTGTTACACGTGTCAGATTTCCATTCCTAATTATTTGGATGTAATTGTTACACATGTCAGATTCCCATTCATAACTGTTTGTATTATTTGTTACACATGTCGGATTCCCATTCCTAACTTCATATGTATTTATTACATGTGTCAGATTCCCATTTGTAACTGTTTGTATGTATTTGTTAAACCTGTCAGATTCCCATTCCTGTTTGTATGTATTTGTTGCACTTGTCAGATTCCCATTCCTAACTGTTTGTATTATTTGTTACACATGTCAGATTGCCATTCCTGTTTGTATGTATTTGTTACACCTGTCAGATTCCCATTCCTAACTGTTTGTATGTATTTGTTACACATGTCAGTTTGCCATTCCTGTTTGTATGTATTTGTTACACATGTCAGATTCATGTTCCTAATTGTTTGTATGTATTTGTCACACCTGTCAGATTGCCATTCCTAACTGTTTGTATGTATTTGTTACACCTGTCAGATGCCCATTCCTAGCTATTTGTCTGTATTTGTGTATTTGCTACAGTGGAATCTTTTTCAGAAAGTTTTAACAGGTAGGAGTGATTAATATATGGTTTAAGGAGTTTTTAAACTGATCCATTGGTTTTATATTAAATTTAGGAAACTTTAATGGTATATGATGCACAAAACACCTTAAACCTTATTTTTGGCATGACAGGTACACACATACTCAGGCATGACAGGCACACACATACTGGTGTTGTGCACAGAAAAACATCAGAGGCCACAGTAGGCATTAGGTCAGCTGTGATACTTCATGTTTTTCTTCTTCAGATAGTTGATGGTGTTTGAAAGATCTGATTTCTTTCACTAAATTCCATATGGCAATAACAGGGCATTTTAAAACAATCTTTAACTCTAGTTTCACATGTTGAACAAAACATATTTTGCAAAGGCTAGTTCTTTAAGGCAAAATGTTGCTTAAAGGACAAGTCCAAGGTTGGGGGTGATTTTTGACATGATTTCCATTAAAGTTTGCTGAGAACAATGATGTAGGTGAAATTTTGATCTGAGGGTTATAAATGCATGAAAACAGGCATTTTCGGTTGTACCAAAAGCGTTGCCATGACGCTGAAAATCATATGCGCACTATGTCACTCATGGGAGTCATTGCAAAATGGCTAGTAGCCACAGGGTAACTGACTTAGAAAAAATTCCAGTTCGAATCTCCAAGGATGAAGCTCCGACACCATTGTCAATAGTTGGGCCTTTGTTTATTTCCTCCTTGTTATTTTATCTTTCTCAAACCTTGTTAGGTGTGTGGCATTTCAGTCTTTTTTGTTCTGTTTACTGTAGCTTTCACAACAGGCTAGACCTCATCAGGGAGCCTGCCTTTTATTGGGTGTTTTATTTTCCCAATTTATCCTTGTTTGTTTCATTATACATAAAAGTGAAAAAGTTGTTTGTCTTAGTTCAATAGACTAGCGATTTCGTGGCCTCCCTGGGTTAGGGTTTGGGGTTGGGCTAGTTACCGGTTCTTGCCATTCACTGTTTTTTCTCTTGGCTTGCCCTTTTGTTTCTTGAGTTATATCGTTCATTTACAATGTACAAGTGAGGGGGGTAAGTCTCAATGTCTAACGAGACCTCTCATTCTTTCTTTGTGTGGGGTAGTTCATGAGTGTTGCCCTGCCGTGTTGTCACTGCTAAGTGGGTTGTATCATGTACACGGATTACGTGTATACAGCCTTTGTCCTGTTGCTCACTGACATTACTTGCCTCCTCTTTCTTTTCAGAAAGTGTTGTTTTGTTTTCTCTCACTTTTCCCCTTCTTTTTCACCATGCGTTCTTTCTTTTTATCTTTGGTTTATTGGCCATTTCGTACCTGCTTGTTAGCTTGCCTGATTATGGCAGCCATTTTGTATTTCTCTTGTCATCTGCATTTGTTTATGTCCCGATGCTTTGTCATCGGTATTCCTGATTAGTGTTTTGCTTTATCAGTCTGCAGCCTTTGTTTTTCTAGATGGAAGCCGGGTTAGTGAGGGTTTAGTTTAGAGTTAGTTATGGAAAGTTTGGCTTTCCATCTGTTTGTCATTGGCACAGTTATTTTTGGTCTGTGCTCTTCTGACGGTAGTCGTCCACTCCTTTGTTGCAGACAGTAGTCTATTAGACTGTTGTGATTTGGTGGTTTTGTTTGTTTGTTCGTTTTTGGTGTTTTTCCACCTTGTGCTTGCAGGTAGGTAACTGTTTGGGGTTTTGAGGTGGTTTCAGCTGTTTTGTTTCTTTCATTTGGTGTCGGCTGTTTGCTTGACTATTAGAAAAGCCATTTTTTCATTTGCCACCAGCATTTGTGGTTTGCTCTTTCTTTCTTTGCCACAGGCATTTGTGGTGTGTTCTTTCTTTCTTTGCCACAGGCATTTGTGTACGGTCTCTCTTTCCTTTATGGCCTTTTCTGCTGTAGGCATTCATGTTAGACTTTTTGCCTTGTTAGCGCTTGTTTCAGGGTATCAGTGTATCTCTCAGCTTTTGGTATCATGCTGTGTGCTTGCTGCTCGTCAGCTTCATCCTTGGAGATTCGAACTGGATTTTTTTGCAAGTCGGTTACCTTGTGGACAGCCCTACAGATTCCGCTTTGAAGCAAACCCCATTTGGTATTCCACCATAAAGTTTACGAAATTGCACTCAACGAAGTGCTCACTACACAAATGGGCATGCCTAAGGCACAGCGTAAAAGTCAGCTCATTTGAACTGTACAAATTTGACCTATTTTCGCCTCACAGCGGGTCGATTCCACGGGAACTTGTGCATACTTATGTACTTATATACTTTTTGGGTTGCTTGTGAGTTGTTACAGTTTGCTGCAACACAGTAGGCTGGCATGGTAGAGCTTTTTGTCAATGACACGCATTCACATTCAATGAACAATCTAAGATGGCAACCGCACTGATTCCCCAGACTGACGTCACTTCTGAGAAAGTCACGTGACTGATGGAGAACCCGAGACAGCAGTCTCGGCCAGCCTACAGAAAAGAAAATTGATTAAAAACCAACATAAACATTTTATGTCATTTTTTATTTCATTAAATCTCAGGCTAGTGACTCATTTGTCAATCATTTTGATGGTCGTTTTGCATACTTAAAAACCTTGGACTTTTCATTTAAAGTGACTCAACAATTCCTGAGCTGCACACACTGTCTTTTGATTGTTTTCTTAAGACAGATTTCTTTCACAAAGAATTGTCATTTGATGGCCCTAGTCACTTTGTCTTAAAGGGGCTGTATTAATATTTGTTTAAATATATTTTTCTTCTGTACTTTTGTTCTTGGGGGATTGTTGTTTTAAAGCACTGAGAATCTGTTAATTTCTACTTGTTTTGTTTCTGATGTATGCATTCTTTTAGGAGGACAGTTATACCTGAAAGCTGGCCAGTGACATGACATGCAGTACAGTGGTGTGTTTCCCTTTCGTTTACAGCTGCTTGGTCGTTTTGGGACACTTGAGGAGTGTGGCCTGGTCTGTCTGTTCTTGGCGGCAGATGCCACATTCTGCACTGGCATTGACATTCCTGTGTCTGGTGGTGCTGAGCTCAACTATGGCAACAAGAACATGCAGGCCAAAGAAAACCCCTTTGGTTGAAAGGCAGGGTCAGCAGGGTTGAAGGCTGGGCCACTGCCAGACCTGGTTCCTTCAGCTGCCACCAGGGACTGTTTTATACTGGCCTTCATATGCTCCTAGCTGTATGCTGCAAGACAAGACCTGGAACTGTCAAGGTTTAGGATAATCTGTGATTACAAAATCAAACTGGATGATAAATACATGTTAGTTGTGTTAAAGTCAGTCAGCATATCAAGTTTTGAAGAACCCAGTGTATAAATGTTTTGTTGACCTTTTAAAGTTTAAACGAATTCCAAGGTAAATTTATACTCCCTTTGTTTTGCTGCCCCTTAACTGGTGTTACATTACTGTACATGCTAAGTGTACACTTAGCAAACTGTTTCGCATGCTGTTTGACTTGCATGAAAAATGTGAACATATAATGATCAGAGTTGGGCATTTGGGCATGTAAAAATATCAACATTGTTTTTTTATATACCATAAATGTTATCAGTGCCAGACCTCAAAAGGTGATCAAGTACTTCTTGAGCTTTACCTATTTATACACTGTATTTTGATGTCAAAGCAGCACCCAAAAATGCAAAACTATATCTGAGTCCATTTTGTCTAGTACAATTCAAACTTTATATTGTTTGTTAAATATTTAGTAATTTACACAAGTTTATGTGTAATGAAATATTTATGCAAGATCATGCATAATGCTTTTATTGACTTTGGCTGTGGTCAAGAGAAATAATAATCTTGAGACAAACCATAGCATTTGCTTTTATTTTTCCTGTGACACTGTTTCAGCAAGATCTTTTAATTTTTGCATGATTGCAACTGCTATTGACCTCTGACTGTGCATGCTACTTTTTAACCACGACATTATTTCAAGGTCATGGAGGCCTCCCAAAAGTAAAATTGTAGGCTGTGTTCAATGTTTGGTACGTAATTTAATTAATTTTTCTTTTCAACAAATGTGCATTTGAATTTTGAGAAAGTGGGACCATATCTTGTACTGTGCTCTGCATGAGTCAGGGCCATGTTTGTTTCTTCCTTTTTTCTCCCCCTTTTTTGATGGGTTACATTTTTGACTACTTTGGATGGGTTACAGTTTTGACTACTTTTGATGGGTTACATTTCTGACTACTTTTGATGGGTGACATTTTTGACTACTTTTGGTGGGTTACATTTTTGACTACTTTTGATGGGTTACAGTTTTGACTACTTTTGGTGGGTTACATTTTTGACTACTTTTGGTGGGTTACATTTTTGACTACTTTTGATGGGTTACATTTCTGACTACTTTTGATGGGTTACATTTTTGACTACTTTTGATGGTTTACAGTTTTGACTACTTTTGACTGGATATGTGTGCATCAGGTTTGTATACACCAGAGACAGTTGATTTTCTTGAGTACATATATATACATATAGTGTTACCAAATATTTGCCATAGTTCAGGAGCTGTGTGAGAGTTGAGGTGGACGTCCTGGGCTGTCCGTCCTAACGAGCCTTTTGGTTTCCGTGGACGTAAAGATTTATTGAACCATGCTTCGGCATTGGTCACAACTTGTCCATAATATGTCAACTGACATCTGAGGACATTAAGCATCAGCTCATCATCATCAAATATTTGACCGGTCAACCGGACATCCGAGGACATGAAGCCCCACAACATCATCAATATTTGACTCAGAGACCAACAATTACATTTTTATTTTGACTACAGGTTTGTGTTAACATTTTTAAAGGCAGGCAGTACTGACACTTGGCTGGAATACATGCAGTTCTTTCTCTTTTTGTTTTTGACTCGTATGAAAAAAATCATGTTCTTGGAGATGATCTAATAATTTTGATTTTTTTTTTTTTACCACAGGGGACGTTCTCCCTAATGTTTTTGGAGTGGAAAGAAATGTTACACTAGAATATTCACAGAAACTGAAACTGAATTAAAGAGTCCATAGATTTTCACATGGAAAGGATTTTTTCCCTTTTGAATGAAGACATATCAGGCCTTTTTTCCCACCTTCTTTTTTTAAATAAAGAAAGAACTTCAAGCCTTTCTTCTTTTTAATGGAGAAGAAAACTTACAGTCTTCCCCCATTCCCCCCTTCAGTCACCTATTTGTTTACAGGTTTCAGTGAGGTCCACAGAATGATACTCTTGCCTTCTATGTTTGTTTACATAGTCATAGTGTTCAGGTCTCTGTGCATGTTTGTATTGGTGCATGTCAGTGTTTAAGTGTGAGAGTGGGATAGTTATTGCATTGATAACCACATACAATCAGACAAAAACTATTAGTGGTGATGGCAGCCTGGGCCTTGGTTGCAAGCTGGTCTAGTCAGTTAGCTCAATGGAAATATTTTGTGTAATTGTTAGTAGTAGTAATAGCAGACATAGCAGTTTGTATGAAGTAGGCTACACAGAGGAAATTTTGATGTTTTTTCTGACATAATTATTTACGATGGTCTTTTCTCTCTCTGTCTCTCTTTTCCCCTTCACTTTTCCTACACTATAATGACATGCTTAATATGAGCATGACTGATGGTAGTGATAGCTTTTATTAGTTTACCCATGAATGACTTTTTAACTCATTGCATTTCTTTTGTGTAATATTTCTTTTTCATTTTATTATTGGCCTGAATGTTTCAGTAAATGTACCTGGTGCCATGACACATTCCTTGTGCAATAATCATGCCACGTGGCAACAACCTACTGTATTCTAACAAATTGTACTTTTATGTTACTTTTGTAATTTTCCAGAACCATAATCAAAACAATTGGGGACACCTGTGTTAAATACAATAGGGTGTCCCAGTCCATTGGAAAAAGCCTCTGGACACTGGACAAAAGACAAAAGCTAAGACTATGCCAACAAAAAATGAAACTACAGTTTCTGTGTTAGAATTGGAAATTGAAGTCTGACAAGAAGAAGCAAACAAATAAAAATGACCACATGGGTCTTGTTTTCACTTGTGTGTTAGATGTTCCGTGACTGCAGGCTACCTGTGATGTAGTCACCCTGATATAACTGCACTGGATGACTTGGCATAAAACACCAATTTACTTATTTACTGTGATGTAGGCTATGCTGCTGTAAAATGTCTTTCAATTACCTCCTTGTTTTCTGCCCAGTTCACCTTGATATAACTATAAAGGTTGACTGGTTCTAAAACACCAAGTTACTTACTTTCTGCCCAGTCTGTGAACCATTGCACTGTGGGCATACCATTCTGGATGTGTGCAGCTCATATCATGGGTACAGACAGTGTTGCACTGACTCCAGAAATCAAAGACAGAGCAAATGTATTAGAGGCTGTACCTCTGGTGGAGTTTATGTACCTTGTATTTACTCGCATGCCAGGTCAGAGTTATTGTAGGCACCTCAGGTCTTTGTTATCTTTGTGTGATGTCTTTGAGTGCTAATTAACTTGCTTGTTGTTGATTCTTGACTTTGGGACAAGCTGAATATGAAGAGAATTTACAGAAGGTGATTTCTTAGCTGTTTCTGAGACAAGAAACAAACCAGAAATGTTCAAAACACAATATATTGTGCTGAGGTGACCCTATGTTGTTGACAAGATGTTAAAATCCAGTTACTAACTAACTGACTGCTTCCTACTAACAGCTCTAAACAAAAAAACAAAACAAAAAAGGATGATTAGTGTACACTATGTAAGTAAGAATGTAACTGATGGTGTCTTCTCAGTGTGTCACAGTATTGTGACTTGTTCACAATAAAACTATAAAAAAAAATCTTCTTCATCTTTTTGGTACATGACCACATTTACCCTTGTCATTTTTGCTTGGTTGATGATATGGGAGTAGATACAAAATAAATTACAGTCATATATATATATAATACTTGGTGTTTCAATCAGTGCACCACATTGCATAAATTATAACTTCCTTTTTGCTGTGTGATTGCATGTACCATACTATTATAATTGTACCATTGAAACTTATTCATACTGGATGCCTTCTAACAGTCGCCATGTGCCTTTTTGCCTGACACATTGTTATCAAAGTCATTTTCTTGCCAGTCAGCCATTATGCCTTCTACCTGGTGCCAGTAGCTTCTTTAATTATTATTGGTAATTTTTATTTGGTGCTGCAATTTACTGATCATGATGTTTATTTGGAGCAGTGCTGTGCTGAATGGGATTTTCCACCTCACTAAACGTATGTATGCCAGTTTCTATTAATATCCATCCTACATCAGTTATTTTACAATGCAAAATTCTATTTCTTTCCCTCAAACACTCCACCATACTCCACCACTCTGATTCCTATTCCTCTTTCAAAACAGCCATCTAAGCTCATCTGTTAAAAGAACATCTAAATCTGTTCTAGATTGTTTATCATCTCTATTCTCTATGATAACCATTTTATCACTGATTTGTTACATCCTGTTTAGCATTAAAAAAATCAGTTTCAGACTTTTTTTTTAGTTGCAGAATGATAGCATCCATTCTACATTTCCAAGTTGTTAGTTGTTGTTAGGTCAAAAAAAGAAAAGAAAGAAAAAAGAAAGAAAGAAAAAAGAGATTGCATCTGATTTAAATTTTCATCAAAATCAAGTGTACTATTGCCTCTGATCATAGTGTTTATCTGGAACAGTATCTTAATGATCATGTGTTTTTGAAGTGGCACTTTACTGATCATAGATATTTTATGCAGCACTTTGATTAGCTGATGAGTGTTAAGAGCAGCACTTTGCTGATCATGGTGAGTATTTGGAGCAGCTTTTAATGGACACAGGTATTAGGAGCAGCCCTTTGGCTTTGCTGATGATTTGTATTTAGAACAGAACTTTGCTGATGATTTGTATTTAGAACAGAACTTTGCTGATGATTTGTATTTAGAGCAGCAATTTGCTGATGGTTTGTATTTAGAACAGCACTTTGCTGATGATTTGTGTTTAGAGCAGTGCTTTGCTGATGATTTGTATTTAGAGCAACGCTTTGCTGATGATTTTCATTTAGAACAGCACTTTGCTGATGATTTGTATTTAGAGCAACACTTTGCTTATGATTTGTATTTAGAGCATCACTTTGCTGATCTTGATGGCCTTGGGTATTTTGAGCAGCACTCTGATCTTGATCACTTATGCTGGCAACGCCCAGTTTTAGTGCAAACACTAAATGAAAAAATGGAGAGGGCAATACAAAAAACAAAACAAAATTATTTTTATTTTTATTTTTTTTAGACTGGAGAGAAAAGGAGAGAAGATATAAATATCTCAACAGTCTCAGCGCAGACAGTACTGTTTTTTTACTGGTTGTGCCAGTCCGTGGGAAAAAAAGCTGTTTCTGAAGATGGCTCTTGGTGGTTTCTACAGCATAGCAGTGGGTGTTGTTTCTTGCTGATTGGTTTACGATGTTTGCTGTCCGAAAGTCTTCTGATCTTGTTGGCCTGATTTGTCTTTTGCTTTCCAGTGTTGAGTGCTACCAGATTCCTAACTTAGCTTGTGGCACTTTTGGCAGAATGACCGGGATCTTTTTCCTGATACTGCGGTAACACAGAGGTGGAATGGATATCGAAATGAATACGGGAAGTTGACCCCGGAGAAGAAAATCCTGTGGGGACTCAAACCTGTGAACTTTCAATCACGAGTCCGGCACTCTAACCACTAAACTAGATGGAGAGAAACGTCCAATCCCCAGCATGAGCAAGCAGTGTTTATTTGAATTGATGCAGAAGAAATAATCTCTCTCTCTCTCTCTTGTTTGATGGGTTTTTGACTGAACCTGTAAAAGAAAGGTTTAGGGTTTGAGTTCTCTCTTTCTCAGCATATCAAGTTTTGGAGAGAGAGAGAGAGAGAGACAGACAGACAGACAGACAGACAGACAGACAGACAGACAGACTGAGTTTTCGAGTGATTGCATTTGCAGTGACTGGTCATTTGATACCTATTTTATACACCCATAGAACCCATAGAACTCCACCCAGTTCTTCCGACTACTTGGGAGAGCGACTTTTTTGTGGCTGATTTTTTCCCCCCCTCTCCCTTACTGTTCTTTATAAGATTAGCATTGACTGCTTCTGTTTTCTTTTCCATTACTAGTCATATGAACTGATCAGATGTTCTACTGCCTTATTTGCTGGTTGTATGCTCATAATGTGTAACTAAGTGATGTATGCATGTGTATATCTGGCGTGAACACACTATCTTTGTGTGGTAATTCTCATGTATAACGTTTTACTCACTCACTCATGCCTATATTTATATAAATGATTCCTGTAATTCTATATTTACTCATTAGTAGCTTAGCAAGGACTAGTTGTTAGACAGGTTTTTGACTGAACCTAAACTACAGTCCCTATAAAATAAAGTTTTTGGTTTTGAGTTCTCTCTCCATTATTTGTTTTGTTCCACGGAGGGAGGGTCTGCAGACACAAACACATGGACGGAGGTGATCTCTGATTAAGGTACTAAAGTGTATATAAAAGATACCAAATCAAATAGTTATAGCACCAGAGAACACACATGCACGCCCGCATGCACGCATGTGGATGGAAGTGATCTCCAATTAATACAGTACAGTGTGCATAACAGATACTATTACCAAATCACATGTGGCACCACAGAACACATGCATGAACTTCGTGTGACGTGCACATCATGATTAAAACATGATCCACATAGTCTGGCTTTTTATATGTTGGTGTTTTAAAAATACGAGATGGTAGTCTTCTTTTAACTGTTAGTAGATGTACAAAGGGTTTTTAACAGTAGCAGGTGTGGCGTCGCCCACATGTCACACGTGTTGAAGCTGGAATGTTGACAGACTGTGTCACTCCCGGGCCGAGTGGCTGGGAGCCAAACTTCATCCACAAACAGCAGATTAAACAGTTGTATGAATGTAAAGTCAGCTGTTTATAATGATGCCTTTGTGATATCCTTGTTGAAGGTGGCAATAAAGCAGTGAGAAGTGGTTCTCCTTTTACTCGCAATGATGTGCATAGGCCTACCTATAAGGCTATAGACCATTCCCATGAGAGGAAATTTTAGAGTGCTCTGCCCCTGCGTAAGGTGGAAGTTTGTTGACTGGGACGTTCCGGCAGCTATGTTAGGCCTACTGGGTGTCGCCTGACTGAAGGCAGTTTCGATCAACCACAGTACTAAAAAATCACTACCATGGGGAAGGATACTGTGTGTGCTGTTTGAACTACAAAGGAAAGGAGGTGGAGGGACGTGAATTAAAGTTGCGCAGATTAACTGCCAACAAGAAACTGCGGAAAGTTAGGTGGTCACCGCTCAGTGAAACTGGTCAAAAAAGTGACTGCATGTTTCCCACTATAATCTGCACAGCTTTGTTTTATACTATTTTATTTACTTTATTTCGGACAGAATTCTTTCAGTATCCTGATGCTTTTAAAAATTGGGATGGGGGTGTATATTTAAAGAGGATTCACAACAAAATCACCAAGCCTATGTGCTATCATTACTGTTTCTACGCTAAAATGAGACATGCGGCCTAATCCTAGCCCTAACCCTATCAGCAATGTGCCTTTAATTTATTTTGTAATCTTTAATTTTTCATTCCTGACCAGTCTCCTGTTGGTGCATGTATGCCAACTGTGTTTGAGTGTGCTTGTGCCTTTATATGGCAGATTGTAAACATAAGGTTTGAATGAGACAGTGGTGTTGATGACATTTGCCTTCCAGAAATTCCACTGACAAGCACCACATTTAATTATTTTTTTCTGTCTAAAAAGCCTGGAGTAGTTCAGAATATAGCTTTTCATATTACACCCACTGCTACTTACTAACTTAGTGTAAGGAATGTGGCCTGAGTTTTACCTTTTGGCTTCTCACTTCCTTTTTTTTTCTTTCTTTCAGTCAAATTATCAAAATTTATTTAAACTTAAGAGAGGTCTGAAGCACAACAGTGTACATTACAGCAATATACAATTTATATCTATACATATACTGATTTTTAAGAATCAAGAATATTCATTTGTCATCTATAAACACAGGAAATTCAAGTTATGGCCACAAGCAAAATAAACAAACATAAATTATAACAAATAGTGTAGGCCTAGTGCATTAACTATTGATTACACACACACACACACACACACACACACACACACACACACACACACACACACACAGAGTATTACTGTACATGTGTGTGTGTGTGTCTATATATATGTAGGGGGGTGGGGATAGCTCAGTGGTTAGAGCGCTGGACTCGTGACTGAAAGGTCGCAGGTTCAAATTCCTGCAGGAGCGGCGGGAGAATTTTCTTCTCCAGGGTCGACTATCTGTGCTGACTCTTATTTCGGTATCCATTCCACCCCTGTGTTACCACAGCAGCATGTAAAAGATCCCGATCATTCTGCCAAAAGTGCAGGTGCCAGGTTACAGTTAAACACGCATCCACCTTACGTATGTGGCTGTGCATGAAGTGACATGGTGCATGGTTGTATGGTGTACACAGAACTTGTGCCGAGACGGCTGCAGTTTCACGTGGCACCAGCCACGCCAGCGCTGTAAGTACACCACTTCAGTGGATATTCAAAAACGCGCTATGAAAACTAGTCACTCATGTAGCACCACATGCGAGTGCAGTGAGTCTGCTCAAGAGAGTGGAAAATAGCGCTATATAAGTGATCATCAATCAATCGATATATTTAGGAGGGGGGTGGGGATAGCTCAGTGGTTAGAGCGCCGGACTCGTGATTGAAAGGTCGCGGGTTCGAATCCCTGCTGGAACGGCGGGAGAATTTTCTTCTCCAGGGTCGACTTTCTGTGCTGACTCTTATTTCGGTATCCGTTCCACCCCCGTGTTACCACAGTAGCACGTAAAAAATCCCGGTCATTCTGCCAAAAAGTGCGGGTGGCAGGTTACAGCTAAACACGCATACACCTTACGTATGTGGATTTTATTGAACCGTGCTTCGGCATTGGTCACAACTTGTCCCTAATATGTCAAATGACATCCGAGGACATTAAGCATCAACTCATCATCATCGATATATATATCATACACTCTGCTAAAATATGCAAGCCAGTTTAGACACAGATTAAAAATACAGCTATTAAGACACATGCACACCTATACATTATCTCTTTCTCTCACTTACACACCCACATAACAACACCTCCCCAACCCCCCCACACCCTCCCCCCTCCCACACACACAATATATATATATACACACACAAAACCAGTATGTTTAAAAAATAAAAAAAATAAAAAATGTACAAATAAATACAGCCACAGATTAAGAGTACAACAATTAAAACAACACAAGCGCTCATGCACACACAGTGACGCACACACAACCTGCATGCATGCATTGTGCTTTAAAAAAACCCAAAAAAACCCACAACAACTGCAATTCACAAAATGCAGTCCTCACACAGTGATTGGTGTAGTTTTGTGGTTTTACATTTTGTTAATGATATTTACTTTTCAGTTTTATTCATATGTGTGCTTCTGTGTTCTGAGAGGAAAATATAACACTAACTGACAAGTAACTGTGAATAAATCATTAAATGTCTACTTGATTTTTATTACCATTTATGAAAGGTTTTGTTAAATAAGCAAATAAAGAGATTGACTGGAACTGATTCTGCTTCCTCTTTTAAAACTGTCCTCATAAAACACCTGCTCAAGAACTAATTTTTAAACCTCTTGCTCAGTCTCTTCATTTTTGTTATCACTTAACTCTGTGTGTGTGTGTGTGTGTGTGTGTGTGTGTGTGTGTGTGTGTGTGTGTGTGTGTGTGTGTGTGTGTGTGTGTTGTAAATCACTCTGCATACCCATTTTATATCTTTATTATTAATATTACTAATTGAATTAAACTTATAAGTAGTCCATATATTCAAAGTGTTGATATACATCTTTACAAGTCTGTAATAATGTGTAGGTGAAGAAATTGCAAATTGTACAAATCTCTCTCTTCTCCTCACCTCCTTCCTCTCTCCATTCTCTCAGTGTTACGAGAAAAAAATCTTCCTCCACTCACTTTGTTCAGATGTTTAATTGGACCAGTCATAATGAGAAACGTATTGCAAACTATTTCAGTGTCTGGGTACTTGTATTTCTAGTAAACACTTCAAGTCCCTGGCTTGTAACTTACAAAACTGAATGCAGAAGCAGAAAAATATTGTCATACATAATTTCAAAATAAATGGGACAAGAACTAAAGGTTCATCTAGTAGAGTAGCAGTGTTCTCTGACATTGTACAGTGTACATATTCATCCTTCATGAGAATTTATATAGACAAACTGATAGGCAATGCGATTTGTTAAAATGCAGGTTAGGCTGGCTGTTGATGAATTAACTTTATGGATTAACTTGTCAATGCTGGTAGTCATGTGTGATTATTTATGTCACTTATTGTAAGTTGAACATTTTCCACTCTTCTTTGAGTAGCTGTGCTCACCGTCTTTGAAAGAATCACTGATCAAGCAGCTTAGGATCACATTCAAAAGACTCATAACTTGAGTCTGACAGTCTGTGTGTGTGTGTGTGTGTGTGTGTGTGTGTGTGTGTGTGTGTGTGTGTGTGTGTGTGTGTGTGTGTGTGCGTGCATGCGTGTGTGCGTGTGTGGCTAATTTTACAATAAACATATGATTTTAAATGTAGTCATAGTTATTAAATTATACTTTGGATGTGAATTGATTTTATCAAACTGTATCATTAGTTAGAATGGGGCAGCAAGGTCTTCAGTGCTGCATTTATGAGTAATACTTGGTTGTTGCAACAACTATTATGAGTTGTGTCTGTTTCTGTGTGTGTTTAGTGTGAGTACAGCAGCTGTTTACCTGTGTGTTTAGTGTGAATATGCCTGTTGACCCGTGTCTTTATACTTTTGTCTATTCTTATTCTCTCTCTCTCTCTATTTTATTGTTATATATTCCATTTTCGTCAGTATTTTTATTTACATTTGCTTCTACGTTTGTTGGTTTCCTTATATATATATAAACATTATTTACTCTTCTTCTTCTTCTCTCTCTAAATGATGGCTGTAATTTTATATTTACTCATCAGTAGCTTAGTAAGGGCTAGTTGTTAGCTTTTTTAACTAAACCTAAACTACAATCCTTTTAAAATTAAGTTTTCAAGTTCCAGTTCTCTCCTCAGTCTTTCTCTTTTGTTCCTTCTGAAGCCCATCTAATGAAATTGCTCCTCATTGTGGGAAAATCATGTATGACAGATTACAAAGGACAGGTTCTGCCTTTGTGCCCCTGACCAGCTGTCCATTTTTCTTCGCCCATACTTTTAAATCTAAAAATTAATGTTCATCGAGTGAAATGACCGTGCACTAGCCGCTGTTGAACGGCAGCCCGAGACGTACCACTCGGCAAGGGGCGATACTCGTACCAAACTCACGCCTCGCTCGTGGGAATGGTCCATTGATCGCACAGCTGTACCAGTAGTTGGCGCCTGGATGCTGTCCGGAACACGGTCACCCGTACTGAAGCTGAAACGACCCCCCTCCCCGTAAAAAATAAATAATTGATTGACTTTAAGAGTGTCTTACAGTTTGTCCCTAATATGTCGGCACGACATCTGAGGCCATTAAGCCCCATAGGAAGAAGGTGCGGAACACTTCGAGCGAAACGCCAAGCTCCGAGCGCCGGTTTACGACGTCCTTCCTCTAGAGGAGGGTGTCGGAAAGCGAGGCCTGGTTTACAACGTCCTTCCTCTGGAGGAGGGTGTCGGAAAGCGAGGCCTGGTTTACGACGTCCTTCCTCTGGAGGAGGGTGTCGGAAAGCGAGGCTTGGAGTAAAACGCATGCGACAGTCGCAGCACATGCAAAAGCAGACAAAAACTGAAAGCTGGAGTTGCAGACTGAGAAAGCATTGTCATGACAAACTAGCAAGTACAAAATAAACTGAACAATGAAACTAAAATTCAAAGGACACGATGGAGTAAGTGTGGTTAACGTTCAGCTACGTTTTACTTTCTCTGATGAGATAATAAAGTAATCTTGAATCAGACAGAGAACCCACAGTGACCTGCTTGGAGTATTGGGTTCTTTTATTGCCTGTGTCTGAGACAATAATCTCAAACAAGAATGACTGGTGGCGTTTTAAAACAAGATCCAAACACACAAAAGGTTAAAAAGAACGCTATTTATTAGGACAAAACACAACCTGCCAATTTTCGGGGTAATCCCCTTTATCAAGCTACAAAACGACACTTAAACAACAATTACACGGTGAAAAACGATGAAAAATGAGATGGAGAGTTAATTAAGCCCCTTATCTGTTTTTGGTTGAGCTATGTTGTTTTGTGTGTGAGACAGCCGAAAGAGCCAGCAGTGATCTGCTTGGAGTATTGGGTTCTTTAAAGGTTTTTAACTTCTTTTTCTTTGCCCCAGGGGTCTAGAAAGCAAAGTTACACAATACATTCCTTGTCAACAAGCACATAAGTACTAATAATACATTACTACAGCACTTTACACATTAGACAAAAACAAGCGCTCAAGTACAACTCATAAATGTTTTAAATAACAAAGCGGACAAAATAGAAATTTCTTCTTTTTTTTCTATTTTGTTTTTGTTTTTTTGGTCGCTGTGTTTGCTGTTGGTTTGATCAAAATAATCAAAGAATACCACTAATAAATCTAGCAAGCTTAATATATTCTTAGATTTGGCGGTCATGTTCATAATGCTACAGTATTTGGACACGTTGGGATGATGCGTGTTATACTGATCTACGTACCTAGTACGGTTTCTTTTGACATTTTCATTGGAATAATTAAGCAGATAATGAAATTCATCTCCTACCTCACCACTGTCACAAATAGTACATACTCTTTCGTCCCTTGGGATACCTAACGATCGTCTTTGTTGGATTCGTAGTTTGTGGTTACTAAGTCTAAATTTCAATACCCTTTGCCTTAGGGTAGATGGGATATATCCTAAATCTTATAGCTCAAAGCAAAAAATCTTTTTTTTTATTAAAACCATAATTACAACAGACACTATTTTCTGCTACTTATTTCGCCATCATTGTGTAAACCGATCCCTTAATCTTTGCTTCTCTGTGCGCTTAAAACTTTCGATGAAATGAACTTTATTAGACCAAACATAGGACAATCCTAAACTATCTAGTACTTAACGAGCGCTCTCCGTAAGCTACGGGAGTTTATACTCGCATGCATAATATACCTTCGAGCACAGCTGAAACATGACTAGAATTTTACTTAGGCAAGTCCGCTTGGAGTGTGGGATCAGGGCAGGCGCTGGCCCTCCACACTGCCGCATTGGGGTACATTGCAGTCGCTGTACTTGCGCACCCCCAAAAAGCTGCTGGGCTGGTTCCAGTAGCACCACACGCTGGTGTAATCGTCGTCGAAGATCCGGCAGTAGTTGCTGGCCGCCGTCTTGTTGTAGTTGTCAGAAGGGTACATGGAGTCGGGCTCGTAGATTAGATTCTTTGTCTGAGGGTAGTTAAGTGCCCAGGGCTGGCACTGCTCGCCGTCCTCCGTCACCGACAGGTTGCCGCCGTACACAGGCCCCCAGTGGGCATGTTGGTACCAGCACGTCGTGGCTGAAGCAAACCACAGCGCCGTCAATAACAAGAAGACTAGCGGATCATGCTGGAAGGGTTTAGTGCAGTAATACGAAGAGAGGAACTTTCCGAGAGTTGATACACGGGTATCAAATTCAGTTCATGATCTGATAATTTTGAGTTGATCCTGTCCCGGTGTCCGATTCTTATCTTTCGCGACATTATTTGGTGTTATTTTGATGTATGAATCTCCCTCTCTCTCCTTCTCCCTCGCTCCCTCCAGGTTTTGTTAGCTAGCAATCGGATTTTTTTTTTTTAACGGCCTGTCAACCACATACGGTTACCCCAGGGCGAACAAACACAGTCATAAGTCAATGCATATTCAAAACTCTTCAGATATCCCAGACAATACTCCAGTAACTGACCAACGATCTAAACACAAACACAGCACTGGAAATCCTGCAACAGGAAAACCGGTAAAACTAGAGCCCGGGCCAACTTATCCATCAGCCACCAGAATGCTCACGGGTCGACAAAAACTCACGCGCACAAAGAATCGTAGCTTCGGGCCAGGTCCCGTCACCGCTGCACGTGACGTCAGCAGTTCCTTTGGCATACACGTCCGTGCTGACGCTACAGGTGTAGTGCGCTACAACACCAGACGAAGTCACCGAGACTGACACTGCAGTTCTGGCAATCAGTGGTGGCAGGGGGCACCCTGGAGCGACACAGAACAGATTGCATTGAAGTGTGTGTGTGTGTGTGTGTGTGTGTGTGTGTGTGTGTGTGTGTGTGTGCGCGCGCGCGCGTGTGTGTGTGTGTGCGTGCGCGCGCGTGTGTGCGTGCGTGCGTGCGTGTGTGTGTGTGTGTGTGTGTGCGCGCGTGCCGCGCACGTTTTTGTTTACATCTCATACATCACTCGATGATCTTCCCTGAGCACTGAGACAGCTGTTACAGCTCTACCAACAAAGCAGACCTACCTGGGTCAGAACCGACTTGTGGCGGAGACGGCGATGGTAATAACAGTTCTGCTCGAACTCTGAACTCTTATGCTCAAGGATAGTAGCATTAGGTCCATTTGGAGGACCAGATCCTCCAACACAAATAAGCGCGACTATTCCATAAACACATATATTTATAAGTACGAAAAAACAATTGAAGCAGTTACCTAGAATTTTTACAAGTCTGCAGTAACATCGGATTAAATTTTATTCATTGACATACATGTACATGACACTCATTTTAGACAAAAATGTGACTCAAACAAGTCAGTCCAAGTTTAGTGCAATGTTATTCTTAGAAATATTTTGTGCAGATTGCGTTTGAAACAAGGAAGTGAAACACAGGATTTTATATTTGAGGTAGGGAGTTGGAGAATGACGCTCCAGCGAAGGATATACCAGTTTTAAACAAGTCACGCCTTGGCCTTGGCACGTAGAGGTTATACCTGGAGTTAGTGTCGTGGGAAGCAGTGAAGCAGACTTGCCTGAGCCAGAACTGACAGTGGCGGAGACAGTGACATGGGAGTAACGGCTCTATCAGAGAAGCAGGCCTACCTGAGTCACTTGACGGAGATAGCGCAGAGGAAGGAGCCAACAGCGCAGGCGAATCTGGGAAGGAACTTGAAGATTGCTAAGAAAGTAAGATAAAAAATAAAAATAAAATAAAACAATGCACATAATCGTGGACTACCTATAAGTATACAGGCCCTAGGCTTACACACGTCCTGTCCCTAATAAGCCTTATGGTTTCTGTGGACGTTAAGCACCATGTTTGCTTACTTACACACGCATTGTGCTTAAAGTGAATGTGAAGCACGGTTTCAGAATTACAGAATGAGATACGAATGCCCAACAATTAAGACACTGCTTACGGGACATGCCCTTCAGTTTCTAAACATGTTTGTCCAAGGGGTAAAAGCGATAATACCTTATTTTGAACTTAGAAACCGATTTTTTTGTGAATTTAGAAACCGAGATTCTTCCAAACACGCGGAACACAACTGAACTTCGAAAAGTACATTTTCATTTTCCATAATTTGACTGTTGTTTAACTGTTACTTTATCGCTTGAAAAAAGGGGGCTTACACCTAAAATTCGCACATTTTATATTATGTTAAGTTACTGTTCCTTTAAACATTTATGTTGAATCGAGTTTTGTGAGTCCCGATCAGCAGTACTAACTAATGTGAAGTTTCTTAGCTCGCGTGTTGCACGCCGCGGCCGCTTTTATGTTCGGCACGAGATCTGCGTGCTCAATTCACGTGCTCAATTCACCTGAGGCGGAATATCACACATACCAAATCAGGTTCATGCGTGACTGTTTTGTACAGACCATCCGGCAAACCGCCATGCACGAAACTGACTTTCTCCTTTTCTTTCTAAAAGAGACACAAAATGTGCAAAGCCTATCGAGACGACATCCTTTATTTTAGGTGTTTATTTGGATATTCGCTGCTACGTGTTGAACAGAACATGTTTTATTATGCCCTTATGTTCTGTAAGCATGTGCTTATGTTGTAGCATGTTGTCATGTAGCATTTTAAGTGTCACTATTCTTGCTATTGTACGCATACCTTGGGCTGTTATAATATTTTTGATAGGTATGGCACTTAGAAATGTCCGTTATTATAAACAGAACTCTCGACTCGTCCACACTCGAGTTGCAGTTTGTCTTCTCTGCGTCGATAGAGGTCTTTGGTGCGGCTGATCCTGTCGCTTCGTTTGGACTCCCAAATGAAAAACACTGTCACATGCTGAACACAACTAATTTGAATTGGTACCAGCCGAAGGAAAAGCAGGCTAACATTTGCAGAGAGTATCCACGTTACGGGACCAGAATCCCAGAGCACAGATCACAAGAGGTCCGCTCACCTGTGTCAGCAGCACACCTGACGTGACACCCGCCGCACTAGCAGAAGCTGCCACGTCAGCGATGGAGCAAAGAAAGCAGCGACAAGAAGAACCTGGGTCAAGGGCAGTGCACGTGAAACTGAAGCCGTGACAAGTGGCCATGACGTCGCAAGCGCTAGCGCACTGGACTGTGCCAGTGGGTCTGGAACGGCTCTCTTCCTCGCAGTCTCGGGGTGGAAACTGCAAAGGATTTTCGTCTTTGCGATGGTAGTGTGGATAATATTATAGGGGAGCTGAAACGAATGCAAAAAAAATAAAATAAAAAAGAAATAAATAAACAAACAAACCCAAGCCCACCACCACCACCACCACTACAAATAAAAACAAAACAAAACAACAACAACAAACAACCCCTCACATACACACACACACCTCCTTCCCCCAGTCACCCACCCACACATAACACACAAAACCAACAATTAAGTGACTTGGTGTTTTACGCAGTCAACCATTACGGGGTTATATCAGGGCGATAAAACCAACAAAACCAACCAACAAACAAAACCCAAACCCAAACCTACCACACACACACACACACACACACACACACACACACACACACACACACACACACACACACACACACACACACACACACACACAACCAAATTAAAAACAAAGCAAAAAACCCACAAAACAACAAACAAACAAAAATCGATGATAATGCAAAAACAAACACAAAAAACAATCAACACACACACTCACACACACACACACACACACACACACACACACACACACACACACACACACACACACACACACACACACACACACACACACCAACTAACAAAACAAAACGCATACACACAGAGCAATTTTTCAATCGATTTCTCTTGCTGTTTGTTAAAATCAAACTGGGAAAATCGCAAAAACACCACCGTGAGTGCTGCCATTATGTGCCCAGTAGTCTGTATCATTGACGTCACGAACGAGGCCGGAATGTGTGGCGGTGAGAATCAAACACGTCACGAGCCAGCCTTTTTCTGTTCTTCATTGGTAAAGAGCGAACCAACATGGCTGCGCCCACAACAACAGCAACAAATAATTGAATATGCTGACGAAAATATTTGCAAATTTTCTACGTTTTGATCCAGCTTGCGACTTTGATTCGGTTCACCATCATGACAAGAGCAACAATGATTTCTTTCGGACTGTCCGGGTCGTGGAAGATATTGTGAATGTATGCGAGCGTGTACTACATGGCCACTTTGGTGTCCTGGCGCGCGTTTTCATGTTCATTTGGTTGTTGCCGTTTCTGATTGCGTCCATCACTGTCGCATTGTCATTGGCTGTTGCGTTGTCGTCTTCATCTTCATTAGGCATGAGCATGATTATTATCGCAGATCTAGGTATTGAAGGGGGGGGGGGGGGGGGGGGGGGGAGGAGGGCGGAATCATTTAATGTTCGTTTTCATTTTAAATGACTGTTTTTATTTATTTGTTGTTGATGCCTAAACATTTTTTTATTGTTCCCTAACCGTCTATACTTAGTAAGAAAACGCAATTTTGTGTGTGGTGATTTGGCCATGATGTGACGCCCCTTTTTGTATGGAAAATGACGATGTAGAAAAGTTCATTAGTATTAGTATCATTCTTGTCCATTCAGTTTCAGAAACAAATCATGCACAGACACACGATACAATTAAAGTCAGTCACAAAGAGGAACCAACAAAGAGGCCTGCTGAACCACAGAAAATGAAGAAGAAACAGAGAGGGAAAAAGACGAAGAAAAGACAGCAAACAGTGGAAACATTAAGGCCTGCATACAACTGAGTTAATTTTTTTTTTTTAAACATATATTAAAAAATAGACAATTACAATAAGATGGCTTGAATGGTGCTTTCAGTAGCTGGCGGTGACCTGTCGCTCACCTGAACATCCTTCAGGATGGAGAAAGTCTTCGTGTCTATGCGCTGACCACGCACTTGTGACATCTTGACGGACAGAACCACGACGATGAAGGTGGTAAACGATGCCACTAACTTTGTTCTGGGATGGCTTTTAATGTTACCCGCCATTTCCATCGTGAACTGCGCAGAACAGTGCAAACGAAATGCAGCATCTGTACAGTGCGCTACGTTGGCACTGTACACACACACACACACACACACACACACACACACACACACACACACACACACACACACACACACACACACACACAGTGTACGCGGTGTACTAACAGTAACACGCACACTATCACTGATGTGACCGGCCTTTGCACAAAACCAGACTGGCACGAAAAAGAGCAGTGATTACAAAAAACTAAAACCCCAACACCTAGCTGTACCAGCCCCATGCCATTTGTTGTGTCGGCGTGATCACATGCAGCCAGTTCCTGCTGTTAGCTGTTGGCCCAAAGCCCACCTCTCCAATCAGGGCTCGAACAGTCGGAGTCACTATGATCGAGGGGTGTGTGCTATATATATATATAGGCAGTGTGTGTGTGTGTGTGTGTGTGTGTGTGTGTGTGTGTGTGTGTGTGTGTGTGTGTGTGTGTGTGTGTTTCCACTGCATCATTTACGCATGGCAAGCTCCTAATTGCCGACAGGAAGCGAAGCATCATGTGCTATGACTTTAACCTACATACCGACATTGAAAAATCCCACCAACAAACAACTCCAGCAACACAGAGCACAGCTGAGGCGTTGCCGCTTGGCCAGGTCCCCTCACTCTGCTCGACTCTGATGTGAGGCACAGAACAAAGACACCGTACGTTGTGCGTCATCTCCTTGGTAACGATGCGGTGCCTTGAATGAGAGATGCTGGACAGAGAAAGTAGAGCGTACGTACGGCATCATCTTAACCTATACAGAGGTTTTCGTGATCACCATTGCAGCCATTATCATTACTGCGTGATCAATAACTCACTCAAGATCGAAGCGCTGATTGTGACGGGAGTCGATTTTCTTCATCCATGTTCTCACGGTAAGAGAGAGAGAGAGAGAGAGAAGAGAGAGAGAGAGAGAGAGAGAGAGATGAGAGAGAGAGGAGAGAGAGAGAGAGAGAAATGCATAGCATGCATGTATACATAATATACATATTTGACACATTATAATCATAAATATTGAGAACATAAACGTATGCGATCAGTGCAAAATGAAAGAAATAGTGCACATATCCTTAATAAATGTTTTGGTTGTGATTTTTGAGAGAGAGAGATAGATAGAGAGAGAGAGAGAGAGAGAGAGAGAGAGAGAGAGAGAGAGAGAGAGAGAGAGAGAGAGAGAGAGAGTTGGGGAGGGGGGGTTAGGGGGGCAAACAGAAACTCAAAAAGGGAGATACAGAAAGATAGACATGCAAAGACAGTAGTGGGTTTGCAGTTCCACGGATGATTTCTCTGTACATATTTGCATACCACATTTTCTGGGTCCGAGAAAAGGTTAAACGGAATGGAGGAACTGTTGCGATAATAAAAGCAATAGGACAAAAACAACAAAACGGCTTGGGCAGTATTTTGTTCGCTGCTGCAAATCGAACATCGAGCACAAGCTTTGCATCCATTATTCATCGGAATAGAACTGTCGATATGTCGTGATAGTGTAGTATCTCTAAGACAGCTGTTTGCGCGTAAATTCGTAGACTTAGGAAATTCACAATATCACCAACAATTCTGGTAAATTCACGAAATTATTGTTTTACTCAGACATTTCATCAATTCCCTAAAGATTCTAGGGATTACGTAAAATCCTAAATTGATGATGTTATTTTCTCCACGATTTTACTAAACTGAATAAAGCATCTTCAGTAAATTTGCGCAACTGGTTGTATGGGAATAGTTCGTATGCTCAGTCATTCTGTTCTAAAAAAAAAACAAAAAACAACAACAACAAAAAAACACACACTCAGAGCGGAGGATCATAATGATGTAGTATTGTGGTGATGAAAATAGCTCATTGGAGCAAGTCTGGGTTCAGAAGCTCTTTAAGTGGCTGTTTCAGGATTGACAGAATAGGAAGAGACCGATGACAAAGAGCGTGGTTGTTTGCCCTGTACTTAGCAAAGAGTTTGCATCAAGAGGACAGATTGATCTCATTGATATGCAGTCCATGCCAAGGGAAAACTACAAACGGATCATGGTACATCAGCACCATCTCACGAAGTTCCGTGTTCTACCACCAATGAAAAGCGAACGTTCCACAGAAGTTGCAGCACAGCTCGTGGATATCTTTCTCCTTCTTAGTTCACCCGCAGTTTCTTCAGAGCGACAACGGCACAGTTTACAGTCCACTTTATCTCGGTCTTTCGGCCTGCTTTGGTTATGGTTCATGGCAAACCCCGTCATCCGCAAAGTCAGGGAGATGTTGAACGATCAAATGGTGACATAAAAGACACGTCGGTGGCCTGGCTTGCTGATACCGACGCGCATGACTGGGTTACAGGCATCAGGTTTGTGCAGTTCCAGAAGAACTCTTCCCATCATTCAGGGATAAAGTGCACTCCATGCTCTCCACACACCGCCTAACGAAGGACAACGTCTTTTCTGCCGCAGGAAGTGCTCAGTAAACTGGACAGTGAAGAAGGACCTGGCTGTGATTATGGATCAGCCTTCCACATCAGTCTGCATCAGCCGTACAACAGCCTGTGTGATGGCCAGTGCAACAGTCTGTGTGATGGTGAGGGGCAACAGCGTGTGTGATGGGCCAGTGCAACAGCGTGTGTGATGGGCCAGTGCAACAGCGTGTGTGATGGTCCGGTGCAACGGCGTGTGTGATGGGCCAGTGCAACAGCCTGTGTTATGGCCAATGCAACAGCCTGTGTTATGGGCCAGTGCAACAGCCTGTGTGATGGGCCAGTGCAAACTAGCCTGTGTGATGGTCAGGTCGCAACATCCTGTGTGATGGGGCTAGTGCAACAGCCTATGTGATTGTCCGATGCAACAGCCCATGGATCGCCATCTATAGTTCTCATCTGGCATGCAAGATATAACTCTCCACTAGGTCACATTTTCTAAACAAACACCATTTAAACAAAGATATTTCCTAGAGAATGAAGTAACAACACACACACACACACACACTACACACACACACACACACACACACACACACACCGCATAACGAAGGAGCCGTTTGCCATTTCTGCAATAATTTACAAGAAGTCCTTGCATGTAGGCCTGCTAACCATTTTTTAAACTATAGCCGCAACGTTTTGCAGCCCCCTAGCGGTACCTTAGGCACACGCAGGTTGACTGGTTCACTCACCAAGCCCCATCTACCCGTCAGAACTTCTTCACCTTTCTACCTTCCCTGCAGCTCCACTTTTCTGCAGACACCCGAGTGTTTTGAATGCCATCCTTTTGCACTCCGTCCAGTGGTCAGCGCTCTTCATAACACTAACCGCACTCCGTCCAGTGGTCAGCTCTCTTCATAATACTAACCGCACTCCGTCCAGTGGTCAGCGCTCTTCATAACACTAAGCACACTACGTCCAGTGGTTATCGCTCTTCATAACACTAAGCCACTACGTCCAGTGGTTATCGCCTCTCCATAACACTAAGCACACTACGTCCAGTGGTCAGCGCTTTTCATAACTAAGCGCACTACGTCCAGTGGTCAGCGCTTTCATAACACTAAGCGCACTACGTCCAGTGGTCAGCGCTTTTCATAACACTAAGCGCACTACGTCCAGTGGTCAGCGCTTTTCATAACTAACCGCACTACGTCCAGTGGTCAGCGCTTTTCATAACACTAAGCGCACTACGTCCAGTGGTCAGCGCTTTTCATAACACTAAGCACACTACGTCCAGTGGTCGTCCAGTGGTTATCGCTCTTCATAACACTAAGCGCACTACGGCCAGTGGTCATCGCTCTTCATAACACTAAGCACACTACGGCCAGTGGTCATCGCTCTTCATAACACTAAGCGTACTACGTCCAGTGGTCAGCGCTCTTCATAACACTAAGCGCACTACGTCCAGTGGTCAGCGCTTTTCATAACACTAAGCGCACTACGTCCAGTGGTCAGCGCTCTTCATAACAATAAGCACACTACGTCCAGTGGTCAGCGCTCATCATAACACTAAGCACACTACGTCCAGTGGTCATCGCTCTCATAACACTAAGCACACTACGTCCAGTGGTTATCGCTCTTCATAACACTAAGCACACTACGTCCAGTGGTCATCGCTCTTCATAACACTAAGCACACTACGTCCAATGGTCATCGCTCTTCATAACACTAAGCACACTACGTCCAGTGGTCATCGCATGCGTGTGTGCGTGCGCACGTTTGTGTGTGTGTGTGTGTGTGTGTGTGTGTGTGTGTGTGTGTGTGTGTGTGTGTGTGTGTGTGTGTGTGTGTGTGTGTGTGTGTGTGTGTGTGTGTGTGTGTGTGTTGTCAAAATATGTACATTTACGGAATTTGTAAGCGCTTAGGGCAGCACGGGCAAGGTGCTCTAGCACCCCTTATTATCATTATTATTATTATTGGCTGCTTGACAGTCAGTACGATTAATTCCTTTGCCTCAGTAGAACTCCAGAGACAACTTCAATGACCAAGGAGTTAAATGCTTTCCTTCATCTATGCTGCTTCAGAAACAGGATAATCAAGAAAATTGATTATTCTTTCGTCTCAGCGGGATTCCAGAGACAAGGACAAAGACCCAAGAAATAACGGCTTCTCATTCATCTATGCTGCTTT
>OY757548.1:16116973-16134553 GCA_963584105.1 Alviniconcha strummeri | reverse complement strand
CACGTGCTTGTCGCGACAAGTATACTTTTGTCGCGACAAAACACGTCTTTTGTCGCGACAAAATGATACTTATGGCAGCTCTCGCCACTGATACTGACCTGGTGTGTTTGTCTGTGGATGTGCGTGCAGCCGTGACCGGCGGTGCCGGCACAATGGTGGTGATGACCAGCCAGCCGGGGATACCTGTGCAGGGAGGCCTATATCGCTACGGGCAGGTTCCGGCAGCCATCGTCTGCCAGCACTGCAATGCCACCGTCACCACAAGCACCATGTACACCGTGGGCAGCTCCACCTGGGTAATCTGTCTCATCGTCTGCATTATTGGGTCAGTATCGTGTGTGTCTATCTGGTCTGTGGGGTCAATATCGTGTGTGTCTAGCTCTGGTCTGTGGGGTCAGTATCGTGTGTGTCTAGTTCTGGTCTATGGGGTCAGTATCGTGTGTGTCTATCTCTGGTTTGTGGGGTCAGTATTGTGTGTGTCTGCCTTATCCCCTGGTTTGTGGGGTCAGTATTGTGTGTGTCTGCCTTATCCCCTGGTTTGTGGGGTCAGTATTGTATGTGTCCGCCTTATCCCTTGGTTTGTGGGGTCAGTATTGTGTGTATCTGCGTATTCCCCTGGTTTGTGGGGTCAGTATTGTGTATGTCTGCCTTATCCCCTGGTTGGTGGGGTCAGTATCGTGTGTGACTGACTCATTCTCCGATTTGTTTGGTCAGGATTGTGTGTGTTGGTTGCCTGGCTGTTTGAGTCAGCCTATTGTATGTATTTCGGCGCGATTTGTTTCACGCTAGCCTATGGTTTGCTGGGTAAGTAGATTGCATGTATGACGCTTTAAACGGAGAGTCGTCTGATACTGGACAGTTGAGAGTCACAGTCAAGGCAAATGTTTCTATAGTACTTAGCATGGTATATTCACCTTGTAAACGAATAAGGCACAGACATGATTTTGTCAAAGAGCTACGCAAACATACCACCTCCATTAAAGAGACTGGCGTGTTTGTTGTCAGGCTGTGGCTGGGATGCTGCCTCATCCCCTTCTGCCTAAACAGCTGCAAGGACGTGGTGCACATCTGCCCCAACTGCAGAGCCACCGTGGGCCGCTACAGCCGGTTGTGAACAGGAGCTGGCTGCCCTTCGAGTCCTCTGTGGACTGCACGGCTCTCGGCATGCCGTTTGCAGTCAGACAGGCAACGACGGGAGCCCAACAGCAACGCCACCGCCACACCGTGCAGCGAGCACCCTGTCCACAGTGGTCCCTGCAGACCACATCCACGTAGTTAGGTACCAACAGTTCAAGGCTGGGATTTCTCACAGCATGCGATGCACCATTGTGTAAGCCCTCGAGGGCTTTAAAAAGAAGAAGAAGAAAAAAAGGCATGATACTATATCATCCATTACAGTCTGACATGTTCATGACATATATCTACTGAATTCAGTGCAATCATTCTTTGTATCATTGTGGTGTGTGTGTGTGTGTGTGTGTGTTTGTGTGTGTGTGTGTGTGTGTGTGTGTGTGTGTGTGTGTGTGTGTGTGTGTGTGTGTGTGTGTGTGTGTGTGTGTGTGTTTGTGTGTGTGTGTGTGTGTGTGTGTGTGTGTGTGTGTGTGTGTGTGTGTGTGTGTGTGTGTGTCCCGCGCTGACTGTTGTTTTTGCTATGACTGGCGTTTGTCTGTTTGTGTGTGTGTTTCTAACTACATTCCAACACGACCAGATCTGACAGGTGTGGCTCACATTTGCTGACTTAGCATCAATCAACCATGCCTTATATATAGGACCCAGAGAAGGATAAATAGTGTTTGTTACCCCGCCCCCAGTGCCGGATTGGACCCCCCGTCAGCTGGTGGCCAAATTCTTACGCACAGAATAAATCTGCGCTCGGCTGGACTCGGCTCGGACTCAGGCTGCTGCATTTACGTAGAGTTGGCTTGAATCAGAAGTCTGACGTCATTGTCGCTCCAAACGCGTCATCTCACACAAGGGAGTTAATTAGCACTCCAAAGACGTCATACAAGCACAACAACAAAGGCAGGTCATCTCCCAGCAATACTTTCAGACCATCAAACAAGGGAGTTAATTAGCGCTTGAAAGACGTCATAGGAAGACAACAACGAAGGCCTGAGTCGCCTACTGACGGCAACTCTCACATGGCATGCGACTAAATAAAAGGTACATATACTCCACCAAAGGGTTCATGTTCTTTCAGACTGTGTGCCAGACGGCAGATGACGTAAAACAGAATGCGAGCCGCGCTCAGCCCAGCTCGGCAAGCGGACCGAGCGCAGCTGGCATCCGTCTAGGGACAGTCCAGTCTGATCTCTGTTTTCCGTGCTCAGCCAGAGAAATGTTCACTAACGTAATGCCCACTGTAAAAAATTAAAAAATTATATACTTATTTTTGATATATATCTAAAAATGGGAGGGGGTCGCGGGTGGAGAGAGAAAGCTGAGAAGAAAGTGAGTACAAGCGGCGGTTATGTGAGTGTCACGTGTGCAGGTCTTTGCTTGTGGGTGGTGCGCCATGGCTTCGGTGGGTGTAGAGTCGAGCAAGGGTGCCGCCTACCCCGATCTCCCACCCGCTTATGACACTGTAAGGTCTGGGGAGCCGGCCAGGGGCAGCAACTGGGGTACGTGTGTGTGTGTGTGTGTGTGTGTGTGTGTGTGTGTGTGTGTGTGTGTGTGTGTGTGTGTGTGTGTGTGTGTGTGTGTGTCTGTGTGTGTGTGTGTGAGAGAGAGAGAGAGAGAGAGAGAGAGAGAGAGAGAGAGAGAGAGAGAGAGAGAGAGAGAGAGAGAGAGAGAAAGTGATTGTGTGTGTGTGCGTGCGCGCGCGCGTGCATGTGTGTGCATGTGTGTATGTGTACATGTGTGTGTGCGCGCGTTTGTGTATGTGTGTGCTTGTGTATGTGTGTGTGTGTGTGTGTGTGTGTGTGTGTGTGTGTGTGTGTGTGTGTGTGTGTGTGTGTGTGTGTGTGTGTGTGTGTGTGCTTTCGGTAACGAGCTTGCTTATCGTTTCACAAGTACTACCAACATTCACTAGGCCTGTTTCGTACGGTTACCGACAAAAGCGTTTGTGAACCTGTACGTCTGTGTCCCGTAAAGTTGCTGTGGCACATGAATGAAATGTCTGAAATCTGCATTGTAATCTGCGTGTGGCCTCAGCTCGCTCAGCTGCTGTGGACTAAACCTGGGCCTCAACAGTGACAGTGGTGTGCGCCAGCTGATCCTGCGCCAGCTGATCCTGTGATCAAACATAAACAACAACAACAAAAGAAACAAAACAAGAACAACAAAGGCATGGGCTGGAAACGATTCTTCGAACTTTCCCCCGCGACAGAGGAAAAAGCCACCAATTTGAATAGAGAGGTCCCCAGTGTTTGTCTACTTTATTAACGTATTTAGCTGTTGGTCATCAGTCCACACCACAGCACCTCCCATAGCAAGTGAACGGGACACAAAGCCACTGGCAGGAGTCCGGGACTGCCATTTTCAAGCTATGCGCTAGGAGACCGTCTGTATCTCCTTCAATCTCCAGATTCTTCTTCCGGTTTCTTCTACCTCGTCAACACAATGAGCTTCTGTTACACAATAGATACCTCTGCGCTCTCTAGGTCATCGTCATCATTAGTATGCTCGGCATCATTATCATCTTTGCAAATGGTGTCAGGTAGCTTGTTCTCGAACGAGAGGGCGGTAACCAGAGGAGCTCATGTCCGCGTGTCCGTTTCTGACGGATGTTGCCCGTAGCTGAGTGGTAGCCTCTACTGCAGGCAGGGACTGGACTTACCACACTGGGCTCAGGCGGACCATCGGATTGCTGTGTTGTGACCTCCCCTTTCTGTCTGTTGGCATCATACAGACCCAAGTCCTGCGTCATGGCGCTCTCCAGTGTCTGTGTGTTGGCCTCATATAACCCCACGTGTTGTGTCATGACAGTGTCTGTCACCGTCATACAGACCCGCATATAGCATGATCTCCTCTCGTGTCAGTCTGTTGACATCATACAGACCCAGATATTGTATCATGACTCTGACTGTTGAGGTCATACAGACACAAGTACTGGGTCGTGACCTCATCGAGTGAGTTTGTGGCGTCATACAGACCCAATTATTGTGTCATGACCTCGTCGTGTGTCTGTTGACGTCATACATACCCAGGAATTGTGTTTTGTCATAACTTACTGTGTCTGTTTGTGGACGTCACACAGAACCAGATGTCATGTCATGCCCTGGTGTGTCTGTCTGTGGCCGTCGCACAGAACCAGATACTGTGTCATGTCTTACCTGGTGTGTTTATCTGTGAACGTGCGTACAGCCACGGATAGGGGTGCCGGCGCAACGGTGGTGATGACGGGCCAGCCGGGGATGTCCGTGGGACCGATGCTCGGGAGCACAATCAGCTACTGGGACAGGCCTGTCTTCATCGTCTGCCAGTACTGCCACGCCACCGTCTACACAACCATCATGTACACTGCGGGCAACACCACTTGGCTCATTTGCATCCTCCTCTGCTGTTTTGGGTCAGTACTGTGTTTGTCGGCCTCGTCCTCCGGTTTGTGCGGTCAGTATACCGTGTGTGACTGCCCCCGGTTTGTTGGGCCAGTGTTGAGTGTGTTTGCCTCATCCTCTGGTTTTGTGAAGTAAATATTGTGTGTGCCTGCCTCGTGCTCCGGTTTGTGCGGTCAGTATCGTGTGTGTCTGCACAATCCTTAGGTTTGTGGGGTCAATAACATGTGTGTCTGTCTCGTCCTTTGGTTTGTGGGGTCAGTATTGTGCGAGTCTGCCTCATCCTCGGATTTGTGGGGTCAGTATCGTGCGTGTCTGCCTGTGGTTTGTGGGTCAGTGTAGTGTGTGAGTCTGCTTCATTTTCGGGTTTGTGCGATCAGTATCGTGTGTGTCTGCCTGTGTTTTGTGGGTCAGTATAGTGTGTGAATCTGCTTCATTTTCGGGTTTGTGTGGTCAGTATCGTGTATCTGCCTCTCATTTATTGGGTCAGTGTTGTGTTTGTCTGCCTCATCCTGTGGTTTTGTGAGATAAAATATTGTGTGTGTCTGTCTCTGGTTTGTGGGGTCATTACTGTGTGTGTCTGTCTCTGGTTTGTGGGGTCATTACTGTGTGTGTCTGCCTCTGGTTTGTGGGGTGATACTGCGCGCTGAGTCAGCACACTGTATATGTCTCGGCACGGTCCCTCTCACGCAGCCTGTGGTTTCATGGGTGAGTAGATTGCATGTATGACGCTTTAAAGGGACTGTCGTCTGGTCTTCTAAGATCGATGGGAAGTCACAGCCCCCAAAACATTTTCACATTGTACACGAAAAACATACAGACATTTGTCAGAGAGCTACGCAAACATACCACCTCCATTAAAGAGACTGGCGTGTTTGTTGTCAGGCTGTGGCTGGGATGCTGCCTCATCCCCTTCTGCCTAAACAGCTGCAAGGACGTGGTGCACATCTGCCCCAACTGCAGAGCCACCGTGGGCCGCTACAGCCGGTATTGAACAGGAGCTGCATGGCCTGCCCTTCGTTCGGGTCACGTAAAGGGGAGCCGGCTGTCCCCGTCAGGTCTCCGTGCTGACCGACAGGCGTTTGTCACGCTTTTTCCCGCACTCACACACAGCACAGCCACAGGGTTCCGCAACCAGCACGACGGTCGACGACCTCCCTGTCCACAGGGACCCTCACAACATTGTTATTGTTCCTACAATTGAAGGCTGTGATTTTCTTGTTGGAAGTTGAAACCAACCAGAGAATGGGCAAAGGTCGGGTGGGGCGTGGGGTTAGTTCTGCCAAACCTCTCATTTGCTTGTGCTGTTAGAAATAAATAAAGCCTGTTATGCTTTGTTTTCCGCGCGCGAACGAGTATATATATATATGTGTGTGTGTGTGTGTGTGTGTGTGTGTGTGTGTGTGTGTGTGTGTGTGTGTGTGTGTGTGTGTGTGTGTATGTGTGTGTGTGTGTGCGAGTGTGTGTATGTGTGCGTGCGTGCGTACGTGTGCGCGTGTGTTTGTGGGTGGGTGTGATCGTGTAGTTGTGTTAATAAAGCAGACAACAGAACGAATGAGAAGAGAAGAGAAGAGAAGAGAAGAGAAGAGAAGAGAAGAACTCGCTTGCTGGTAGACAGTCAAATCGTAACGTAAAAATGTTCACTGCCACAAAGCGCAAACATTGATGAAACGACAACAAATCAGACTCACACACACACACACAAACACACACACACACACACACACACACACACACACACACACACACACACACACACACACACACACACACACACACACTCACACGCACCCCCCCCCACACACACACACACTCAGTACACTGCTAGGTTTACAGACGTGGTCAAGCGCATAAGCTGTCTGTCAACAGTAAGGGCCAGCGCAGTATTTGTTGGGGCGGTTTGATATACTTATTCAACATATAGACTGTGCAGGCGTGCCCCGCTGATTGTGACAGCCGGGCCTACGTACGGTATGGGAACAGCCCAGAGAAGCCCGGGAAGGAGAAGAGGTGACAGCCGGGCCTACGTACTAGACCATGAGCCAGCCTATACCCCCCTCCCTCCCCCCCCCCCCCCCCCCCCGGGGATTTTACCACATGGTAATATCTGGGTACCTTGACCATCAAAGTACACAGTTCAGGTTGTCTGCAAGTGAGCTGTTGCTGTTTGTGTCTGTGGTTCTGGTTCTAATAAATGCACTATATGGAATTCCAAATTGCGATGACCTTGTCTCTAAGCAGCTCATTTATTATGGCAAAAAAAAGAAGAAGGCCAGTTCCATATATTATTTTATTGTTTGAACAGTTTAATATGTTGCAGCTTTCCGTATCTCTTTGTCTTAAATGTGTTCTTGTTATTAGGCACTGCGGACGCATAAATATTAAGGTCCCCTTTGTTAAAACCCCAGAGCTGACAAATATTTTTCTTTAAAAGCTCGGAGTAGGTCAGAATATAGCCAAGCATGCTTAGTCAGTGCCATAATTTCTTCCTTGTCTAATTTCCGCTTCCCCGGTGCAACTTCATTTTCCCCCTCCAAATCCTCTCCATACTTTTCAGTTGTGTTAGTCTTGGCTGAAGCGAATTCCCGCGTTAGCCTGCCTAATAAAATAGGTTCCACTGCTCATAGTCAATTGATTTAAGCAGGTTCTCATGTTGAGTGCCTCCAGAATATAAATAGGCACCAAAATGTGTGTTACTGTTCCTCAGAAAGGTGATTTAGACATACCTGTGATCTGATCAGTTGTTCTTTAATTTTGTACTGAATGCGTTACGGGGAATCTGTCTGGAAGTATTTTTCGCAGTTGTAGACAGTACAGTGATATGTGCTAATTATTGACTGTTTGGCTGGGATGTTTGCTATTGATTGTGTTCTGAGTAGAACAGTGAGCCAGCTTTTTGCTTGTGTTTTGGTTTCTTGCGTTTCGAACTGGTGTGAAGAAACTGTGACTGGTATTTGTCCTGAGGTGACCTTGTGCGGTTGACGAGACATACAAATCCAAGAAATAAATAACTTAAAACATGTGCAATCCTGATATGGTGGATGAAATATATGAGTATATGCCGAATCTGCATGGGAATCACACATTGTGATACTTTATGAATGACTGCAGAATTTCGAAAGAAACGAAACCATCAGAAGGGAGTGATGTAAGATCCTCAAAAAAGCGAGAATAGCTAATCCGTCGGCAACCACAGTGCTAGCTGTTGCCCAGTGACAGATGTCTTTTTGTGTGTGAAAAGACTCGAATACAAAGAAACAACATGTTGAAAACGTTAGTCAAATGTTTGACAAAAACAGCTGAGGATTCTGTCAAAGAAGCAACCAAAAGAAAACAAGATCAGCTCATCCTTTTGAAGGTGCAAGATACTGACTTGGCTGCTCGAGAAGCACATTACCATGCCACCTGTCGGAGAGATTACATTCGAGAGGATGACAGACACCAGGAAACCACCAAAGACACTAAAACCATTGAAGAGCTTCCCAACAAGACCATATATTTTCAGTACATCGTTCAGTATGCTATGGGCAGAATCGTTTAGAGATAAAGTGATTACCACATTAAGGAAAAATTATGAAACTGGAATATTCCATGCATCTTCTCTGTAGAGGTAAATAAGTGACAGATGTCAACAAAATGTGTCAACACACCTCATCCTTGTTGAACAGTCACAATGCCACCATGCAGAGATGCATTAATAATGCACATCGAAAGAGCCAACTTTCAAGCACTCTTGATATTCCGCAGTTAAGGCAACTAGAACCGTTCCTCGAGCAGATAGCCATAGCTTGCATACTGTAAATAGAAAAGTGGGAGGTATACCGGACAGACTGTTTCTTCATGCCGCAAGACCTGGTTGAAATCCAGGTAGAGCAGCCCCAAAAGGAAGATGACTATCAAGAATACACAGAGCTTGAGAATCTTGATGGCTTGATGGCTGACATATATGTCTAAGCTGGACATTCAGTGTCACTCAAAGTAAAGGACATTCAGGTTTGGCAACCTTCTATGGCACCGGCTTTGGTACCTGTGGCTGGGAAAAATACACTCAAGCTATAACGATAAGCAGTAAGAAATAAGGAGAGTAAAGCATTTGATATATATATATCAAAGTCAGTTAACAATTTCAGAAAGTCAATAATGATCAGTCAAATCACAATCAGTTTTGTGAATATCTTTGACGTTTCCTAGCTGTCCGTCTGTATTCTTGGCAGAATAGCAAAAAGCCTGCTGATTGCAAGCTGATACATGAAACTGTCCAGCAGTTGCATGGTGGATTAAGCCAAACCAGAGGTGCCATCCGGTGGCATCAGTTTAATGGCTCCTAAACCTAAACCTGTTGTATTCAGACATAACAAAGGCAAAACTAGTAAGTTTTACAACATCTGGCATGTTTCTTGCCTATCTTCCATGGGGTGTAGAATACTGTGAAACTGATTTCAGGTTAAATGGTGGTAGACCGATGAATAAGCCAGCACCAGCAGCGGTTTTGTGGAAGTAGTTTATTGAGGTTTGAACATATGTGCATTTTTGTAAAAAGTTGCTTAACTTTTGAACTTGAGTATATTCTGTTCCGTGACGTCATCCATTAATGCAGGTGTTAATCAAACATTCTCTGTGACTCTCTTACTCACCATGATACATTTGGTGGTAAATGAAGCACTTTTGTTCAATATTTTTCAATATTTTTACACGAGCATTGTACAAAATAATGCAATGTGACATTTTTCTTTTTTAATACTTTATTAATCCCAGGCGCCTAATTCAGGCCACCATACCTGGGTAAGACAACAGCAGCCGCAAGAGCAGTACTACCCATTGATACCAGCATGTGCAGTATTTTTGTGTGTCGAAACAACAGTATAGCTGCCTGTTGTTTGGGATTTATAAGGGACACGCCCATTTTAATACATGCGATTAAGCTGCTATGTACCATCTCAAATAATCCCTAAAAAAGCAGAGTAGTTCATCTTGCAGACAAGCAGATATTGAAAAGACACACTCTGAGCTATCCAAAAATCATTGTCTCCGAAAATCCCGGGGGGAGGGTTTCGATACCTGGCCCATGGACTATACGGTATGGGAACAGCCCAGAGAAGCCCAGGATGAGAGCAGACCTTGTGCAGGTGTAGCCTAGGGTGCCGGAAGGGAGGCCTTGACGCACTGAACTTCTAGATTTTAAACCGAAGTCCCTCGTGTGTATACGAATGCAAAAAGATCACCCAGGCCCACGCACGTTAAATATTCTGTGGTCCATGTCGTAGAACTGAAAACCTGAGAAGTTTGGCGCACATCCATTTTTAACAAGATTATTATGTTAATGTTATGATTATTATGCTTTTTGCATATTTTCCCCTCTCTCTGTTGCATTGTTGTTTAAAATTTGATCTAACCTTACTCCCTCCTCCCCCATTCTCTCTGTCTCTCTTACTTCAGAGACATATAATTATATGTTAAACTATGTATTCCCTAATTGTGAAAGCTTCATTAGCTTCTTCCATCTGGCTCCCGTTTTGTAATCTTTTTCTATTGTGTTCCCCCCCCCCCCCCCCACGCCCCTTCCACCCGCGCTCCCTTTTGTTGTTCGCTTTTTTTCCTTTCTTATAATGTCAATGTTTTATTATTATTAAGTTTATTATTTAAGTTCTAAGTTATTATTACAGTGTTTTATTATTATTTTTAAGTTTTGTTGTACGACTTGGTTGTGTTGTCATTGTATCAAGGACAGGTGGTCTGAAAGACATTCGTGCCTAAACCTTTATCCTTGTGTAATAAAGTTTAGTCAATCAGTCTCTCTCTCTCTCTCTCTCTCTCTCTCTCTCTCTCTCTCTCTCTCTCTCTCTCTCTCTCTCTCTCTCTCTCTCTCTCTCTCTCTCTCTCTCTCTCTCTCTCTCTCTCTCTCTCTCTCTCTCTCATTTTTTGGGGGTGGGGTAAGTTTCTTCTGGGCTATTTTACGGCTTCCATAACAATAATAATAAATAGCTCTTATAGAGGGCAAATCCTTTTGCAAAACAAAAACTCCCTGCGCTAGCACACACCATTTACACACATATACATTTTGACATACAAATATTCTATGCTCGCGGGAATGGCTTGCCTAGCATGTAGAAAGGCCTGTCTATAGAGGAAAGTCTTGAGCTGGGTTTTCAAAACCAGACAGAACTGGAATATTTCGCAGACTGGCAGGCAGCGAATTCCAGACAGATGGAGCTACGAAACTATGTGATCTATTTGCATGCGTATACACACCTCGGGACCTCCTCGGTCGTAAGGACGTTTGTAGGATTCGAGAAGTGGAGGTGATTAATGTCTGATGGTATATAGCAAGCTATAGTGAAGACCAAAAAGGATATGGCAAAATGGGTGTGGTGTTGACGTTGTTAGTGTCGGCTGTGGAGACCACGGCTGAGACACGGCAGAGCCCAGTTCAGTGTGCTCGGGATGCTGACGGGGTGGTAGGGCAGCGAGGAAAGGGCGGGGCCACTGAAACACAAACAGCGGACAAAGAGGCGTTGGGACACTCACGGTCTGCGTGGATATTTGGAAACAATTTCTTCCAAACACTTGCTGACTACGACAAATCTTACACAACTTGTGTTTCGTATTTTTGGGCAAACCACTGAAACCCATTCCGTAAGCTCTGTATATTCCTCTTCTGTCCATAACTTTACAATCGTTTGGAACAAACATATCCAGTTTAGTATTATGTACTGGAAGGGGTGTTTTATGAGAAAACTTAATAAAAATGATGACTATCAAGCCAAAATACTTTAATCTACAGTGCACTTCAACTTATTACGAAAGGATCGTTAATTTAAAACATTTAAAAAGAATGCCAAAAGCATAATTAATAATAAACAGATGCAGGAAACAAAATTCCATAATACGAATATCACGTGAGAAAACACGCACCTACATAAACTCCTTACCCAGCCCCCTTCCCCCCCCCCCCACACACACAGAGACTATCTACATATGAACCAAACACACCGACCCATCGCTGGACCCATACGCACCATTCAAACCTAATCAGACACTGAGAACCATGCAAAACGGTTAAAACACACCTATTGAGGAGTTGAACTGCATTGGGAACAAAAGAGTTTCCTGACTTGTTACTTTTGTGTGTCAAGGACCTGAAACGCCCCCCATGGGGCAAGCGTTCGAACTCCTCACACAGGGCATGTGCAGGGTCCATTAAAATAGATTTAGTAGTAATTTGCTCTGAGGACTTGATCATTGCCCTGGCCATGGACAGTTAGAGGGGTTAGGACATAAATATAGGTAGAAACTTCACAGCCAGAGCTGCCCCTCTCCCCCTCCAGAATGCTGTCAGGTCTAAACAGTTAAAGAAAGCTGGCCGAACCTGCCAATAGTATGTAGGACAAGGGGCTTAACCTGCCCCGTGTCTACAGACTAACACCAGCCGTACACCAAAGACTCGTACAGTCTTTCAGTTGACACTCTTTCCCTGCGCCGGTGCCAGCCCTCGCGCTAACCTAACCACAGCAGTCAGTTTAGTGTGTGGTCGGTCAAGCGAAACTGGTCAGCTGGGTGGAAACAGTGATCGGTCCCTAGCTGTGTGCTGTGGGTAGGGCTGCGTTATGCAATGCGTAGGCGACACCGCCACGCACGCCATATTCCATGGACCTATATAGGTCCATGCCATAGACCCCTGAATGCCAGCACGCCTTTGCACAGTGGGCGCGGGTTTAGAACAGATCGTCTCTTCGCGTATTATCATAACGTCATGGCTGCCACACCCAAGTCGCTTTGGACCGGGCGGGGGGCGGGGGTGGGTGGGTGGTGGGGGGTGGGGGGCAGACTATTTGTTGTCCATGATACATTTCTCTTTGATATAACCTTACTCCAGCATGCATTGTAATGCACGAATTAAGTAAACAATTCAAAGTTTAAGTTTTAATTTTTTTTTTTTTTAAATGCACACAATGTAGCTTCCACACTTTTGTTTTTGGTTTTTGTATTGAAATCTTGTTCTTCATACAGTACCTTCATATCTTCTAAATGATAACATTTTGTATCAATCAAATGTTGCAAGATTTCTAACATTTGCTAACCGAGCATAATTTGTAGTAATAAATAAATATAAAAAGGGCAGCCGTTATGTTATGCCTTATTTGTTTGTCTCTTCTTGACGTAGATATGCATTCTTCTGTACAGATTCAAATTTAGTATATACATACAGACATTTAGACCCCCCGGTCAGTTTTAGTGTGCCTACCCCCGTTATCAAAATACGTGTATTGCAGAATTGTTCTGGCCGGGCGAGAAGTGTACTATGGTCACCTGCTCTAGAAGGGTTTGGGTTCTGCCGTGTTCACCTTGATCTGCTTACAGTGAGTTGAAGCTGCCAGCTGTTGGCAAACAAGTACCACAGACTGGGTCCCGTTGCTGATCTTGGTTTTGGATTGGTAAGTGGAACATTCTGTGTATTGCTCCTTTCCTTCCTTCAGACGAATACCAGAGGGTACAGACAGGTAAGTCATTGAGGGGCTTCTAGCATTGTCGTATGACAGGCTGATAAACCGTGAAGTGGATTGTTATCTACCACATTATCATACAAACGTAGGCACTCTTAAAAGTCGTCCCAGGTTTTCGTCCGTCACGGTCAGTGTCTGACCGAAACGATCCGTGCTCGCCCTGTGCAGATTCTTTGGACAAATCTAAAAAAAGAGCAGCCAGCGACCGCCCAAGGTAACACAAACTCTCCTACATGTGTGACAATGCTACAACCCCCTTCACAGCTTAATAAACCATTGCGCCAGCGACGAAAGGTTATTTAGCAGTGACTGAATAGGTGTATTCTTCTGGCAAACCCCGGTTTTCAAGGGAGTGTAGAACTATTTTTCAGACTGAATTTTCCAGGTTGAAATGGCAGAAGTGTCACAATAAGCTTGTAGTAGTTGCCAGTTTATTATTACTTGGATGGTTTGTTGACAACTGGTCGTTTTCTACTGAATTTACATGGAACTTCTGGACATGGTTTTGTTCGTGTCTATTGCTTTTTTTGTTTTTGTTTTGCTTTTTGTTGTTGTTCTTGTTGCTGTTGTTGTGTTTTCGTTTTTGTTCCTCTTCTTGCGGTTTGTGCGTGCGTGTGTATGTGCGTGCGTGCGTGCGTGCGTGCGTGCGTGCGTGCGTGCGTGCGTGCGTGCGTGCGTGCGTGCGTGCGTGCGTGCGTGTGTGTGTGTGTGTGTGTGTGTGTGTGTGTGTGTGTGTGTGTGTGTGTGTGTGTGTGTGTGTGTGTGTGTGTGTGTGTGTTTCCTTCTCGTTCTTGTTTTTGTCATTGTTGGAATGGTTGTTTTTGTTGTCGTTGTTATTTGCTTTCCTCAGATGAACATCGTAGGTAAAAAGTACGAGGGAAGAAAAACCACCTGCAGACTATCTCGTTCCTTTCAGCGACCGCCATTACAATCAGCACAGTGACGGCCGAGGTGGCAGACTGTGGCAGGTCAATATTTGGTCACTTTCGCAATCGCAGCCGCCATTTTAGCCAGCTAGACAGGTGCAGCAGCACCACACGTCACGCGGCTTTGTGGCAACGTGTCGATGCCGCAACAGCCTTTTCACAGCAGTCTGCCCAGATAGGCTCAAATAATGCACTGTTTGGCGCAGGTTTCTCAAAGAGGCCGTTCTGGGATCTGCTTGTAGATTCGTCAGAGAAATTATATATTTGTGTCTCTCTCTGCCCCCCCCGTCTCCGTTTCTAGTCATTCTGTCTACAGGCTCTGAAATTTAGACAGTAATAGTTTCAAAGAATTTTCGTATTTTATTATGTTGCATTGAATTAGCTATGTTTGCCATCAGGGAAAGATTTGTGAATAAGCCGATTTGGGCTTAAATGTTTATCCTAGTGTAAAATTGTATCATCATCATCATCATTATCATCATCGTCATCATCTGTCTTTCTCTGTCTCTGTTTGTCTGTCGGCCTGTCTCTGCTTGTCTGTTTCCCTCTCTGTCTCTCTATACATGCTTATCTATTACCCTCGTAAATAAGGAATTTTATCTTATCTCTCTGTCTCTACCTTTCTGTTTCCGTCTCTGTCTGTCTGTCTCTCCCTCTCCCCCCCCCCCCCCCCCCACCGCGGCCCAGTCTTCTCCAGAGCAGTCTGAATTTACAATGTTTGTCTATCTATCTATCTATCTATCTATCTATCTATCTATCTATCTATCTATCTATCTATCTATCTATCTATCTATCTATCTATCTATCTATCTCATACATGTGTGTGTGTGTGTGTGTGTGTGTGTGTGTGTGTGTGTGTGTGTGTGTGTGTGTGTGTGTGTGTGTGTGTGTGTGTGTGTGTGTGTGTGTGTTTCAGGAGCCGAGTATCTAGTCCGACAGAATGTCGAAGGTGACACCCTTTAAGGAATCAGAGGCACCGCCTCTCTACAGTCCTGGACCCGCTGCCTACGAGGAGCCCGCCGCCCCTGGGCCCAGCAGTAAGCGTGCCAGACCGCAGCAGCAGCAGCACCACCACCAGCTCACTCACTTCACAACGCTTACCCCCCCCCCCCCCACCCTCCTGGCTGTGCTACGCAAGTCCATACGCTAAGATCAAAACATTTGAACATCGCTCTTTTTCCTATGCTGCTCCTTTTTGTCTGTCTCGTAAAATTAGACACACACAGTCAACCTCTGCACGTGAAACCCTCTGAAGACCCGTCTGATGATGATGAGTTGATGCTTAATGTCGTCAGATGTCATTTGACATATTAGGGACAAGTTGTGACCAATGCCGAAGCACGGTTCAATAAAAGCCACATACGCAAGGTGTATGCGTGTTTAGCTGTAACATGCCATCTGCACTTTTGGCAGAATGACCGGGATTTTTTACGTGCTACTGTGGTAACACGGGGGTGGAACGGATACCGAAATAAGAGTCAGCACAGAAAGTCGACCCTGGAGAAGAAAATTTTCCCGCCGTTCCAGCAGGGATTCGAACCCGCGACCTTTCAATCACGAGTCCGGCGCTCTAACCACTGAGCTAGACCCGTCTGTTTAAAACCTGATACTTATAGCCCCCTGCCCCTAAAACTTGTTCTTAAATTATTCGGTTGACTGACGTGCGCGCGTGTTGTGTGTGTGTGTGTGTGTGTGTGGGGGGGGGGTGTTATCGTGACGCACCCTGTCTGGTGCTGTGTCAGAAGGAAGTGACGTGTGTTTACCATGACGCACCCTGTCTTGTGTCGTGTCAGAGATTGGAGTGACGTATGTTTACCATGACGCACCCTTTCTGAACGGAGTGACGTGTGTGTACCGTGACGCGCCCTGTCTGTTGCCGTGTTGCAGCGGTGGTAATAGCGCATTCCAGTGTGCCGGAGAAACGGAGTGACGTGTGTTTACCGTGACGCGCCCTGTCTGGTGCTCTGTCAGAAGGAAGTGACGTGTGTTTCCCATGACGCACCCTGTCTTGTGCCGTGTCAGAGATTGGAGTGACATGTGTTTACCATGACGCACCCTGTCTTGTGCCGTGTCAGAGATTGGAATGACGTGTGTTTACCATGACGCATACTGTCTTGTGCCGTGTCAGAGATTGGATTGACGTATGTTTACCATGACGCACCCTGTCTTGTGCCGTGTCAGAGATTGGAGTGACGTATGTTTACCATGACGCACCCTGTCTGAACGGAGTGACGTGTGTTTACCGTGACGTGCCCTGTCTGGTGCCGTGTTGCAGCGGTGGTAATAGCGCATTCCAGTGTGCCGGAGAACGGAGTGACGTGTGTGTACCGTGACGTGCCCTGTCTGGTGGTGTGTCAGCACTGCAGAGCCACCGTCATCACCACCATGACCTCCTCTGTCGGCACCTACACCTTCTTCATCTGCGGCATCTTCATCTTGCTCGGGTAGGTCTTTGACTTCTGCACATACGCCATCTTCATCTTGATGGGGTAGATCTTTACACGTCGGAATAATTATTGCTTTGGACCATTCCTCCGGGAACATACCCTTACCAAATAGTACATTAAAGACATTCTTCAAATAAGGAACGATCACTGGTTCCGCCACTTTGAGCATTTCTGCTAGAATACAGTCTGGTCCCGCTGACTTACCAGCTTTCAAATGTCTGGTTGCATTCCTTACTTCTTGCTCAGTTATCTCACAATCTAGTATGTCATCAAAGGTCTCTTCTTCCTGAATGCCATCATTGCTTTCCACGTTACTATCACTGACTGTGTTTTTGGTACTTTCGTTAAAAACTCGGTCAAAGTGGTCTAACCATTCTTTTGTCTGAATATTATTGACTAAAGTTCTCCGCTTTCTATGTTTTCTTCCTTCCTTCCAAAAATCTGAGGAATTTTTCACAGACTCAAGCAAGGCAGATGCTGATGCTTTCTTATCTTCTCTCTTCTTGTTTTCTATTAAACATTTATATTCTTTGCGTTGTTTTGAATACAGGTCAAAATCATCATCGTTTCTGGTTCTCCTAAATCGTCTTAGACACTGTTTTACTTCTTTTTTCTTGGAATGGCAGTCCTTATCAAACCATTTATTATCATACTTTTTCTTTCCCGTATTGTTACCTTTCGTTTTCATACCATTAGCTGCTTGCAGTAATGCTTCTGTGAAAATCTCAAGTGACTTCGCAGGACAATCTTCTGTGAGATTCTGTGCTTCAACCATCCTTTCCCTATATACCTGAGATAATAGATTTTCTTGAAACTGATCTATTCTGTCTACATGCCAAATATATTTGTCCCTTTTCACAGCTTCTTCTTCAACGTTTGCACGTTTGCTTAGGATGATTAGGGGCATTTACGCCACCGTGCAAACTTGTGTAATGAGTAAATTAGGTTTAAGTGACTTCTTTGAATGTTTTCAAGGTCTGAAACAAGGGTGTATTTTGAGCCCAGTATTGTTTTCCATGCTAATAAATGAACTCGCAAATGAAATCTTAGAAAAGGGTAAACATGGAGTCTCTCTAGGTCCAGCAGAGATAGAACTGTTTCTACTTCTGTTTGCGGACGACCTTACTTTACTTTCATCGACTGTAATTGGGCTACAAAACCAGATGAATGTGCTGCAAGAGGCAACCCAAAGGTTAGGATTAACAGTAAA
>OY757548.1:16086999-16106999 GCA_963584105.1 Alviniconcha strummeri | reverse complement strand
TCATGTGACGAGGAAGAAGTTTCGTGCTGTGATGTGTTGTGTACGTCTCGATATTCGTGTTCATGTGCACAGGGCTCTGGGGTTTTGTTAAACAGTTCGAAGCCAAAATCAATAAAGTCACTTGCCTGTTGATTTTTCAGTCCATTCATCTGACGTTCTTTCTGTTGCTGTATTCTTCTGCTCTTTTCTTGTCTCTGTTTTGTTGACTTGGCGGCTTCCGTCTGTACTGCTGCACCGTGTGAGTGTTGTGTTCAGCCATGGAGGTCAAAGCTGTCAGACGAAGCACGAATACTGTTTTTGATCCCTCACTGGAAACTTTCCACGAAGACAGCTGGTTTTCCATCAGCAGGACCTTTAGGGTTCCTTCTACAGCGGCTGGAAGTCCAGCAACTTGCATTTTGATGTAGAAACTAGAGTTCAGCTAAATATTTAGCAGCAGCTCAGATTTCTTCGTCCTGCCCGGTCACGGTGTATCACGTGATCCCGAGAGAGAGAGAGAGAGAGAGAGAGAGAGAGAGAGAGAGAGAGAGAGAGAGAGAGAGAGAGAGAGAGAGAGAGAGAGAGAGAGAGAGAGAGAGAGAGAGACAGACAGACAGACAGACAGACAGACAGACAGACAGGCAGGCAGACAGGCAGGCAGGCAGGCAGACAGAGACAGGCAGACAGACAGAGACAGGCAGACAGTGACAGGCAGACAGAGACGGCCACACAGACACAGAGACAGAGACACACGGAGAAGGACAGAGACAGAGATCTGAAGACAGACACAGGGGAGAGAGAGACACAGAGAGAGAGAGAGAGAGAGGGGGGGGGGGAGAAAGAGAGAGAGCCCTCCAGGCTTAATTCAAGTAATAAAAGAGGAGGCCTTTGATAGCCCTGGGTTCATCTCAGCAGACGGGACCTTCATTTCCACGTGCGTGCTACCTTAAAGTGGAAAATTAAAGACAGTTTGTTTTTGTTTTTGTTTTTCCGCACGTTTTCCTGTTAGTCAGAGTGAGATAGCCCACGAATGCAGCCAGCCAAATGTGTTTTTGGTCCTGGAAGACGGCAGACAGAAATTAATGCTCACCGAGGGCGTTCACTATCGTTATTATATACTCACGTGGAACGAACTCAGTGGAATCTGAAAACCTACGGCGTTGGCGCCTGGTGCCACTTTGCTCTTCTTGGACACTTCCTGCATTCTGTTGCTGGCCATACACCCTCTGGAAAGCCTAAAAAAATATTTACAACAAAAGCATGTTCTAGCGTAGTAATACTTGCAAATATAAAGCGGCCGTGAAGAGTGATTAAATGTCATGCTGGTTCAAGCAGGCGTTTTAAGGCGCTAAGACACGAGCCGTTTCGGCCGTATGGTTGAGGTGGACCGTTCGAACATCATGTAGTCGGACCCGTTTGTTTTACACGTACTGGTGGCTGTCACACGATACAGTTGAAACTGACGGGTTAAGGCAAGGGGAAGGTCGACAAATTCAACCATGCCGCTACTCGAGTTACCATCCCTTGTGACCTCCAGCGTTTCCCTAACTTCAGTACAGACGGCAGGCACTCATTGGCTGGTGAATGCAGTTCACACGTTTGGAATTCAGCATGCTGTATTTGGAATGGACAGGTTGAAAACGACACGCCGAGGCGTTTCAACTGTACGGCTATGCTAATACACGATCCGTTTCAGATCAGGTTTGGACGGTCCTTCTCAAGCATACGGCCGAAACGACTCGTTTACCCATTATCAGCGCATTTAGATAATCTAATGGCTTATCACATTAGATATTCTTCCCTTTCTCATCGTCATCCTCCTCAGTCAACAGTATTTTTTACTGCTATGTGGCAAGTAAAATATACATACACATGGAATGAGGCATGGTGTTGAGAGCATTCATAATCATACACACATTCACAATAACATTAACAGGTTAACAGGTTGACCTTAATAATAGGTCTTATTAAGTTATTTACTTAGATAGTTCGTTTTTGGACTGTAACGTCCAGTAAACCACCCTGCAGTACGATGTCACTCACTTAGCTAGTTCGTTCTTGGTTTGTAACGTTCCGTGAACCGCACTGGAGTACGATGTACATGCAGCCTGTTTCATTTTAAATGCAGAAAGTACTCACGATGAAGAAGCAGGAACAAACTGAAGTATATCATTTTTAGGGAAGCTCTCGATGTCATTTCTATTTAGCAACACAAACCTGAATAGTTTGTTGGTCCTTCTGGTAGAGAACGATCCTGATCTCCCTCAGAGAGGTGGATGGATTGTTCCGCCCAAATGTGTCTATCGCTGTCAGCATGATCTGTGCCACTGTATCCCGGGGGTATCCAAGTTGCCCCGTGCCCAAGGCCGGGAAAGCGATGGAGGAGAATCCGCTCTGACTGGCCATCGACAGACAACCAGTCACCAGCTCATACAAAATCTGGATGGACGAGAGAGGCAGAGAGAAAAAACAAAACATTAGCCATAAACTGCCTTCTGTGACATTTTCTAGACTGGCTACCGACCAACTGCAAAAATATATTAACGTTTCAAAATCAAGGTGATCCATAGAACCTTTTAGACGAGTACATATAAAAGCGATCAACAACAACAACATACATAAAGTCAAAGACCGAAAATAAAGACCGAAACTATTTTCATTGTGGAAGGGCACATTTTTTCCCCCAACAGTGATCACCACTGTTGGGAAAGAAATGTGTCTGTAAAGCCTACCTGTGTGGCTTGTGGGTCTGACCATTGACACAATGCCAGGTGGTACACGACACGACATCCTAGTCCATGACCTGCAGTCTCCGCCACCTCCCCGACCTTGATGCCCTGGGGGTACTTGTTCTTGCACTCGTCTTGGAGACCTTGACCTCCCTTAGCCAACATGGAGGCTGAGACGGCGCCCTTGTTCAGGTCGAGGTTAGTGGCTGTGCTGTTCACCAGGACGTCAGCCTGAAAAGAAACACCGTGGATTGTGCACAGTATACACTCAGTTTGCGAGCTACTATTGCTTGATTTTGGACCATGCGTTAGGTTTTCAGGCGCATAGAAATTAAAGCTGTCTCTGCATGAACTCTCGATCAGAGCCCGCAGAGATTCCTCACTCCAGTTTGGAGTTGGTAACAAAATAGCTTTGCATGCTTCTCCTGCTGCCTCGAGTTCATGCACCCTGCCACGGTAGTCAAAGAAGAAGAAGAAGAAGAAGAAGAAGAAGAAGAAGAAGAAGAAGAAGAAAAAGAAGAAGAAAAATAGCAGCAGCAAACGCATAAGTTAAAAAAAGTTACAGATGTCACTTTCTGCTGGATTCCTTCACATTGTGGTCTAACTTTCAATGAATAGGCTGACAGAACAGCAAACAAGGCGCCAGCAACACCAGTCAACAGAATTAGATGTTCCGTTGTCTTTAAAGATGTGCCACATTACTGAAAATGACTGCAGATAAGTGCTTTTTTATTTTTAAGTTTTGGTATTGTTTTGGTGTGAGCTTATGAGAGATGCCATTACCTTGATAATTGCAAGATCAGTCCAGTACAACATAATTATGTGAAAAAATTTTAAAGAAAAAGGAAGAAAAAGAAGAAGTAGCAGCAACAACAACAATTAAGTAACAGCAATTACGGCCTTACCTGATGATAGGCGATTTCACCTTCCACAATGAGCGCCTTGGTGACATCAGGATCACTGACCACAGCTGTTGTCACAGGGGCGTCAGAGGACGGGATACCAACGGCTGCCTGGTTGCCTAGGATACAAACAGTTCAGAAAACCTATGCAAAGATGTGGATGGAAATATGTCCGTCTCCAATGGCCTGTTTATCTTCACTACCCAAAATATTTTCTGGCGTCATTCCCCCCCCCCACCCCCACCGCAACCTCCCTTGCACTGTTTCGCCCCCGTCCACCCTCAATGAAAACTTCAAAATGATTACTTGAGTGGTTGGACGGAGTGACTGCATATGACTGACTGGCTGACTATCTGGCTAACTAGGCCTTGCATCGACTCACCGATGAATGACAAAGTAAACTAAGCAGGGCACAAGCCTGACAGAAACGAACATAGGAAACCCAGTATTACCGGTGTTACCAAGGATTTAGGGCTTTACTGGGCTTTTTGCCTCTGGGGGCTAGAAAGCAAAGTTACATTCACACCATACATTCCTTATAAATAAGTACATAACTACTGATAATATATTACTACAGCACTTTACACATTAGACGAGAACAAGGGCTCAAACACAAATCAAAGTTGTTGTAAATCTGAAACAGAATGAGGCCCAGAGCGCTCGTGCAGGATCAATACACAAGGGAGTTAATTAGTGCTCGAAAGACGTCACACAAGCACAACAACAAAGACCTGAGTCGCCTTCGGTAACTACACCTGGCATGCGTGTAAATACAAGGTAGATAACCTCCACCAGAGGTACAGCCTTATTGTTGATCAGATGTACCTCTGGTGGAGTTTATGTACGGTCATTTAAAGTACTAGATGATTAAGAAGAAAAAGTTGGTGGAGTTTATGTACCCTGTGTCTTGTGTACCTTGTGTATGGTGGAGTTTATGTACCCTCACTTTACATAGCGAATGTATCTCTGATAGAGCTTATGTACCTTGTATTTACATGCATGCCAGGTGAAAGTTACTGAAGCCTTTATTGTTGTGCTTGTGTGACGTCTTTCGAGCGCTAATTAACTCCCTTGCGGGTTGATTCAAAGTTGTAAATAACTAAGACGCACAAAGTGCAGTACCAAGCTTGTAAGTATGACCTCGTAAAAAAAAATTACCGTGTGTACTTCCCCCTTTGAAGAGTCTTTCCACTTGGCGGAATTCCTGCGTGTGAAGTAATGGGAAAAGAACATTACAAAAATATCTCAAAAGCAAACTGTCTGTCTGTCTGTCTGTCTCTTTCTTTGTCTCAACCCCCCTCACCCCCGTCCCATGTCTCATATAAACATTCTCAATTCATTTAGCTTTCTCTCTCCCCCTGAACCCTTTAATTGTGACGTGTGTCAAAAATAGCTGATTAGACTTTTACTTGCCATTATTGTTGATTACATTAATCTTGTGTCGTCCGGGTATGGCTTTCGTGGCGCCATTCAGTGACAAATTCCTCTGTTTCTGTTTCTCTGCTTGTTTCTTTTTGAGAGCGAAAGTGTGTGTGTGTGTGTGTGTGTGTGTGTGTGTGTGCGTGCGTGCGTGCGTGCGTGCGTGCGTGCGTGCGTGCGTGCGTGTGTGCGTGTGTGTGTGTGTGTGTGAGAGAGAGAGAGAGAGAGAGAGAGAGAGAGAGAGAGAGAGAGAGAGAGAGAGAGAGAGAGAGAGAGAGAGAGAGAGAGAGAGAGAGAGAACAAAAAAGCCTCTAAACGCACCATCCACAACATTAACGTTTCCAAACACCTGTGCTTAAGAAGATTCATCTGCTAACTGGCTCATGCATGTAGTGACATTGTGGCCTACAGTTCTTCTGTGCCCTGAGAACAGCATACCCGTTGCAAAAACAATACGGCCTGGCACAGTGTACGTGTACATTGCTTCCTCTTACTTGAATGGTTTGTTGGTCCTTCTGGTAGAGAACGATCCTGACCTCCCTGAGAGAGGTGGATGGATTGCTCCTCTCAAACGTGTCTATCGCTGTCAGCATAGTTTGTGCCACTGTATCCCGGGGGTATCCAAGTTGCCCCGTGCCCAGGGTCGGGAAAGCGATGGAGGTGAATCCGCTCTGACTGGCCATCGACAGACAGCGAGTCACCAACTGATCCAGAATCTGTATGGACGACAAAGAGAGAGGGGGATGAGAGAGAAAGAGAGGGGGGAGTGGGGTGGGTGGGAGGAGAGCATAAGGTAGATTGTTCCAAGGTAATATAGCTTGCTAGGAGGCGCGTCGACCATAAGACTTGCGATGAGCCGATGGAAGACGAAGGAGTAGAGTATCAGCAGACGAGCGGAGTTGGCGAGACGGAATACACAGCTGAATGAGCTCAGAGAGACAGAAAGGGGCTTGGATGCTGAATGACTTAAAGGTAAGAATAATAATTTTGTACTGGTCACGTAACAAGAATCCAGTGAAGGATCAGAGTTATGTGGTCAGACCTTGCAGAATGGAATATAAAGTGTCCACCAATTCGTCTTCTTTCGTATAGTGTCCAACTTCAACATTCTGAATGCTGACACTCTTAGTGCATACTGGGTTATTTGGGTGTTTTCATAATCCACCGTACATGACATGGACCACAGGATCTTTAATGTGCGTATGTGGTATTTATGCATGTATATACATACGGGGGTCCTAGGTTTATAGTCTCATCCGAAGGACTTTCGTAGATTCTGCACAGAATGTGACTCCAGAGAAATCTCAGGGTAGGTGCAAAGCCTAGCATTTAACGGTCACCCATCCATTTGATGACCATGCTCCATCGTGCTTAACACTGGCTTTCGAGAACAAGTTCTCTTGCTCTGCGCCACTGACTCTTCAGTTAAAACACATGGAGAAACATGGTGGAATGTGGCGAATGCGAAATAAAAGTATAATAATAGATTATTTAAGGCGCCCCATCTTATGAGAGGCCGGAGCGCATACAAAGACGTGACGATACGCTTATTTCATCTCTCTCTCTCTCTCTCTCTCTCTCTCTCTCTCTCTCTCTCTCTCTCTCTCTCTCTCTCTCTCTCTCTCTCACACACACACACACACACACACACACACACACACACACACACACACACACACACACACACACACACACACACACACACTCTATAGATACACTCATTACTGGTGATGGGTTGGTACAATGAGAAAAAGAAGAAGAAAACAACAGATCAGTATGCAGAAGAGAAGAGGTGGGTTTTCAGTTTTGACTTAAAAGAAGAGAATGAAGACGAAGTACCCTCTGAGTACCCAGACATACCTTCTTTGCTTTGTAATGGGCTACGTGCTCCAGTAAAGGAGTATATTCATAAAATTATTATACCAAATTAATGTTTCCTCACTTGATTCGGGAGAAGGTTAGAGTATGGACACAATTTACATGATTCACTCGCTTGCGTGTCTGGTTCATCCAACGTCTTTTAAAAAAACTTTTTTTTATACCACAAATGTCTTCAAACATAAAGTGAAGTGTGACATAGGCACTACTCAGAATCGGTCTTTTTGCTTGTGATTTGAGTGTTTCGCAGTGATAATAAACTATATAGTTGACTGGCTGGTGATAAATATCAAGAGTGAAACCAGCAGTGCAATGCCCCTTAAAAGGCACCTATCTGAGAAGGACTATGGGTCCGTGTTCGTCCTTAATGCTACTGATTTAATACCTGTGTGGCTTGTGGGTCTGACCATTGACACAATGCCAGGTGGTACACGACACGACATCCTAATCCATGACCCGCAGTCTCCGCCACCTCCCCGACCTTGATGCCCTGGGGGTACTTTTTTTTGCACTCGTCCTGAAGACCGTGACCTCCTTTGGCCAGCATGGCGGCCGAGACAGCGCCGTTCTTTAGGTCAAGGTCAGTGGCTGAGGTGTTCACTAAAACATCAGCCTGCAACACATAATTATCGTCGGTTAGGAGAAAAGCGGACAACTAGATGCGATTTTCTGTTGATCTTGTGCAGCAGGAATAGCTAATAATGATACTGATAATAAGAAGGATGAATACTTAGAGCGCCTACCCTGCACAGGCCCTAGGTGCTTACACATTCTGTAAATGTACATATTTGGAAAATTCAATGCATGCAACACGAACACACACACACGCACGCGCGCGCGCGCGCGCGCGCACACACACACTCACACACACATACACACACACACACACACACACACACACACACACACACACACACACACACACACACACACACACACACACACACACACACAGCCGTACATCAGGACAATGGGACTGAAGAAAATAAAAATAAAATTTAATGAGAGGCTTCCAAGAAAGATCTAAAAGAAATGACAAAGGCAGAATGACGGACAGAAACGGGGCTAACTGGAGCCAGGACGTCAGCCTGAAATGAACATCGTCGGCTACTGTTTAGCATCATTCTAGCCGAAGTGTCACTACATTACGTCCAATACAGAACCCTAAAAACAACAAGCAGCTGTATATTTTTGCTAAAGCGGCACTAACCTCTTTCATGAACACAACTGAAAACCTTCAGTTATAGTCAATGTCTTTGTTAGATTTCCATGTGTGTGGACACGAAAACAACATAGCTCAGCCAAAAGCAGGTAGGTGTCCTCGTTCTACACCTCATTTTTCATCATTTAACTGTTGTCTAAGTGTTGTTTTGTAACTTCGAAAAGGGGATTACCCCTAAAAATCGCATTCTGTGTTTTGTGTTAATAAATAGCGTTCCTTGTAACCTTTTAAGTGTTTGGCTATTGTTATCTGTTTGCTAAAATGATCCGTGGCAGACAAACAGTTACAGCTTTCTCACAATGTCCTTGTTCAGTATGCACAACAGACTTATCACAGTATCAGTCAGTTTGACTTGATATGAACAAAGCTCAGTATCTAATGTAACCGAGTGCATTGTTCGTGTTCCGGGCCATGACCCTTTAACCTTTTTTTCCTGTCGTCCCTTCTCTTTTTTGATTCAGCGGGAGTTTTATGGCCGTAATTATCTGAAGTGTTAAAACTTGCACGCTGGGCCCGCAGCGTCCATAGTTCAGGAGCTGTGTGAGAGTCGAGGTGGCCGTCCTGGGCTGTCCGTCCTAACGAGCCTTATGGTTTCCATGGACATAAAGCTATTGGGCGATTCAGGCGGGGTTGTTAACTCCCTTGACTTTTGCCCGGCATCGCTTAGGTCCGTTGGCTGCTTTTACTTCCGGTGCGTACTTTCTTCACAATGGAAGGCGGTGACAGTGTATTTGCGAATTTTACACTGCCAACTTTAAAGGCATTTTTGGGGGCCCGTAATCATAATGTGTCTGGCAATAAGCAATAACTTGTTGCTCGTGCTATAGGATGCCCCAAAACGCATTTTTTCTACGAACTCGCGATCTTCTGGTCAGCGAAAAAACGACGCAAAGACACTTTTTTTCCATCCTCCATCCCCTTTTTCACGGTAATTTTTGCAGCTGCAACAGTATTGGCATTTGTACTGCTTCGCGATTCTAGGTTCAACTTCCACTGTTATACACAGCGTGAAGCAACGCCTACTCAAAAATCGGCCCGGAAGTGCGCTGCGACCTCTCGCGACATCTTGCGCGAAAGATTACAAAGCGCACTCACAAGCGCATTAGCAAACCAGCTTCGCCGAATCGCCCAATGTTGAACCATGCTTCGGCATTGGTCTCTAAAACGTCAACCGACATCCGAGGACATTAAGCAACACAACTGAACCGAAACGCAGCGTCCTCTTTCCCCCAGTGTCCCCGCAAAGCCCTGCAGAGGCAGGTAGTTTATTTGCTGCTGCGGTCTGGACACCCATGTGTTCATCTCAGGGGAGAGCCTGTAAGTAGTTATTTTTCTATGGCTTGTTGTTCTGTTGTTTCTCATTGATGTAAATGATGTATGTAGTACGTGCCTTGATTTTCGTTCCAACATAATTATGAGAAACTTCGGCGTGATTGCCGCGGCCCGGTTGCAGCCATGGCGTCAGTGTACGTTGTATGTGTGTTCAAATTTCAAGCCTTTATGCTGCCAAGTGGCCAGTGCTTCTAACATGTATGCAGCTAACCCTGATTAGCTGATATGTAGCTAGTACGTTATGCTGCCATTGTTGGATGTTCCGTTTGAGTAATACTTTGCCGATGCAAAGTTATCCCTCTAAAGTATGGTTCCATTGTGTGGCCGTGAGTCTCTGCGCGGCACAACTTATTTGTTTCCTACCGATCTTTTTTTTTCTACATCAAATCGGTGGTATATCATAGCTAACACTTTGAAGATGTTTACTTCATAGTTGTCGAATGTTCATTTTAATAGTTGAGTATGGTTTAGTGCATAGGGGTGATTGTTTAAACAATGAGACACGTAATTTCTGTTTTGGTCCGGGTCTTGGGCGCGCAGACTTTCACTCTGCTTAGTTTGAAGCCTTTCCGGGTCTTTGTGCGTGTACCCGAACTGGTCGGTGATGCGCGTCAGTAGCGGTAACTAGGTCTTTGTGTCTGTTCACTAACCGAGCAGACAGCTGCAGCCAGACTGACTGATTTTTGCTGCTTAACGTCCACGGAGGAGAGAAGGCCTATTAGGGACGGGGACGAGTGGGAAAGGGGGACAGAAGAGTGAAACCTCGAAACAGGCGCCAACCCGGAAGACCAAGGCTGCCGTGGACCGCCGCCAGAACAACAGGATGTTAAGGCAGTGTCACAAAGACACTGTCCGTAGCTCCGCCTTTGGGAAACAACTGAAGCAAAAGAAGTCCAACCCTCTCTCTCTCTCTAGCCCAGCACCACCTCCCTGCTCTTGGTCTCTTCTGGGCTAGCTTCTTCGTGGGAGTCTAGCTCACCTCCCTCCTCTTGATCTCGCCTCTTGATGCTATGTCTTTAATACTCACCGCGACATTTTGAGATACTTTTTTTTTTAAAGTGCAAATCATGCACGCAATTTATGTGCTTGATTGTTAATAAATGTGTCACAGTTACCATCATGTATTATAGTAACCTAAAGGTAAACTACATGGTTACTGCATTTATTAGATAATTGCTGTTGTTTAGGCTTTACTTTTGCTTTCATGTTCTAAATGTCTTGTTTGCTTGTGTCTTTTCCAACACAGACACTTTCCTGGTTGGTGTAAATAAAAGTTATGTTATAGCAACCTCTGACTTGTGACATCATTAGTACTTCCAACCTGCTTCCCTCACTCCCCACCCCGCTCCACTGCACTAACGTTATACTTACACTATGGTTTGCAATTTCTCCTTGAACGATTGATACCTTTAGACGACTGTCACTGAGGGATGTCTTCTCGACAGTGCCTGATATTCAAAACAAAAAGAACATCACAATTATGTGCGTGGAACATGCAAAATGGTCATAAATCAATATATCTATCCGCTCATGATAAATCTCAAAGACAGACAGAGACAAGAGACAGAGATTTACACCCTTATAGAGACATACACACACGCACGCACGTGCGCGCACACGCGACTATGCAAATGCCCACAAATGCACCCCCTCTCCACACACACACACATGCACACCTCCCCCCAACCCCCAGCTCCTTACCACCACTCCCTCTCACACACACACACACACACATACACACACACACACACACACACACACACACACACACACACACACACACACACACACACACACACACACACTCACCAGTCTTGTTCTGCTGTGGGAAAAATTCCTTCAGCGCGTTGTTCAGATGCTTAACAGTGTCGTGCAAGACATCACACAGAACGACACGCTTGACGCTGCCGTCAGGATGAGCGTCAACGTAGTTCTTCACAGCCTGGACGATGACACGCGCGGCCTCAGCTGCCGGGTAGCCGAAAATCCCACTGCTGATCGTAGGAATGGCAATGGAAACGAAGTTCTGAGCATCTGCTGTTTGCAGGCAGTTGGTGACGGTTTGGCGCAAGATGTCAGCCTCCCCCTTTCCGCCTCCTCCGTATCTGGGACCCACTGTGTGAATGATGGCCCTGCAGGGGAGGTTGCCCGGTCCGGACAGGAGAACTCCTCCAGTTGGGACCCTTCCGCCTTTCATTTTCTTTAGTTGCCTGTGGCACTCGTCTTGAATGCTCTTCCCACCTGCAAGGAGTGTATTAATTATAATATGTGTACTGCACTGATATGGGCAGCTGTATTGGCCATTTAATGTTTCATCAGTTGTGAGGGACAACAACAATTATTGAAGAGAGACATCTGAATCTGTGAGCAAGTCTGTCTACCTCTGAGCTTGCTTTTTTTTCTCTCCAAGAGGACAGAGCCCTCGTCAATCTGATTCAAGATTCTTTTAAATTATTTGATTCTAGCTTGCAAATTAGGCTCAAACTTTTTTTTAGCCCCCCCCCCCACCTCCTCGAATAAGCAATTGATTAATGCAGTTTCACAGAGTTCCTGCAAATGTACAGAAACAATGGGATTAAAAAATAAAATAGAAAAAATAGACATACATGTAGGAGTAAATGAGCAAGTAAATACAAGGTACAGAAATGCCACCAGAAAAAGAAGAAGCAAAAAGCAAACAAACAAACAAACAAAACACACACACAAAAACAACGACAACAACAACAGCAACCGCAACAACAACAACAACAACAACAACAACAACAACACACACACACACACACACACACACACACACACACAACACACACACACACACACACACACACACACACACACACACACACACACACACACACACACAGAGCAAAGAAAAGAAAAGAAAAACAACAACAAAATTTTAAAGCCGCCCATATATACCTTTGTCTACGATGACTTTGGCTAGACCCCCTGCGTGGTCCATTCTCTCGTTAGCCGTGTTGACAATGACGTCCACTGTCAGCTCTGTGATGTCGGCTCGCAGCGCTAACACCGACACTCCCCCTGCAGACTGGACATTGCTTGGCCCCACTGTTACGTCAGGGTCGCTCTGAAACGGGTGTCCCGGGGGTCGGGAACTGGTCCCTGACTGCACGAGAATCTGCATCAATGTTCAGTGTAACGATGTGTTCAGTGTATACATCACATTTCGTTAAACCTTTCCCTTCAGTTAGGACATGCAACCACTGTTTTAAGAGTAATGGTCACAAGAACATGCAATTAAATGCCACCTTCTGTGAAACCTTTCCTTTCGCTAATGACAGCCACTGTTTTAAAAGTAACGGTGGCGTGAAGAAAGGCCATGCAATTAACACAACTTTTTGTGAAACATTTTGCTTAAAAAACGTCAGCCACTGTTTCAAGAGTAATGGTGACAAGAAAGCCCATGCAATTACACACCGCTTTTTGTGAAACAATTTTCCTCACTAAGGAATGACTGATACAGTGTGAAGAAGGGCAATGCGGTTAATTAAACACCACTAAAGAGTCAGACAAACGAAGAGTTTTTCTTGCCTCTATTTTATCTGCCTCTCTTACTTGAAAGGGAATTAACATCTCTCTCGCCAATAACCAGCCCAAACGGAACATACCTCTACCCCAACTCCCACCCAATACTAAGAAGAGGAAAAGAAAGAAAAAAGAAAAGAAAACGAAAACATACAAACAAACAAAAGACCTGCACCTTACCTGCACACCAGCAGGCTCACGTTCTCGACCAAGAACACAGTGATGGATACGAGAGAAATCGTCCACCTCGCCTTTGTATTTCCTCTTATTGAGGAACTTGACCTTCACCTGTTCTTGCACAGTTTCTTCATGAACAATCACCTGCCTCTCGAGTGCCTCCAGCTTCCCCCGGACTTGTTGCAGTCCCATCTGTGTACCAGACACCTGTATTTTTGTCTCTTCATCGATGAGCTCAATCTGCACCCCGAAAACTTTAAACTCCTCGGCGAGAGCCTCCCGCTTCCTTTTGTCAAGGAGAGAGCACACCACCTTCTGCCGGCTGGGAGAGCAAAAGAGTACTTCCACGTGGATGCTATTCTCATCAACGAACGTTTTTACTGCTGACGCCACGCTGCTCAGGATGTGGTCGAGAAAGGTGATGCAGAACTGACCACCTGGCGTCACACCGAAGGCGAGAACACCGGGGTATTTACTCAACCATCTGTTTTGCATGTTCACCCCTTCGGGAGTTTGCAGAATTTCTAAAACCTCCGGGCATACTTTCTCAACAACAGAGTCTTGCATGACCTGGACAGCATTTTGGATGTCCTTGTCTTTCAAGCCGTAGACTTCAACGCCGTCGTCTGTCGTCTCCCACGATGCCACGATTCCCTCTTTGCGGAATTTCCCCGCTAGTTCTCGTCGTGTTTCCAAGCTGCTCAACACTTTTCGTTTGTTCTCGGACATGTTGGGCATAGTGCAAGACTTTCTGGAGTCGAATAGCTCGTACATGTCTCTCTGTGCTTGGATCACGTCTTCTTTCAGCCCATGAAATGTAACCAGGTGGGTTTGTGTGTCGATGGTCACGCTGAGGCTTTTGTCGTTGCTCTTAACGTTTTTGCAAAATGCCGATGCATCCAGAAGAAACAGCTTAGAAGGTTTGAGTTTTTTCGTTTCTGTGATCTTTTGGGTCTCTAGGTTCAGCTTGTGGTCGCACTTACTGATCACTTCATCAATCGATCGAATTATTTGATCTACATCTGTTTCCATACCAACCACACGAAGAATCCTTTTTTCTGGAATCTTCTCGAGCACAGCACGGTCGCAGTCACTGGAAATGCCTGTCAAGCCTTTCAATACATCATTCCACATCTCCTCTGGGACCTGGCGTGTGTCCACTTTCAGTAGCTTTAAGTTTGAATCCACGACTGTTTCCACATCCACTTTCCATGTGCGGGATTTGGCTCGAGACTTTACGTCATCTGCTGTTAAAGTGCATTCCACTATCAGACTGTCATCAGTAAACCTTGGGCGCGCGTGCTCCACAGAAAGCAGGTTTACGAAACCCTCTTTCACTTTTACCGAATCTCGGAGAAACTGAAATTTGAGGCATTTGCATTCGTCATCGGTCATTTTCAAGGTCAGCGGTTCTGGACATTCAAAGTTTCTGTCAGTTCCTCCAGAAGGTCCAAGGCAGCGGAAGTACAGCTTCACCTGCACCTTTTTGCCGTTTATCATGTGCGATTTCCCCAAGACGTTCTCGATTACTGTTTAGAACAAACAAACAAACACACAAACCATCGGTTGGAATGAGGATAGCCGCTGATTTCTGTCTGAAGGGCCACCGACAGAGAAGAAAATAATAGTGTAAATGAGTGGACATTTTTTATTACAAAATAGTAATATTCCAGACAGATAGAACTTTTTTTTTTTAAACGAAGTTTGTATATGCTATTTCAAGATCAGCCCCCAAGTAGGACGCAGAAGCATTTATCGCAGATGGTTGTTGGAGGAAACGATTTGAACAAGGTGGGATACGGTAAGCTAATTGTGCCAAACTGAAGATGGACCAAGGGAGGTAACTGCTTTTTTTCTCGAGGGCCTTTCTTGGCGCATCTGTATGCTATGGTATTTTGTTTAAGGGGAAACAGCTACTTTATTCACACAGAGAACAAGAGAGACAGACAGACAGACAGAGACATACAGAGAGAGATAGAAACAGAGACAGAGTCAGAGAGAGAGAGAGAGAGAGAGAGAGAGAGAGAGAGAGAGAGAGAGAGAGAGAGAGACAAGACAAGACAAGATTATTTTATTGTCAGGCCTCCGGCCCATTACAACATGAGTGAACATTCAGGCAATTCGAATTCTCATGGATCCAATGACGGACTTAAATTCAGTTTTCTAGCGTTTAAAGCTTTAAAAACGAAGGCGGATAATTTCTCTATGGTGGATGCGTTTGTGCTAGCTAATAATAGGGAAAATTTAAACATGGATGGTTGTCTATGGTACTTTGGTGGAATAAGTTCATTTCTCAAGGCTGTATACTTTGGACATACTAATAAAAAATGTACTTCTGTTTCTGGCGTATTACAGAATGGACAATTTATATCCCTGTCGCGAGCAAAGGATCTATACTGTAGGTAATGACATTTTAATGCAGACATTCCAATTCTGAATCTAGTAAATACTCTCCGCACGCTTATGTTGTTAAGAGTTCGAAGATACTGACTGAGTACTAATGACTGATTGAAATTAGAGTATACGTTATAAAAATCGTGTGAACCCAGAGCAGCATGCCAGTCTTGTTTAAAGCAATCTATAAGCCTCAACTTAAACTCTTTAATAAACAAGTTTACATTACCAACACCTTGCATTTCCCAAACCACACCAAAGCCAAATTTGTATAAAACATTTCGAACTTTGCAAGCCCATGTAGTATAGTTCTGTCTTTGAAGATTTAATAGCATATTATAAGCTTTTCTGGGGTACCTTCCGTCATCCATACACGTCAGGCGCAGCCAAAACTTTATACATCTGGCATACGTGTTTACAAACAGGGGGTGTCTGCCCGTTTCGCCATATATTAAATGTCTGGGAGACTTTGAGTTGACACCCAAAAACCTTTTCAAGGCTGATAAGTGTACTCTTTCGATACTTTCCTGGTTATCTGATAATCCCCATACTTCAGAACCATAAGTCAGAATAGGCTGTATCTGGCAATCAAACATTTTAAAGAAGATTTCTGGGGAATGCTCACCAATGGACCATAAAAGTTTCATAATTGCTAGCATTCCCTTTCTGGCTCGATCTGCAAGGTCGTTTAGAGTAGGTGAGAACGTGAGCCTTGTGGTAAAGTAGACCCCCAGGTACTTGTACATGTTTACAACTTCAAGTTTCTCGTTACCAAAGTACCACTTTTCATTCAGAGCAAGATGACCCCCATTCCTGAAAACAACTATATTAGACTTATCCAGATTTACAATCAAATCGAGACGCTTGGCAGTGTTAAACAGAATATTCAATTGAGTCTGAAGACCAAAGACACTATAAGACAACAAAACGACGTCGTCAGCAAATAACAAAATCAGCAATTCAATCAAATCAGGGGCTAACTGGATGCCATGCTTGCCACCTTCAATGATGTCCTTCGTCAATTCGTTAATAAACAACGAAAAAAGAACTGGTGAACACACTTCACCCTGCTTCAAACCACAAGGGCATAAGAATACATCGGTTAACTCCCCCCCAGCACGAACTCGAGCCTTGACAATGGCATACATACTTTGTAGTGCAATCGCGATTTTGCCTCTAAGGCCGTTTCTGTGCAGTACAGTCCACAGTTTTGTTCTGCATATCGTGTCAAAAGCTTTACGAAAATCAATAAAAGCCACATACAGTTTTCTGTGCCTCAGCAGCTGTTTCTGGATTAACGCTAAAAGAGTAAAAATATGGTCAAAAGTACTACGTTCTTGCCTAAAACCGGCCTGTTCTTCTCCAATTATTTCATTATCATCTAACCACTTGGTAATCCGCTTATTCAACACAAAACTATACAGCTTACTGCATATGTTGAACAAGGATATACCCCTGTAATTATCCGGTACGTTTATATCCCGTTTCTTATGTAACGGATGCAAGATTGCCAACGACCATTCGTCAGGAAATAAACCATGATCAAAGATGAAGTTGAAGAACTTAACTAGAAATGGCAAAATGTGTACTGTGCTATTCTTATAAAACTCTCCGATAAGTCCATCAGGACCAGCTGCTTTTTGATCTTTTAATGCCCTTATTGCCGTTTTGATTTCATCTACGGTGATGGGCTGATTCAAGGTCTCACAGTTCATTTCGTTATCAGCAAATGCCGCATCCCCTAAGTCTTCAGCAGTTGGTTCAGATTCACTTGGTGGAGAATTAAATATGCTACTAAAATAATTATACCATTCTTCACTTGTTATAGCAGAATGTCCGCCAGACTTAGGGCGCACCGAACGAACAGTGTCCCAAAACTTCTTGGGGTCTTTTATGTGAGCCTGCAAAGAATGAAGAATATTATTTTTGTGGGACTTTTTCTTCTGTCTCAAAAGTTCTTTGTATTCTCTTCTTTTTTGTGAATAACTAAGCCTGTCTTTGTCACAATTAGACTTAAAAAACCTCCGCAATCGCTGTCTAAGATTTTTTCTACTTTCCCTGCATTCTAGGTCAAACCAAATTTTTCTTTTTTCACTCCCAATAAATATTGTTTTCTTCATACAGTCGCCAGCATATTCAAAACATTCATTAAATTTGGAAAGAGCTTGGTTGATATCACAATCTATCAGTGACTCAGCTTCATCCAATAGGGCCTGTACGTGACTAGTTTGCATCATATTGGCAAAATTGACACTTTTTTCTTCATCCCATTTGTATTTCACTACTGAAAAAGCTTTAGGTACTGTTCCTTTTACAGTAACATAATTATTAACAGTGACAATTGACATTTCTACTGCTAAATGTTTTGATTCTACCATAGGAATAACATTAAAACGCCTGCACTTTGAAAGCATGCTTGCTGACATCATAAAATAATCGACCAAACTACATCCTGTTTGCGAAATATACGTGAAATCTCCTGAAAAATTCAAGGATTGCAGTCCATTCAAAATCGACAGCCCAAATTCTTCACAAATGCCAATCAAATAACGACCAAACGAATTTACAGTGTTGTCTTTGGATGTTCTTCTGGTGTCATTATCAACTGGCGTTCTACTTTCCGAATGGTTGTCAGAGTTCATTTCGTAAATGTCATCGATTGGATCAACATCTCTAGCATTCATAGATGCAGTTCGTGCGTTAAGATCACCACAAATAATAAATGGGATGTCGCCACACACCCTTATCAAGTCTAGCAGACAGTCTTCTAATAAAGAGACTCCATTGTAAATGTCAGTTTCTTCATAATACGGCGACTTCTCAGGTGGCAAATAAGCCCCAACTAGCAAACAGTCTGTTGGAGTTCCAAGTAGTCTATGTGACAGCCGCAGTGATATAATGTTGTCAGTTTCAACATCTATTCGCTCAACATACTCACATAACTCTTTTCTAACTAACAGGACAACGCCTCCAGAAAGGCGACCATGTATACTGTCAGAAACTTTCACACCAGGCGAAACAAAGGGCTTGTGAGATGGGAACATCGAGTCCGGAACTGTCTCAGTAAATGTTTCTACCAGAAGAACAAAATCATACTTGAGCACAAAAGACGCTAGATCTAGTTCGTTGCAGACACTCCATAAACCTTCGATATTGAAAGTAACGAATGATATAGCTTGATCAGCGTTTATCGTCTTTTGTGAACATACAGCGTTAACATGATCACTGCCACCATTAAAAGAAAAAGGTGTTTCTACCTGCAGCCTAGCGTCTAGTTCTCTAGGGCTTCGGCCTGACCATTATTTTCTGCGATGGGTGTCTCTGTCGTTGTTGCCGGCTGACTCACCAACCGGCGAAGAGTCACGTGCTCCGGCGGGCCCCGAGCCGGTGTGATGCCAGGCACTGGGCAGTCTGCCCTGTCGGGAGGAGGAGGAGGTAGAGCTGTGGGATCGGTTCCTGGTCAACATCGGCGAGGAGAGGGACTGGCAAGAGAGAGAGAGAGAGAGAGAGAGAGAGAGAGAGAGAGAGAGAGAGAGAGAGAGAGAGCGAAAGTCGAACACAAACTGAGACAAAGGATGTGAACCTTCGTGATCCTCAAAATGAACATAGCATCTTCGTTCCTCCAGGTCCATTTCCACTCTCTCCACCGGACCTCCACCGCTGCGCTTCGTGGACTCGAAGTGATTGCTGACGGTTTCCTCCGTGACGTTGTGGATGAGATCCTCAACCAGCACGCAGCTGGACATCTGCAGTCTCTCCACTTTCAGCTTCCTCTTGTCCAGTAGCTTCTTCGAGCAGTGCTGTAGCAACGCCTGCATATCTGCAGGAAACCCATTTGTCACATCACCATATACACCAGGACAGTTTGCATTATGATGATGATGATTACTATTATTCATGAAGCTTAATTTCAGTGCCCAGAACCTCATCTGAGCGAGACAGTTGAAGGTGCGGGGGAGTGGACTGGGTGGGGTGTATGGAGAAGGGTAAGAAAGACAAACTAAAGTGCGGGGGGTGAAGGAGGGGCTTGCATGGGGAAGGGGAAGAAAGACAAACTAACATATTACACCTAGACGAAGAGGAGTGGGGGTGGGGGTTGGGGTGGGTGGTGGGTGGAGCAGGGGAAACCACAGCAACATTTTTCACGCACATAATTATAAAAACCTCCACACACACAGCTAATATCCCGCCCACCTGCCCCCCGTCTTATTACTGGACAGCAGATAAAGATCACTCCGGAAAGAAGAATGACTGGTTGCTGGTATGATGTATGGCGAAGGGACATGGCTTCAGATTTTACTACAAAGGTTGCTGGAGGTGATGTATGGCGAAGGGACATGGCTTCAGATTTTACTACAAAGGTTGCTGGAGGTGATGTATGGCGAAGGGACATGGCTTCAGATTTTACTACAAAGGTTGCTG
>OY757548.1:16070823-16084299 GCA_963584105.1 Alviniconcha strummeri | reverse complement strand
TACAATGCAATTTTAATTCAGAGATAAACTTCCTCGATATGTATGTATTAGCCTACTGATTGTGAATAGGCACAGAGTAGGACTATCTTGGCGATGTGTGTGTGTGTGTGTGTGTGTGTGTGTGTGTGTGTGTGTGTGTGTGTGTGTGTGTGTGTGTGTGTGTGTGTGTGCGCGGGGGTCGGTAGGGGGAGTTTGTACAATGGCGGCGGGTTACATGCATTTATTACTGGATTAAATGATATAATGAGAATACTTTGTGTGAGTGTGTATCAACGTTCGTGTGTGTGTGTGTGTGTGTGTGTGTGTGTGTGTGTGTGTGTGTGTGTGTGTGTGTGTGTGTGTGTGTGTGTGTGTGTGTGTGTGTGTGTGTGTGAGAGAGAGAGAGAGAGAGCGAGAGAGAGAGAGAGAGAGAGAGAGAGAGAGAGAGAGAGAGAGAGAGAGAGAGAGAGAGAGCGAGAGAGAGCGTATGAGCATAGTGTGTGTGTGTGTGTGTGTGTGTGTGTGTGTGTGTGTGTGTGTGTGTGTGTGTGTGTGTGTGTGTGTGTGTGTGTGTGTGTGTGTGTGTGTGTGTGTGTGCGCGTCGTGTGTGTTGTATTGCACAGCGAAACAGTTGCAAAGTTCCGTTTTGCTCAACGACTGCCGTTGATAAATATATATATATACCCCCCCCCCCCCCAACAAAAAAAAATAGGGCAGTCATGGGGAGGGGGGGGGGGGGGACAGGAGAGAAAGATGTCGCAGACTACGCGGGATATCTGCATATGTCCTCATATAATTATAGAGGAAGAGGTTTTGTTTGGTACTCACTGTAAACTCTCGTAGAACAACCAACTAATAAAATACGCATACTGCATGTAGACTGTGGATACAAATGCACACACATTTATTTGGATTCCCTCTCGTCGTCACATCACCGTTACCTCCCCGGCCCCCGGCCCCCCAGCCCTCCCGTTCCACCCCCCTCCCCCCGACTCAAAATGACACTTACGACAAGTAAGCGAGTGTATGAGAATCTGAACATGGGACTTATGAATCTCTCTCTCTCCTCGGGAAGTGGCAATTTTATTTTATGTGATATGTACAGCTTGATGTCATTGGGATTTTCTCATGTTTTTATCTATGACTTTACCAGGATGTTTATTTGCTGTTGTTGTAATTAAATGTTTTATGATTGGAGTGAATGTGTGATGAGTGTACTTGGCACCACAAATCATTCCTCGTGCAATCAGTGTATTCACACATGGCAATAAAGTTATATTGTATTGTAAGCGAGTGTATAGGAATCTGAAAATGGGACTTAAGACAAATAAGCGAGTGTATGAGAATCTGAAAATGGGACTTACGTCAAGTAAGCGAGTGTATGAGAATCTGAAAACGAGACTTATGACAAGTAAGCGAGTGTATGAGAATCTGAAAATGGGACTTATGTCAAGTAAGCGAGTGTATGAGAATCTGAAAACGGGACTTACGACAAGTAAGCGAGTGTATAATAATCTGAAAACGAGACTTATGACAAGTGAGCGAGTGTATGAGAATCTGAAAACGGGACTTATGACAAGTAAGCGAGTGTATAAGAATCTGAACACGAGACTTATGACAGGTAAGCGAGTGTATGAGAATATGTACCTTCCGGGTCCGCAAAGGTGACTAGCAAGACCCCATCGGACCTCGCTATTATGTCCATCACGTCACCTCCGCCATTTTGGTTGTTTTCAAAGTACCGTCTGTAGAAGTCGTTGTCGTGATGAGGTTGTCTCGTGATGTCTACCTCAACTGTGGACGTGCATTCTTCCTCTGTGGGCTCTCTTGCTATGGGAATCGGTTGACCATGAATTTCAGTCTGAGAGTGAGATCTTCGAAATTCTGCACGCAAGACAAAAGACTGATGTTTGTGACGTCATTTATGTAAGATTCGGGCCGTACTTATATACGTATCTTTGCTTGTTGCACGGCCCAACTGTTCTGTTGTTAATGTATTGTAAAATATGAAATCATTTTTTATTTTTTATTTTTTTTAAACCGAGACAAAAGAAGAAGAAACAGCTTTCAATCTGTTGTGATACGTTGAGGCAGGCTAATATCAAAAATTACTTTATTGTCCTGTGAAAGGAGATTTCCCTTGAAGAATACCATCAACGTACCATGTAAAATAGATAAAATTCAAAGCATACATATGATAAATTCAACGTAAGACATATACATGAAAGAAGTGTTAATAACAAAATTACAATTATAGCTAAAAACAAGCTAAAATTATAGCTAAATACAAGGCTCCACACACACACACACACACACACACACACACACACACACACACACACACACACACACACACACACACACACACACACACACACACACACACACACACTCGCACACACACACACACACACACAGTCGCGCACACACACACACACTTAACCACATGCACACACAAATACAACAAAGGCCTGAGTCGCCTACGGTAACTCTAGACTGGCATGCGTGTAAATACAGGTACGTAAACTCCACCAGAGGCACATCCTCTGCGAGTTGTTAATAACAACATGAAATAACATAATTATGTTCACATGTACACTTACTCGCCCGCGCGCGCGCGCACACACACACACACACACACACATACACACACACACACGCACATACACACACACACACACGCACACACACACACACACACACACACACACACACACACACACACACACACACGCACATACACACACACACACACGCACACACACACACACACACACACACACACACACACACACACACACACACACACACACACACACACACACACAGAGTGGATATGAAACGGGTGGGCCTAGCAGCAATCATGTACAAATCAGTCAGAAAGTTTTTAGGAAGAAATGAGTTCTGAGTTTGGCTTTGAAAGTTTGTGCATTTTTGTCCATTAACTCTCCCCCCCCTCTTTTCCTGGTGTGTGCACACGCCTGTTGCTATGGTAGGTCACCGTTCAGACTTGTGTACTACCACTGATTGTATTGCTCGGTTTGTATATCGACCATAAAGCTACTTTATTCACACAGAGAACAAGAGAGACAGACAGACAGACAGAGACATACAGAGAGAGATAGAAACAGAGACAGAGTCAGAGAGAGAGAGAGAGAGAGAGAGAGAGAGAGAGAGAGAGAGAGAGAGAGAGAGAGAGAGAGAGAGAGAGAGAGAGAGTTTTCAGATTGTAATGTCCTGTCAACTGTACAAGGTCACCTCAGGACAAGAGAATCAGAGAGAGAGAGAGAGAGAGAGGGGGAGAGGCGGGGGGCGGGGGGGTGCAAAGGGGAAAAAAAAAGGGGGGGGGGTAGTCCTCCGATTGAGAGGGGGGGGGGGTTGGAGCGGGCGAAGAGGGGGAACGGAGATGGAAAGAAACAGAGAGAGGGGGGAAGAGGGAGGGAGAGAGAGAGTTCTCAGATTTTAACGTGCTTTCAGCCGTATGAGGTCACCTCAGGACAAGAGTGTGAGAGATAGGGAGAGGGAGAGAAAGAGAGAGCGGGAGAAAAAGTGAGAGAGGAAGAGAAGGAGGGGGAGAGGGCGTGGGAAGAGAGAGAGAGGGGGGGGGAGAGAGAAACGGGGGTTTGTGAGAGAGAGAGAGAGAGAGAGAGAGAGAGAGAGAGAGAGAGAGAGAGAGAGAGAGAGAGAGAGAGAGAGAGAGGAGAGAGAGAGAGAGAGGAGATGAGAGAGAGAGAGAGAGAGAGAGAGAGAGCACCAGCCAGCCGCACGAATGGACAGAGACAATGGTGGAGGAGGGTGGTGGTGGTGGAGGGACGAGCACTGTTTTAGAATCTCACCTGGGAATTTCTCTCCTTTAATACTGATGCTGAATTCTTGGGTTTGTGCACGAGTCAGCTGGCCTGGTGTGTGCCGACCTGGTGGCATCTGTCCTTGTCCCAAAGGCATCTGCTGTGTCGCATGTGGTACTTGACCTGGTGGCTGGTACTGTGTGATCATCATTTGGTATTGTGGTCCGATCGGTTGTTGTGCATATTGTTCCACAAGTTGTGGTTGTGGTTGAAGTGGTCCCATTCCTGCCTGTGGTTGTCTCATGTAGTACAGTGGTTGCGCAGGCTGATACTGAAAATCTCCGAACTGATGTTGTGGTTGCATGAGCTGGTGCTGCTGTTGTCCAAAGTGTTCTTGAGTTTGCCCATAGTGTTGCATTTGCGGTTGGGGATAGCCCTGTGGTTGTTGCAATGATTGTCTCGTTCCCTGTTGCTGTTGTATGTATGGCTGCACTTGTTCCATTTGCTGTTGTCTAAAATGTTGTGGCTCTCCCGTTTGTGGCTGCAGTAACTGTTCCATGTGCTGCTGCGGTTGCCTAACTTGCTGTTGCTGCTGCGCTGTTTGCTGCCATGTTTGTCCGTATAGTTGATGTGATAGAAATTGCTCTTGCAGTTGGCCGAACTGATTTTGTAGTTGTCCCACTGGTTGTTGTTGTACCAGTTGTGTTGGTCCCATTAGCTGGTGTGATTGTCTCATTTGCTGTAGTTGTAGGAATTGTGGCGGTCCTATTTGGGGTTGTCCTATTGGTCCTACTTGTTGCTGTGTTTGTCCAAAGTGCGGCTGTTCTGATTGTCCCAACTGCTGCTGAGGTTGTCCCTGTGGTTGTGATTGTCCAAATTGCTGATGTACTATTGGCATCGGGTGCTGTTGTGGTAGTTCTGTTTGTTGAGGTGTTACTGGTCCCAGTTGTTGTGGATGCACTGTTTGTTGTGGAACCATTTGTCCTAGTTGCTGTTGTGGTAGTTCTGTTTGTTGAGGTGTTACTGGTCCCAGTTGTTGTGGATGCACTGTTTGTTGTGGAACCATTTGTCCTAGTTGCTGTTGTGGATGCTCTATTTGTTGTGCATGCGATGCCATTTGTCCCAGTTGCTGTTGTGGTTGTCCTGTTTGTTCCAGTTGCTGTTGTGGTTGTCCTGTTTGTTGCGGTGCCATTTGTCCAGCTTGCTGTTGTGGTTGTCCTGTTTGTTGTGGTACCATTTGTCCAGTTTGCTGTTGTGGTTGTCCTGTTTGTGGTGGTGCCATTTGTCCCAGTTGCTGTTGTGGTTGTCCTGTTTGTTGTAGTGCTATTTGTCCAGCTTGCTGTTGTGGTTGTCCTGTTTGTTGTGGTACCATTTGTCCAGTTTGCTGTTGTGGTTGTCCTGTTTGTGGTGGTGCCATTTGTCCCAGTTGCTGTTGTGGTTGTTCTGTTTGTGGTGGTGTTATTTGTCCCAGTTGCTGATGTGGTTGTCTTGTTTGTTGTGGTTGTCCAGTTTGCTTCTGTGTTTGTTCAATTTGCCGTTGTCCCGTTGGTTCAAATTGCTGTTGTGGGTGCCCGGTTTGCTGAGGTGTCATTTGTCCAACTTGCTGTTGTGCCACTTGTCCGATTCCTTCTTGCGTTTGTCCAATTTGTCCTGCTTCTCCCAGTTGCTTTTGTGGTTGTCCAGATTGCTGCTGTGTTTGTTCAGTCTGTTGTTGTCCAGTTTGTCCCAGTTTCCGTTGCGCCTGTTCATTTTGATGCTGGTCGATTTGCCGTTGTCCTAGCTGTGGCTGTATTAGGTCTTGGTGCTGTGGTTGTTCCTGTAGATTCTGCTGCTGCAGTTGTGGTTGTTCCTGTTCCTGTTGATCCTGCTGCTGCAGTTCTGGTCGTTTCTGTTCCTGTGGTATCTGCTGCTGCAGTTGTGGTTGTTCTTGTTCCTGTAGATCCTGCTGCTGCAGTTGTTCTTGTTCCTGTAGATCCTGCTGCTGCAGTTGTTCTTGTTCCTGTAGATCCTGCTGCTGCAGTTGTTCTTGTTCCTGTAGATCCTGCTGCTGCAGTTGCGGTTGTTCCTGTTCCTGTGGATCCTGCTGCAGCTGCGGTTGTCCGTTTTTCCAGAGTTGTTGCTGGCCACTGACGAGAGGAGTTGTTTTCGAAAACCTAGGCATCTCTCTGCTCTCAGCTGGCGAGTGCATTTTTTCTGGGGATTCTGGTTTTCCCCCTATTCCATTGTATTGATGTGAGGAATCTTCGATCGGAAGATGGCGTTCTTCATCACCGGTCAGAACCTTCGCTTCCTGCCTCTGAGTCTTCTCCCCCCATGCTTCTGTGCCTTCTTTGGATGAGCGACAGGCACCCGTTTGACCGCCACCAGATAAAAAGCCAGGGCTGCCTCTGATTGGTGGGAGCTTCAGATCTTGCCACTGTAAAGATGAAGTGGCGGAATTCCTCCTTGTCTGCCTTCCACGTTGCTTTTTCAGTTTCGGGGGGAACGTCTCAGCCAGTAGGTTGTCTGTTTGCATCTCTTCACTCTGACGGAGAAAAAGAAAACATCGTTTTAAGTCTGTGAACATTGTTGTACGCTGCACGTACTTCAGCAAAACAGGGATTCGAACCTGTAACCGCTCGATCCCAAGTGCAGTTTCTTTACCACTCGTTCGAACGACTAGGCAGTTGGGACAGTATCGTAATTACTGTTTCAGTCCGTTCACTAAAAATTGAAATAAGTCGAAAACGACACGTTCTGAAAGCATTTAACATGTTGATTTTAAATCAAAAGGCTTCTCCAATGAATAGCCTTCTTTTAAGCAACAAATCTCCCCACTCTGTTCGAATTCGAGACAGTTTTTTTCTTTCTTTCTGTTTTTTTCTCCCTTTCTTCTCACAAACCCATGTAGACATTATTCTGTGACCACAGATTTTGTGTATGTCTATGTGCATGCTTGGTGTGGGCCAACGCATTGATTTTTTTTTTTTATTGATTTTTTTCCTATCCATTATTGTCATTATTATTTGTGCCCTACTGAAGAAAAAATAATATGGAGGTGAAAATCATGTTTTCTGCTGCGGTTGTATTTTGCTATCCATTATTATCATTATTATTTGTGCCCTACTGAAGAAAAAATAATATGGAGGGGAAAAATCATGTTTTCTGCTGCTGTTTTTTTGTTTTGTTGTCTCACTATTTTAGACAAAAAGGTTTTTTTTTAATAGAAAAGAAATCCGTTATTATTACTGTAGTCTGATTTTTATCATTAATCATTAATCGCTTTTATGTACCGCTGTTCTCTGCTCTCGAGCATACTCACAGCCGCTGATGTCGCATGTGATTCTGAATGAGTGACTGTATCCTTTTATAGCGCGTTTTGAACGTCCACTGAAATAGTGTACTGACAGATCTGTTTGGTTGTTGCATGGTTGGTGTCACGTGAAACTGCTGCCGTCTCGGCGCAAGTTCTGTGTACATCATACAACAATGCACCAGACTACAGTGTCACTTCATTCAAAGCCGCTTAGGTAGGGTGCATGTGTGCTGACTCGTAACCTGCCGCCTGCCCTTCTGGCAGAATGACCGGGACCTGTTATGTGCTACTGCGGTAACACGGGGGTGGAACGGGTACCGAAATATGAGTCAGCATAGAAAGTCGACCATGGGGAAGAAAATTCTCCAGCAGCTCTTGCGGGGACTCGAACCCTGGCACACCTTTCGATCACGAGTCCCGCGCTTTAACCACTGAGCTATCCCCGCTCCCCGGCTTAGATATCTATCTGATCTACCCCAGGCTTTAAAAGAGAACCTTCCATAGCTGTGGGTTCTTAGCGGAAGCGATCTCAATTTCTGCGTCCGCTGTACCACGCCGAAGTGGTCTCTTTTGTGGAGTTCATACAACTTGGTGCTATTGACGATTCACGGACTGTCGAGCTCGTTGTGACTGTCCTTAATGATCTCATTTCATTCCCGAATAACGACACGAGCTAAACTCTGCCGTGACAGTTATGGCGAATTACACTAACTATATATCTTAGTCGATTTTGAGATTTTTGCATTTTATGAACGCACTTAAAAAGGAGCGCTGGTGTCCCGGAAAACTGGAGGCTGGATCTTTCATTTTCCATCCCTTGACTCTGCTTTGGTACAGCGAAACAAAGCAACCTGCAGCGCATGGAAACGGAAAGTCCAAGTCTTTTTCGCCCTTCTTTTTAAACGAATAATTTGCTAAATACACTAACTCTGTACGTATCGTTTTCCTGACACCACCCGCTGCTGTTAATTCACAGTTTTCCTGATCCACGGAATTTAATATTAAATATATATAATGCCTTGAACAAAGGTATTGGCAAGTTTTCAGCTCTGTATTACTGTATTCTGCCAAAACTAACCCGTAAAACAGCCAAACGATACTGTGATTTGCCATATCGGTTTGCCCCAACAGCCGATCAAACAGTCAAAAGTTACTGTATTTTGTCGATTAGCATTGTTCTTACTAGTTACGAATAAAACGACTGGAATTGATTGGTCTTTTTCTTGCTGGATTTGTGTCCACACATTCATTAAACGTTGTTAAACCGATTTGGTTCGAAGAGATCCCCTCGCGTGCTACCGACTTGTGAAATACTATACGCCCTCAGTGTCCCCTGAGCGTAAATATACTACAGCCATTTCTTCGCCACCGTTCTACGGTTGCAGCAAAAATGGATTCGCACACCATGTGGGTAACTGATAGACTGATAGGCATTCACTCATGCTCAGTAAGTATTCAAAAGCAGACCTTTAAAATATTCCGGCACGAGCATGCTTGTCAGAGTCACCGTGCCTCCATGGCCGAGAGACACGACGTTGTATTTATCATCATCGTCGTCGTAAGTCTCAGCAAGTCTAATGAAAATGGTCAACACGAAAAGAGGGCAATACATTCTGAAAGCAAGAAAATGAAAATCGCAAATGTTACAGCAATGGCATATTTACTATACTACCGATCTAGCAAGACTGCAAGAGGAAAAGAAAAAGAAAAAAAGGCAGAGAGAGAGAGAGAGAGAGAGAGAGAGAGAGAGAGAGAGAGAGAGAGAGAGAGAGAGAGAGAGAGAGAGAGAGAGAGAGAGAGAGAGAGAGAGAGAGAGAGAGAAGGGGGGCGGGTGGGTCTGTGCTCCGAAGGCACATTTTAAAACCTGTTCAACAAGAATCCAGTCGTCAGCAGACGAGACGGCATTAGCAGGCGGTCGACGCAAACGAATGTGGAAGTCGGCTCCGCCATCAACAAGGGTCAGGTTTTTCTCTTTACACACCTCCTTATCTGCAAAGACATGCAGCAATTGGCCTACACAGTCACGTCCATGCATGTATACAACTAGAGCAACTATCGCTTGTTGTATGATTCCTTTCAGCGTCTCCTCTATTTTAAAGTAGGTTTGTCATCCTGTGTTTTAAAGCAGGTTGTCGTCCTGTATTTTAAAGTTGGTCTGTGATCCTGTGTTTTAAAGTAGGTCTATATGAGAATCTGCGCTGAACAGTCCATGTCACCGCTTGCGACAAGGGCTACAGAATCAAAATGAGTATAGGACGGTATTTATAGTGAGAAAAACACATGCACATATTATTCACATTTAATAATAAATATTAATGTATTTTAAAGCGCAAAATCTTGTCCGTAGAGACTATTTTAAGAGCACCCCCCCACCCCCCCACCCCCACCCCCCACACACACACTGACTATACAACTACGCAAAGCTTAATTTACACAACTTAAAATGGGCAGCAAACAGAGACTTGGGACGGACGACGACAGCAGCACAGAACGAAAAAACATGGCAGGTCTATTTGTGACTGGACATATTCTGTGTGTGTGTGTGTGTGTGTGTGTGTGTGTGTGTGTGTGTGTGTGTGTGTGTGTGTGTGTGTGTGTGTGTGTGTGTGTGTGTGTGTGTGTGTGTGTGTGAGAGAGAGAGAGAGAGAGAGAGAGAGAGAGAGAGCTTAAATATTTACACCGTTGCGGCTAGCCCTACAGTTAACAAGTATAAACCATCCAAACATGCAACATCCTATACTCTGTATAGATTACAGACTTAGGCTGCAACATGTTTTAAGCGAAAGGACACACTTTTATTGAAAAACAAAACAAAAAGCAATAACAGCAACAAACCAAAACAGCAACAAAGCAGAAAAACACTCCCCAAAATAAATAATTAAAAATTAGGTAAAAACCAGCATGATAAGCGCTGTTATCAACAACAAGTATAACAACAGCAACATGCTACATGACTAGCTGATAAGTACGACAAAAGAACAATAGACTTCTATGCAACAGCCATAGTGTCTTACCTTGTAGGGTGTGGAAGAGAAGAAGCCATTTTGTTTTTATGTTGTCGTCTGTCAGGCTGATTTCTCTGATGGGAGCCGCTTTGTGGATTCGAACCTCTGTCAGATCCTGAACACTCTCGGCCACTCCTTTAGCCTGAAAACTGGGCGGGAACCCCTCTGCCAGCAGGCATAGGCTGGCATCCTCTCCATCCTCGTCTGTATCCATGGATGTTTGTATTACGCCTATAGTTGCCGCTGATCCCAGACCCTGTTCTTGACAGCTAGGCCAGTTGCTAAATATTCCCACAAGATTACACCAAAATAATATACCCGCGTGGGTCGATCAACCCTGTATAAGACCACGGCACACTCAACAAATCGTGCGCAGTTTCCATGCTGCTGTGATCACGGCACTCGTCCAAAACTTCCTTGTTGTAAAGGGAGCCACGTCAATCACAGCTAAGCTGAATTCCTGGTAAATCCCGTGAGCTCGTGGAACATTTCATATCGATCACCGTTGCTCACAAACTTGCTCGCGGGAACGGTAGGCTAATCTAAGCTAGCTGCCATTTGCTTTGATCAAAAACCTGTTTATTCTTGAACCGGGTAGGTCTTCTAGTTCTACTTTTGGTTTCACCTATACTGGTGTGACTGGCTGGAAAGGTGTTCTTTCTGTAGGCTATAATGTCAGAAACTGACGCTCTTCAAGACTGAGCAATACCAAGGTCCTGACTGAAACCTCCTGCATGTGCACACATTACTAAATAATTTTGTACAAAGCGATTCCTAGTACATATTGACAGTAATAAGGAGTCTTAACAAATATGCAGTGTTGGGATAGTATCATCTAAACCGTATGTCTTGATCAGAGGGAACCAGCGTCATTAGTAAGTAAGTAAACATGGTGCTTAACGTCCACAGAAACCATAAGGCTTATTAGGGACGGGGAGAAGGGGGGGGAGGGGTATGGAGGTTGGGGAAGAGGGAGATTATATACCTATCGCTACTCTGTCCCCACCAGAATGATTCCTGCATTAAGATGGGCAGCGATGAGAGCCATTTTAATGTTTCAGTAGGAAGTGATGGACAAAGTCACAAGACAGCGTCCACAAACCACAACCTTTTTGGAGAAAAAGGAGAGCCGAAGCGGTATCGAACCGAGGTCCTTCCGCTTACCAGCCTAACGCCTTACAGCTAGGCCAAACCGGCTCACTGAGTGTCATTGGCACGTCTGCCCCTTAAATTGTGCGCAGATTCTATCCCCCACCCTCCCACCCTCCTACCCCAATCATGGTATTGGACGGAATAGGTGTGTGTGTGTGTGTGTGTGTGTGTGTGTGTGTGTGTGTGTGTGTGTGTGTGTGTGTGTGTGTGTGTGTGTGTGTGTGTGTGTGTGTGTGTGTGTGTGTGTGTGTGACTCATCTGCGAGGGTAAACTAAACTGTAATCAGCGTCTGTTGTTAATCAGCAACAGGCCGGTGTATCTGTTTTGTTGACTGCCGGTGTGGCTAACAGAAGTTGCAACTCTGCACAGGTCTGACGAAACTCTTCTGTTCTGTGTGTGTACAGCATATAAAAGCGATCAGTAATAATAATTAGACTATGTGTGAGATGCCTCTGAGCTGTTCACTATACTTCTTCTGCAGATCCTCCACTTCTAGTTCTTTCTAGAGAGTCCTTCATATTTACAGACAAGATACAGCTGGATACAAGTAAAGGTTATTAACCGAAATATTTCAAAACAAGAGTCAAGAGAACTAATTGCAAATTGTCGGGCGATTTCTTTTTCTTCTCGAAATATTGGAGTTCTTGGTACATTTTGAGGCTTGAAAAACTTTGTGGTCTGACTGCTGTTTAAACCACAAATGTTCTTTCAGACGTAAAAAGCCGTTTCTCAAAACAATCACTAGAAAGCAAAAGCAAACACAAAGACCTTTGTGTTGCCACCTCAGTTTTGCGTCCCTCTTTAGTATTGCGAGGCCGAACAACTTTAACTTTGAAAACAAACTGCATATGCACGCGTTTTAGGTGGCTTTCTTCCAGTAATCAGAACGATTTGAGAAAGTTACATGCGCATAACTGGCGAGTACTGCATGATTAACTTCTCTTTAATATCATACTCCATAATAATAATAAATTAATAAGCAATTAGGCTCGATCTGTAACTTGTTTCGCATAGTATAATTCTGCAGCTGATGGCTTTGCGCCGAACTTTCGGATGATCGTCTCGTGGGCGTGTTTATAATCTCTCACCAGGATCTTACAAACACCTGCACATGCGCTCCATTGTCACCTTAGACCTACATATACGCATATCCATGATTGTTACTGTCTCAGTGGTGACCGGTAAACAGTCTTCAGTCGCCGTTTAAAAATAGAATGGAGAAATTTCCCATGTAGTGGATTGGCCACCTTATTGCTCTGCTGTATTTTAAAAATAGCCCTTGGACTTGTTTGACCCCGAGGTGGCTGGCAGTGCGTGTTTAAGGGTGCGAGAGAGAGAGAGAGAGAGAGAGAGAGAGAGAGAGAGAGAGAGAGAGAGAGAGAGAGAGAGAGAGAGAGAGAGAGAGAGAGAGAGAGAGAGAGTGTACATAGTCTGTGGCTTCTGTGTATGTGTGTGTGTCCTGGCGCGCGAATGCGTATAATGTGCGGGTGCAAGTGTGTGTGTTTGTGTTTGTGTTTGTTTGTGTGTGTGTGTGTGTGTGTGTGTGTGTGTGTGTGTGTGTGTGTGTGTGTGTGTGTGTGTGTGTGTGTGTGTGTGTGTGTGTGTGTGTGTGTGTGTTTGAAAATAAACACGATTTTCAAAACGTATGTAGCTGTGCCAATAAACAACACACACACACACACACACACACACACACACACACACACACACATACACGCACACACACATACACACATACACACACAAACATACATACACACACACATACACATACACGCACACACACACACACATACACGCACACACACATACACACACATACACACACACACATACACACACACACATACACACACACATACACGCACACGCACATACACACACATACACACACACGCACACACACACACACACACGCTTAACCAACAAGTCAGAACTTTGGATAGGAATAATGTATTGGACATGAAGATTCTTTTTTTCTTTCTTTTTTAGCAACTAATTTGTTTTCCATTTAAAGTGAATCAGATATCTGTTCTATTTTCTCTCCCCGTTCACAAAATTGAAAATACGCAACATGTTCAAACTGGAATGATACAACCTTAGGAAACGAAGTCAATGCACACAATGCGCTGTTTAATACACGTTTTACGCGTCTGAGGACTAGCCATAGCTTGAAGGAAAACTTTTTCGATTCTGTTAGACTTGACATGGTGGCAGGTCATTTTAGTGCATTTGTACACGATTGCATTAGCCATTG
>OY757548.1:16045623-16070623 GCA_963584105.1 Alviniconcha strummeri | reverse complement strand
TTTGCATGAAAAATCATGGGACCAGGAGTGTGTGCAACAAGTGTTTGGCTAGCCATCTCTGTCTGACCAGCTGTGAAGTTTTGAGCTACACAGTGTAGTACTAACTGGTACTGTAGACATGTAGTAGTACTAGTCAACCCTTATTACTTAGCACTAATGAGTAACAGTATTGGTACTTATGTCTTATCACAATGTCGCCATCAGGAAATGAAAATAAAATTGGAGGAAGTTGCTCAAAAGTGAACCAAACAGTTCATATAACTTCATTATAAGTATCTAACTTGTTTGTTTTTTGTTTTGTTTTTTAATGCTGGTACACTAACACTGTAACGCTAACAGCGTGATGTTTCACTGCGTCCACCTGCACTTTTTTTCAGGTATTTGATCTCCAAGGGTGCAGTGATGGACAGATTGGGGGGTGATCTGAACTCCACCCCACTTCACTGGGCCACCAGGTAGAATGGGCATGCTGCGTACTTTCCTTTTCTTTCACTCTGTCATGTCTGTGTGTCAGTGTGTGTATGGTTGTACATGTCTACAATTATGTGTATCACAGTATAAGCTCATGTTCTTTATACCATATCTGTGTGAGTGAGTGTGTGTATATATATATATGACTTAGTGCCAAAAGGTGTGCAAGAAAAAGTGGACGGAGGTACTAGAAAATAAAGTTGACAGGATGTGAGTGAGTAATGCATTTTTTGAATGAACACTTGTGAAGTCATCCACTAGAGAAGGGAGAAGGCAGTGCTGCTCTTCATTCCTGAGAAATTTGACCTTCAGTGTGATTTGTGACAAGATGTTGAACATTACACATTACAACAAGCCCACATCACTGTGCTGCTAATCATGCAGTTAACTGCAAAAACCCAAGTGATCTTACAAGATGGGATCCACATGAGTATTACCAAGTGAACTGTTGTTGTTCTGTGTCACACAGAACAGCATGCTACGCATTGTTTGTTGGAATAGATAACGTTCAACATACAGCCAATCTTGAACATTTTTAAATGAATAAAAAGCAATACATTTTGAAACATAAACAGTTATTCTTTAATAGAACAATATGTGACAAGGAAGATTTGATTATTTTTTTCCTCAAATTTAAGCTTTCTTGACATAAACAGCAAATGATGTAAGAAATGTGTCGTACATTACTATTTCAACAAGATGTACGATACTGTTTGTTTCTTGATGAAAATGATAAATCAGTAACTTTTATTACTGTAAAGTATAAAGACACATAACTATTTCCATGTGAACAGTTATTGATGCATTAATTTTGTTGTAGTGGATAACATAACGTTAATGAGACAACAAGGTAATTTGTTTTTCATAACAAAATAAGTAATACTTATTATTTAACAAAGAAGTAAGTGTTTTGTAACGGAAAATGGAGCAAGTAAGAGTGAGTGCAACTTTTGCTGCTTTTGGGTGTCACAAGAAAACACACACACAACCTATCATCCATGCATTTCTTGGTCATGTTGACTCAGGTGCCTGGGACAAAAATAGTTGAACAGTTAACTTGAAAGTGAAAGAATTATTAATAATAAAACATAAAAAATCATAGTAAATATTACTTAAAAAATCACAGCCAAAGAATAATGCTATTAAAATCGGCACCTTACATTTTTAGAACTCTGGAAAGCAGACAGGCATGGTCACTATAATTATGTCGAACATTATTATTTCCACAGCTTGTGTTGTAATCGTAATGTTTAACACCTAACTTGATGACTTTAACCTGTGTAAATTCAAATTGTCTACGATATATGATGATTTGTTTGAAGACGTAGTTTGTAAACAAAAATGAACTGCAGTAAGTGCAAGCAAAAAATGTAAAGAGTACGATCAGAATAAACAGCATGTTTATAACAAATCTGCTGTCACACATTACAATTTCAACATGCACCCATGTTGTAAGAAACTTGGTGAAAACAAATTTACGAAAGCATATGAATAAACATTAGATTGATAGCAACAAAACCTCACTCTGTATGCTAACATTCCAATACTTTTAAAAGATTCGGCATATACCAATATAAATACCATTGTTTTAAACGGGAAGATTTGACTAAATCTCTGATGAATGTTTAAATTAAGTTGAACGGTCTTCAAAAATATTACCACACACCTTTCGCATATCAGAACATCTCTTCCATGCGGCCATGTGCTGAAAGCAAATGACCCAGATGTGTAACATGGCTAACCGGATGTAGTGCAAAAGCGCAAAAACTGTATTTTTTTCCTTTTGCTTGTTTAATCTAATACTTTGTTGAATGTTATTTATTGCAAAAGATTTATGAAGAATGGCAAAATATATTTTAAAAACTACCCAGACATTTGGCAGTAAAATAAAACGCTGGCACCTGATGCAGTGACATACCACAGTGACTGGAGTAAAGTTTCGACAAAAGAGATAGTCAGTTCTTCACTAGATTGTCTGCGGATGCTGGTCATGAAACATTTGAACACACATAACGTTCGACCAAGGGATATTTTGGAGCCTCTAACTCCAGAAACAAAACTTAGTGATAATCAATATTATATGCACTGTGTAAAGCGATATCTCCTCTGTGCAAATCAGTGACTGAGGTAATGTTTGATTCATCATGTACATGAATGAAAGCATCAAAAGCACTCACCATGAGCATGTCTGTTTTAAGGGGTCAAATTTCGTGGTGCTTTTCACTTTCAAAAAATAGTATTTTTCCAGCTGCTCCAGATTTGGAGCTCATATTGTTTCCCCATTACCTATGAATGCACACACAAAGCAACAACAAGACAAAGTGTTTGAAACGGATTTTATTGAAAGTCAAAAATGCAACCCCACATTTGCACACCTTTTGGCACTAAGTCATATATAGATCTGTGTTTGTGTGTCTCTTTGTTGCTCTGCGTTTGTGTGTATGAAAATGTGTCTGTTGCCGTGCCTCTGTGTGTGGGTGTTGTGTGTTTGTGCTGGTGCAGAATTTGGCTGTGTCCTACAGTATTAGTAAACTTAACATACACTGGAATAATCCTTGTGGCTTCATAATGTGAAGCTTTTCTTGGCCTTTCATGTTTTTCTGTTGCCAGGGCAAAGTGAGTAGAGCTTCCACAGCACAAGTTAGTTTTTGCAGGCTTGTGCCAGCATGGGTACTAGAAGTACATTCTTTTGCTTGGTTCCCTTTTTGGCTCAGTTTGGTTTGGTTTTGGGGATTCAGTGGTACCAAAGACCTTGTAGTGACACAAAGATCTGTGCAATATTACCTTTTTTCTATCGATAAAACATGAGGCTTGCTGGAGGCACAGTGCCTCAATTGTCAGGTATGATGATGCTTACCTGGGGAAACAGTTGCACAGAGGGAAAACGTTGGTTACCTGGGGATGGAAAACATTGGTTACCTGGGGAAACAGTTGCACAGAGGGAAAACGTCGGTTACCTGGGGATGGAAAACACTGGTTACCTGGGGAAACAGTTGCACAGAGGGAAAACGTCAGTTACCTGGGGATGGAAAACATTGGTTACCTGGGGAAACAGTTGCACAGGGGAGGAAAAACATTGCTGTAGGAAATCCTGAACAGGATTCCTTTTGGTTGCTGAAGCAAGCTAGATGTCTGTGTTAATGATTGTTAATTGTAATAATTTAAAGTAAACTACACATGTCCCAGATTGATGTGGGTTTGGTGATGGTGTTTTGTCTGGTAGATTGTTGCAGGCAGAAAAACCTACCCCCAAAAAAATTAGAAGACGGAACTGACTCTTGCAGTGTGCTTGTCATATCCATTGACATTATTGTGACTGATCATTTTGCTCAATCAGTACATGTGACAAGTGTCTTTTATTTCCACTTTTATTATTTTAATTTTTTGCTGTATGTATGCATGCCTTTGTGCATTTCTGTTTTGTTTCATTTTATTTTTTTCTGCTCTCCTTTTTTCCCCTTTTTTCTTTTTCTTTCTTTGTTTCTTTTTGTTGTTGTGTTTCTCAAAGTGCTTTTTTGCTTGTATAATTTGCAGTCCCTGTTACTTTTGTTGTTGTTTTGGTTTGGTTTTTACCACCTACTGTTAGGTCGTGGGTAAACCAATGCTGCAAACACACATATATGATGATATGTGCATGTGCGTGCACACACACACACACACACCCCTAAGATCTAAGACTCTCCTCTTTCTCTGTCTGTCTGTCTCTTTCTCTCTCTCTCTCTCTCTCTCTCTCTCTCTCTCTCTCTCTCTCTCTCTCTCTCTCTCTCTCTCTCTCTCTCTTGGTCCCTCTGGCAAAGACAGCTAATGTAGTCTTTCTTTGCATCTTATGTATAATTAGAACAGTATAATGCACCAGAGCATTCTTTAGTCTCTAAAATTCTTTAGCTAAGCTTGATAAATGTTAAAGCTGATACGGGAACAGTTTTTTCTTCTTCTCACCTGACTGGAAGAGGACCATTGCATTAAAACTCACATATATATATATATATGTGTGTGTGTGTGTGATACTAATAAAAGAAAATTTGAAGCTGATTCACTCCCATTGATCCATCTGTTGAAAGATGCTAAAGCCTAGAAAGGCTTCAAGGGATTTTTTGACCTGAAAAGTGGAGCAGTTCATGGCATTGCAAGCATCTCCGCTGCAACAGAATGATTGTACTTTAGCCTTTGCTGCATTTTGCCAGGTGATGCTGATGTTGGTGGACTCATGAAAAATGTATAACAGCACATTTTTGCGTAGCTGCAAGGTCTTTGGTGGTGCGCAGGACATTCTGTGTTTGTAGGTTCTGAGGTTCAAAACCCGAGCCAGGCATCTGGCTTACACACAGTTACATACAGGGTGAGTGGGGTGAAGGTTAAAATGCATGGCAGTATGAACTAAATGTGTGTGGGGCTGATTGTACTGAAGGGATTTGTGTTCAGACAGGGTCACCTGAACATGGTGGTGCTGCTGATGGCCTATGGTGCAGACCCCTCCGTGAGGGATGGAGAAGGTAGGTCCTCCACAAGCTAGTCCACCTTGGTTTGGGTCACATCGACATGTGTGTGTGTGTATTCAGAACAAAACCATAAAAGCAAGCTGAGACGCATGTTCACTGTAGACAAGAGATATCGGAGCTGAATATGAGGCAATTTGCAGTCATTTGAACTCTGGACTGGGGGTCAGATCATTTTGCATCCCACCAGTCAAGACAGTGCCGCATGGTGGCCATGTTGAAAGCTTGTGGGACAGTGTAACTATGGGAGTTGGTGCCTAGAGCTTATTGTGGAGCCCCGTATAGTTGGGTAGTGTTTAGGACTTTCAGTTTTGCACAGTCATAACTCTTATCTGCCAGGGATAAACCCAAAATAGTAAAACAGCCTTTTCCAGTTCTGATCAAACACAAAGACTTATATTATTGCTTTTGTCTGTTGCTGCTTGTGCCAACTAAACGTACACTGTATCCCAGCAAACCACAGTTGCTTTTGTAAGTTGTGTCGGAAAGTGCCAAAAGTAATTATCACCAGAGTGATGATGAAATGCTGATATTGGTATGCCTCTCCAGACCAGTTTGTAGCTGTGGTGGCAGGGTGTTTGATGTAGTGACGGCACGCCTTCTTGTTGGACTGTTGGCATCAGAGTCAATTGGTTTGTTAATTTATTCACTGCAGGCTACAGCTGCATCCATCTAGCTGCCCAGTTTGGTCACACGGCTATTGTGGCCTACCTCATCGCCAAGGGTCAGGACGTTGACCTTCCAGACAAGACGGGGATGACAGCACTCATGTGGGCCTCGTACAGAGTCTTTGGGTAAGCACCCACCCCACCCCACCTGTTTGTGATTTTGTTAGGACCAGCACTGAGCTTGTGCTGTTTGCAGGATCCTTGGTGGTTCGTGATGCCAAGTAGATGGAAGCTGGAGCGTGAAACTGGAAAGTGAAGAATGGCAACAGGTTGGACGCATCATTATTCAGTGCTGGGTAGTAGTAGGGAAGAAGATTGAGTGTTAATGTATTTATTGTTACTTTGCAGGAATGATACTTAGAATTAGCAAATATAAATTATGCCATATCCTGTGTAGCTGTGTGTCTGTTTTCATCTTCTTATGTTTAAAATGAGTTTATGGTTAAAAAGGGAAGTTTCTGTGGATGGTTTCAAAATTTTTGTTTCTGTGCATAGAATTTTTTTCTCTCTCTCTCTCTCTCTCTCTCTCTCTCTCTCTCTCTCTCTCTCTCTCTCTCTCTCTCTCTCTCTCTCTCTCTCTCTCTCTTCGTGCTTTCTGTCCTTATGCTTTTGTGGGTTCCTTGCCAGTTACGACCCAGTCCGCCTGCTCCTGACGTTTGGATCTTCAGTGAACAAGGCAGACAGGTTCCACGGCAACACGGCCCTGCATTGGGCCTGTCAGACTGGCAACCACATTTGTGTCAAGTTACTGCTGAATGCCGGCGCTGACCTCAACTTGCTCAATGGAAAAGTGAGCCCCTTTGTTTTTTTGTGTTGTTTTCCTGTGATTAAAAAAAAAAAAAAAAAAAAATCTTCATATAACCATCCTGGTAGATTGGGCTTAAAAAAAAAAAAAAGTAGTTGCGTCAGCTTTTCCTCTCCAGTTTTAGCACTTCTACATTAAAAAAGATGGACACTGCAGTTTGTGTCAGACATTGTGTTGTGTCAGCTATGAATAATTGTTAACATTTTTGGACTAATGCTTTGCTTTGTGGGGTGTCACAGTGTGTGTGTGTAACTGTTTTGTTGCTGGTTTTGGTGAGAATGGCGGTGGTGTTTTGTTTTTTATTGTTGTGTATTTTGGGTGGGGGAGTTCCCAGACAAACCAAGATGAAATGTTACCGTGGTTGTTGTTTTTAATGTTTTTTCCCCAAGGGTCAAACTGCACTTGATGTGGCCCTGAACACCCAGAATGTGGAGCTGGCCAAGAGGCTTCGACTGGTGCGTTACGAGCAGGGGCTGGACATCAAACATCCGCTGCAGTCCTTTACCACCAACAAGGTAGGCTCGCCACATGCCCTGCAGGCAACTGCAAACGCTCAGAATGGCCTGGATCTTTTTCCAAGGCTTTGCCCCCTACACCTTCACAGGGACAGTGCACCTTTTCTCATTTTTAAAGTCGCCCAGCTGTTCAGTTCTGAAAGAACATTTCAGCGACAACCACCTTTACCTGAGCGTGTACCTTGCCTGTTTGTGTGTGTGCGTGTGTCCTGATGCAGATTTTTCCTGTGCACTGCAATATATGCTGGGCTGTTCCTTGTAACTTCATTATATGAAGTGTTGGTTGCCCCTTCATTGTTTCTGTAGTGAGTAGGGCTGCAACAGTGCATGGCACGCTTGTCAACTTAAATGAAGGTGTGTTGTTCATTTTACCTGGATACCTGGATGATTTTAAGGCATTTTGCTGTTATTCAGTGTTTCAGATACCGTAAGTAATGACTTGAGTGTGTGGTGGTTGCAGAAAGTGCGCAAGTACGTTGGCTACTTGTTCCCATTCCTGGCCTTGTTTGTGATTGGCTGGATCCCCGAGATGGAGGCATCATTCACCGTAAAGCTGCTGCTGGCTGTGCCCTCACTTTTCATCTGGCGTGTGTGTGTCAGGTAGGCATAATGCCTGTGTTATAGAGTTTTGTTCACCTTTATCTGATAGGGATAGGGGTTGGGAGTGGAGGGTATGTGTGCATGCATACATGCCTGCAGTCATGTGTGTGTGTGTGAAAACAGTTCTTCTTTATCTGAGGCATGTGTGTGTGTGTGTGTGTGCATGCATGTGTGTGTGTGTGCATGCGTGTGTGTGTTTATGTGTATGAGGTAGATGTAGTACCTCTGGCAGGGAGGCTTCTGTTCTTCATCTGACAGGCATGTGTGTCAAGCAGGCATACTACCTCTACTAGTGAGGTTTTGTTCTATTCTTTGCATGACGTGTGTGCATATGTTAGAGAGAGAGAGAGAAAGGTCTGCATACCAGCTGTAAGTGGTGAGATTTAAGTATGCATGCCACTAGCCATGGTGTCTGCTCTGTCCTTCATTTGACATGTCTTAGATCAGGTAGGCATACCACTTGTGGGAATGAAGCTTTGCTTTTGCTCTTTTTCTAACAAATGTTCAGTCAGGAGGCTGTACCCATTTCCCTCTTTTGTTTATATGCGATAAGCATCCCCACAAAGAAGACTGTGGCCAAAGTATTTGGAGAAAATTTAGCTCATCTTGTTGTCATTATTCTATCTTTAATCACGCTTTTCCCTCATTGCTGCCTATATATTCCATTGATTGATACAAAATATACCACATGCTAAAGGCAGGAACATTATATGGTCTTTCCACCTTTTTCCTTGTGTCACATCAGGGTTTTGGGTGGGAATTTGACAGCAATTAGGTTATGTGTTACAGCTCAGGTATCACTGTTTGTTTCACTTTAGATCAGGTGTCACCTTTTTGTTTCAGCTTATTCTTTGATGAGTCAATGAACCATGTGATGCCAGTGGCAGTGTACCTGGCCACCAAGTTCTGGATGTACTTCACCTGGTTTTTCTACCTCATGCCCTGTATCCTTTTACCTGCCAGCCTGGTAACTCCTAACCCTCCTGGTCTTGTTTCCATGGGAACAGAGCCAGTAGACAGTGGTTCAGCACTTCTGTAGGGCAGACTTTAAAAGCATTGTTGTTACAAGGTCTGTTGGTAGTAAAGAGTCACCTTGGTGTGGTGTATCTCGAATGACTACACAAAGAAAATTTGCTGCAGCTTCCTAACGGAGGAGGAAAGCAAAAGCTGAATAGCGATTTCAGAGATTATCCCGTACTTGAGATTCTGATTTCAGTGAAACCACTTTGATTCCACAGGAAATAAATTTGTGAGGGTATCTGTGAAGTTGGTGTCATAGACCTATGCAAAACAGATGCTGTAAAGCAAGCAGCTGTGGACAGGGTACTCAGATGCAACACGTCCTGAGCATTTCAGGTGCAGACATCATGGAAACACAAAGAAAAAGACCTGAGTCGGCTATGGTAGCTCTCACGTGCCATGCCAGTAAATACAAGGTACACAAACTCCACCCAAGCTACATGGTTATGCAAGCCTAAGAGCAGAGCATCAGGTGGAAGAGGCAGCCAGTGCCTAACACTACAGTGTCCGCCACCACCATGATATATGAATGAAGACAGGACAGTGAGTGATGTGACTGTGAGCTTTTTCTTTTCCTTTGTATTTTGCTTAGGGAGTTGGTGGGGGGGGGGGGGGGGGGGCAAAGTACAAGACATTGTCAATAACCATAATATTTATTATTTGAAATAAAGGTGAACAAAAGCCAAGGTTTCATTGAAAGAACTGAAACCACTCCCGCTTCACCCCAAAAGAAGGAACAGCAGAGCCTAACAATGCATCTGTCAGTTTATCAAACCTATCACCTTGACCACTGCACAACAAAGTGCCTCACAGAAAAAGAGGACTGGTAGCAGAATGGGCTTTTCTGACTCACATGGTCCCCCTTTTGAACCTGTCGGGCCTGGCTGGGGGATAGAATGCAGAGCTCAGTGCTGGTTCTGGGATAGAGGGGAGCCGAGTGTGGACTGGTACTGTGGGGTTTTAACTTTAAACCCCTGGCTCACCTGCCTCATTTGCCCGCCTTGACCAGTGCCTCAGACGTGGACAGCCAGGCCATGACGGTGCTGTTCATCCTCAACACCTTACTCCTGACCTACAACTTCTACAAGGCCTGGCACACCGACCCTGGCTTCCTCAAGAGCAACCGGGAGGACAAAGTCAAGGTGAGTGCCGCTTACCGTCAGCGAGATGGATTTCTTTCACATCGGTTTGTGTGTTCATGTGGACGCACTGGAGGCGAGGTACTTCCGCTGCTAGAGCGAGAGGCAGAACAAAGTGAAGATAAGCTTCAGCTGCTGTCAGTGAGATGGCTATCAGTAGGTAGCGGCAGCCTCTCATCGCCTATGCGGGAACATCGGAATTTTGCTCAATTTTACTGTATTTCAGTCACTAATTTCTCCACAGTCTCTGAATGTATCCTCTTGGAAATTATATGAATAAAAAGAACGTTTTCTTCTTATATGTGTGTTTGTTTGTTCTGGAACGGTAGAAGGGGAAGGGAGCAGGGTGGTTGCTAGTCGAGCTCCAGTAGTAGTATAGACAGCCATGTATCTGACCAGTTACAGACTTTCACCAACTTAAAGATGTCACACAGGTTTGAAAAATGTTTAGTGCGATCATGATATGGTTGACTTGTTGTAGGTAGCGGCAGCCTCTCATCGCCTATGCGGGAACATCGGAACTTTGCTCAATTTTACTGTATTTCAGTCACTAATTTCTCCACAGTCTCTGAATGTATCCTCTTGGAAATTATATGAATAAAAGGAACGTTTTCTTCGCATTCTTATGGTTGTTTTTATGTTTGCATGCAGTGTACCTCGAAAAATCGCCAGTTGATTTTCTACGGGAGGTATTTGCCGTTTGTCCGGTGCCGATCACGCGGTCCGAGACTTGAACGAAAACAGTCGATGTGTTTATCCACTCGGTGACAAAGCGATATGCGTTCTACACAGCAATATGTGGTATCACTGGATTGGAAATTGAATGCCGATTCCAGTGGTGTAAACGCCGTGGTCGTTTACAAACATCTCTGGTTGCTAGAATGCATTTTAGTCGGAAACTCGCAAAAAAAAACTATTTTAAACCGCAAAACGCTCTCAAATGTCTAAAATATCCCCCCTCAAAATGAAGCTGAATTCGTACCCTTTCGAATGAGGTATGGGGCTAATGGATTGATGACCGGTGGGTCTTTCACAACCCAATAAAAGACCGCAATAACGGCGCTTTTTTCAAATCGAGTTATCCAAGATGGCATCGACCACGTGGAGTTTCTGTGACTTGATTGCCAAGTTTTGGCACAGGATTCGTGAGTATTCTCTTCACCTGGCTCCAGTTTACTGAATTTGGTGATAGTTGCTCTCATAATTTAGCATTTTCATATGATATTTTCATTCATTCTTGCAGGATTGCCTAAAATCTTACGATTTTCTCGACCGACTCATAGTTCTGTCTTTGTTTACAAATACGACTAACCGGAAGTTGTCGATCACTCGCTTGTTCTCCTAAATATTGCCAAAATACGCCAAATTTTCACAGCAATAGTCATTGAAATACATTCTCTGATGTCTTCTGGAAGAGTATTATTTTTGGGGGACGAACCTTTGACGTAAATTCGTGGCGATGGCTGTTTTCGTGATTGAAATTCTTCATCAGGGGAGGTAACTAAGATGCTGAGAAAACACAGTCGACATCATAATAACTCTGCACTTGAACTCTGTTAAAAGTCTTTTTCGTTTTTCAGCGATCGTAATTAAATTCTCAAACTTTAATAGGATGTTGACCAGCATTTCTAGTTCAAAATTAAAAGTGAATTTCTGCTTTGCTAACGGTAGCCAGTCTGATATTGTGATAAGTGATGGTAAAATCATAACAGATAAGAGTTAAGGCCTGAGTGATAATGATTATTATTAATTATGCTGTAGGCCGTAGATCATTCTCTCATTCAAGATCAACAGAAACAACAAAACTGTGTTGTTGTTTTCCTGCAGATGATGACCAGTTTTCCAAATTGAAGGCTGTTTTCCTGCCAACTGGGAGAGGATGCCAGCAAGACCTTCCTCTGGTTGAAGTGGACAACCGACTGTTAGTGCAGCTGCTTCTCCTGAAAGATGAGGGATCCAAGACTTTGGATGAGACTGCATTCTTCCAGCAACTTCTCAAGCCAGATTTGGTCAAGACGGTGCTGCTTTCTCGTCTGCGGTATTTATGGTCAACAGACTGAAGGAGCTGTTTGGAGGTGAGCCACTTCCAGAACTTCCACCTCTTCACGGCCATGGCAGCTGCCAGCAGAGATGTCAACAAGTGGAAGAGAAATCTGACCCAGGAGATGTCGACAGAACCAGAAGATGAATCAGACCAGCTGCAGATTTCAACAGGAGGTTGACATTGTGGCAGTCTACAATGTAGAAGATTTCTTTATCAGCAAAGTCACCAGGGTCATCAGTGAGGAAGAGGCAATAGTCAATTTCTTGGAGAAGGCGGCAGTGAAGATGGAGTTGTTGTGTACAGGTGGCCATGCTCTGAAGATTACACTCAAATCTCCTCCGCAGTTGTGTTTGCCAATAATCTGCAACTTGCACCTTCATCATTGTCTCCAGGGACGTTCGTTCTTTGTTGAATCTCGCAGGAATTTATTTGGCAGATATTAAGCACACAGATGCTGTTTACAGGAAAATCACCTGTAGACCGTGTCAATTGACTCCAAATCACAGCCTTGTAGGCCTGTATGTTCATGGATGATAAAGGTGATACTGCTGTACCATGTTTTCTTTAGCATACACGTCCTTTTTCTGCTGTGAAAAGTGAAGATTTTGCAGACTTTAAGACTCTAACACTCAAAATAAGTGCAAATGCTGCTGCAAGTGTACTTCACACTTAGTTTAATGTACATGCAAAGTTTCATGGTTGTATCTGTAGTGGTTTTCAAGTTATGAGTTAAAGTATGAAACCCATTAGATTTGTCCTTTTTTCCGCTGTGAAAAGTGAAGTTTTTGCAGGCTTTAAGATATATCATTCTCAGAATAACTGCAAATGTTGCTGCAAGTGTACTTCACACTTAGTTTAATGTACATGCCAAGTTTCATTGCTGTATCTGTAGTGGTTTTCAAATTATTACCAGTTAAAGTGTGGCAACCCACATATTTGTGTTTTTTCCGCTGTGCAAATTGAAGATTTTGCCAACTTTAAGACCCTGTAACTTTAAAAGTAAGAGTCAGAGCTGCTTAGAAAAAAAATAAGTGCGAAGACTGTGATAAACCCTGCTTGGAAATCCATTGGGAAAGCTGTCATTGCCATATGTTACCCACTGTGTGGTGTCAAAAGTGGTTTCATGCAAATTGGCAAGCTCGGAATTGCTTTTTGGAGCAACTTCAGCCCTCTGCCTCTGTTTCATCTTTCTTTGCTGACCATATGATTTATCTGTGACAAAGTGCAACCAAGGTATACTTTTGAAAAGTGGAAGTATTTGGATTCTCCCATGTTCATGAGAACCACTATGGGGGGGGGGGGTAAATTTGAGAAAATGTAATAAACTGTTTATTGTCACGCAAAACTGTTTTCGAATGGCTATATGTTTGGCACTAATTAAGATAAACAGTTACTTTTTTTTCCTTTCATTTTCTTGTATCGATATGGCCTGTCTGAAAATGCATAAATTAAATTGCTGTTGTAAAATTTAAATTTTGGCTGCCGCTACCTACTATCAGCAGAGCACAACAGCCCAGCACAAAAAGAACTAAAAACTTGTTGTAGGCAGCTGTGCATGTCGTCAGATTACTTGTGAGGAGGAGAGATATCACTAAAAAAAAATATGCAGCCATCATTTGCATTATAATTAGTATTATTTACACTTCAATTCATTTTCATGAATAACCTTAGATTCCTTTTAGATCCCCCACCCCCCTTCTGTTTAATGGGCTAATCTGGGGGCGGGGATCCGTGAAGACTTTTTACAGGTCTTACTTACCCAGGATCACATCCAACTTGTGGATGTTAAAATGCCTGCACTTTTTCTTCTCTTTTTTCTCCCCTCAGTTCATCCTGGAGCTTGCAGAGACGCAGACCCTGTCACTGAACCAGTTCTGCAGCACCTGTCTGATACGTCGGCCCATGCGCTCGAAGCATTGCTCCATCTGTAACCGCTGTGTTGCCAAATTTGACCACCACTGTCCCTGGATTGACAACTGTGTCGGTAAGTCCGGCACTGAAAGCAGGGCCTGGTAACTGTGGGGTAGGGAACAGAAACCTGCACAGAGCATTCATGTTGTCTTTGGTTCCAATACTCTTTCATCATTGCTGCCACACCATCGACAAGGAATTGCATCATATTTTGTGCCATTTAGCCTTGTCTCTGCACTTGTGTCAGGGTCCTTGTTGCAGCAGTGCTGAAGATCAGATCTGACAGTAGCATTTAAACTTGTTTCATGGATGTAAAATGTTACTGACCTCCTGTGTAATTCTCTCCACCCCACCTTCCCCACTGCTTTTTGTCCTATCAGCTGTCTGACTGCACTAATAATAAAATAACTCTCAAATAGCACTATACCCCATAAACATTTACAAGCTCATGATGCTGTAATATGAACAGCATGTCACTGAATGTGTTGAATAGATGCATACACAGTCACAAGTTCTTGTCACCTGTTGTACATACAAGTTCTTGTCACCCGTGGAAGCATTTCACTTCAGTGCTGCACTAATATCAACAGTGTGTCTCTGTATTGACTGGATATGCACACAGTCACAAGGTCTTGTCACCTGCTGAAGCATTTCACTTCAGTGCTGCACTAATATCAACAGTGTGTCTCTGTATTGACTGGATATGCACACAGTCACAAGGTCTTGTCGCCTGCTGAAGCATTTCACTTCAGTGCTGCACTAATATCAACAGTGTGTCTCTGTATTGACTGGATATGCACACAGTCACAAGGTCTTGTCACCTGCTGAAGCATTTCACTTCAGTGCTGCACTAATATCAACAGTGTGTCAGTCCTTGTGTTGAGTGGATATGCATACATCCAGTACACATACAGAGGATACAATCACAAGTTCTTGTCACTGTAGAAGCATTTCATTTCAGTACTGCACTAATATGAGCAGCATGCCAGTAATGTATTGAATAGATACACCTACAGTCGCAAGTTCTTGTCATCTGTCGAAGCATTTCACTTCAGTACTGCACTACTATAAACAGTGTGTCAGTGGATATATTGAATAGATATGCATGCAGTTCTTGTCACCTGTTGATCATGGTGAGTGGGTTTGTGTTGTTGCCAGGTGCATACAATCACAAGTACTTCCTGGGCTACCTGTTCTTCCTGATGGGGATGATCGGCTGGTGTCTTTATGGCTGCATCATGTGTAAGTGTCACTGATGTCTTGGCTCTCGGAGCTCAAACTCACACAAGTTTTCAGTCAGGGTGATAGCATGTCGTTGTTAGACTGCCTGTTAATTGTATTGTTCTGATTAACCTTTTTTGTTTCTCCACTTTTCTCCTGAACCAATTTTAGTACAAAACCGTGAAACATATTGCTGTTTCATCTTTGGCAGTGTGTGCAGAAATTGCTCTTTCATTCACGTGTTCACCTAACCTGTCTCTATGAATGAAATGCAGTGCTGACGGTTCTGCAAATAGATGTGGTTTTGGTATAACTGCATTAATCTGTTGCCTGTTCATGCTTGTATCATTATGTGTTTATAGTATATTTCTGCTTTCATGTGTGTGTAGTGCAGCAAGGATTGGCTGTTATTAGTGTTAGGTAGGTCAAAATGGATGTAATTAATGCTACTGAAGTACTGTCCTTGAGTTTTTGAGTTTGAGTTCAATTCTCTCTGTGTCTTTCTCTCTCTCTCTCTCTCTCTCTCTCTCTCTCTCTCTCTCTCTCTCTCTCTCTCTCTCTCTCTCTCTCTCTCTCAATCTCTCTAGCCTCTCACTGTCATCTTTCTCTCTCTGTAAATGTATTAGATATGTGTGTGGTTTGTTTTATGTTGGGTTTGTGTATTGTTTTTAGTATCATTATGTGTTTATAATGATACTGGAAAAAAAGGAGAAAAAAAAGGGAAAAAACAAAACAAACTCAGAACAGTTGTTTTTGACCTCTGCTTTTCCCTGAACAAGATTGTTTTGCTGTGTGAAATGATATGTCTTGCTGCGTTTGATTGTTACTTGTATGTTGTAGTTGTTGTTGTGTTCCCTGGCTGACCACTCTGGGGATCACCCGGTGTATGTAACTGTTCGCTGACAAACGCGTTTCATAGGGTGAAGGGATGGATTGTGTGACCATTTTTTATTGCTCGGCCACGTGGGCAATAACAGGCCATCTTCAGAGGATTCATCTCCATTTCTGGACTGTGGAGGCTGTTATGCAAGGAGTTTATCATGGCTGAAGATGGTCCCCACATAACTAGGCAGTGCGTAACAACATTTGAATGTAGCCTTGGTGTTCTTGCTGGTGTCTTGCATCCAGTTAATGGAAGCATGCACTATAAAAATGGACATATCATCTTCATCATCATCATCATCATCATCATCATCATCACATGTGTAGTGACACAACCAAAGCCAAGTTTCTTGCATTTGAAAGACAAAAGCACAATGCAGCTTGCACATTTTGCCTCTGTGTGTCTTCAGTCTGGCAAAGCAACTGCCCGCTGAACTTCTACGAGGATGGCATCACGGGCATCTTTTACAAGATCTTCAAGACCTCACCCTGGGTGGGCTGGATTGGGCTGAACGCCGTCGGTCACATAATCTGGGTCACCATCCTCTTCGCATGTCAGCTTTATCAGGTACTGTGGTCACGGTGGCACTGGTAGTTCCGATGCTTGTTTTTTTGATGGCTGAGTGATTGTGCTGAGTGCCATGGGTCACGTGGTCTAGGTCTCCACCATCTTCCCCTTGTCAGTTACCTTGACATTGGTAAGCATCCTGGTTGAATGGGCATAAAAAGCCAAGTTATTTACTCCTCTTGTCAGCTTTTCCAAGTAGAGAGTGAGGGATAGAGAGAGCCATGCAATGCAGATTAGGCTGTTTCTGTGTGTGTGTGTTTCTTGTCATGTTTCATGCATGGTGCTTTGAGCCTCACATCTATGAAGCAAGGATTTGGTGCATTAGAAATGCATTTATTATTAAATAATTATCATTGCTCTTTTCCTCCAGCAGATTGTCTATTGCCCGGTCGGTTGGTTGGTTGTTACCTAGCTAGGTAACAGGGCTGACAGTCAAAAGCTCCATCGTGTGGTTCTGGTCAGATTAATTCACCCTGTAATTGCCAGATGTGTCCCTTCACTCTTTGAGTAGCCTGGTGTTTGTACACATCAGGCTGGTTGGTTGAGGAGGGAGGCTGGGGGGGAGAGATATGTCTACTCATCACTCCCCATCCTGACCATTACCTCATTTTACGTTGGAAAGCCAGGGGACAGCACCACTGTCAGGACCCCCTTGCTTCAGCCAGAGATTCTGTTCGACAGGTCAGCCTACTTCACCTCCTTGTTCATCCTTAGGGGATCCTGTGCAGCCGACAGGACTTGAGAATCCAATTACTGATGGATGTCAATGCCCTGGGATCAGTCCTTCAACCCTGTGGTTGGGGTTTCAGAGGATTCAGTCACAGACCCTTGTTTCTGTCGGGTTCTCGCTTGCTGACAGAGTTTCTCTGGCTGCCTGCAGGTGTCCTGGCTGGGCATGACCACAAACGAGCGCCTGAACGCAGCCCGCTACTTCTACCAGCATCGCCTGATGGGGGCATCAGGGGATGACCACGGCCACTCTCACGGTGGGAACGGCACAGATGACTGCAGCAAGCACAAGAAGCAGAAGATCGCCAGCCCTTTCCAGTGAGTGTTTCCCCGACCCTTCACCTTTTTTTAATCTTTTTGACCTGCATCGAAATCACAGTACCTGATCGCTGTTGTGCCACCTGGCCATGTTTCTGTATACACAGCCATGGCCAAAATGGGGATGATCCTGCGGTAGCACATAAAAGACCCTGGTCATTCAGCCAAAAGTGCAGGTGGCAGGTTACAGCTAAATATGCATGTACCTTTACGTATGTGCCTTTGCATGAAGTGATATGGTGCGTGGTTGTATGGTGTACACAGAACACGCTGAGACGGCAGCAGTTTCATGTGGCATGTACCAGCCATGCCAGTGCTGCAAGTACACCACTTCGATTGATATTGAAAAATGCGCTATAAAAAGCTATTCACTCGTGTAGAATCACATGCGAGTGCAGTGTGTCAGCTCAAGAGTGAAAAATAGCGCTATATAAAAGCTATCATCATTATTATCATCATGATTCCACTTTCTTACACACTGTAAATGGAACAAAATGTTAAACTTGGCATAGCTAAGACTAAGAGAGACCCCAAACAACAGATGTAGTGGTTATGCTTGGTCTGTTGGTAGGGGTCCCTCTTATTCTTAGCTGTACAAACTATACACTTGGCTTGTAGCCAAGGATTTCTAGCACTGTAGCACACTGTGACTGGTAACATGGAAGTGGAAAGAAGAGTGCAACAGATGAAACCCTCAGAGAGAAGGAGAAGAAGACAGAATGTTCACTCTTCCTTCCTTCCTTCTTTTCCCCACTTCCCTCTCTCACTGTGCTTCCCCTTCCTTGCCATTAGTGCATTTTGCTGTCTCCATAGTAAACATGGTGCTTAACGTCCGCAGAAACCATAAAGCTTTTTAGGCACGGGGAGAATGGAGTAAAGGGGGTATTGAGGTGGAGGGAGAGGGAGATTATATGTCTATCACTACACTGTCACCACCAGAATGACTTATGCATTAAGATGGGCAGCAGTGAGAGCCATTTTTATGTTTCATATTAATGACAAAGTCACAAGACAGTGTCCACAGACCACAACTTTTGAAGAGAAAGGAGAGCCAAGGCGAGTTCAAACCGAGGTCCCTCTGCTTACCAGCATAACTCCTTACCGCTAGGCCAAACTGGCTCACTGCTGTCTCTATCCCCAGCATTGCCCTTTCATGCAACTCTAACCCCCCTCCCCCACACCGGTGTTTCAGTCGTGGGGTGGTCAGGAACCTGGTGGACGTCCTGGACCTTCGCTGCTGCGGGCTCTGTCGACCCAGCGGCATCGACTGGACCAATGCCTACTCGCTCGACCAGGAAAGTCAGCAGCGTGTGAAGCAGATCTTCAATGTCAACCGGGAAAATTATCAGATGGTGTAGGGTAAAGGAGCTTGACCTGATGGGAGTGTCAGCTTTCAAGTTTTGTGTGTGCATGTATTTTTGTTTTGTTTTTGTTCTCACGGTGTGAGCGGCTGTTTTGCCCATGGATGTCATCTTTTGAGCAGAGCAACACGGCCTAGATCAGCGACAAGTGTAATAGCCACACAGGGTATTTTGTTCGAAGTCTGGTTATTTTGAAGTAGTGGGACCAGTGGCTTGCAACAGCAGCAGCAAGTGTCCCAGCCTGCCCTGTGTTGCACGCACTGCCACTTTGATATCGGGCACGAAGGTTGTGGGAGGGCATTGCAGGAGGAGCAGGATCAAAGAGGCCGCGGGGAATTGTTATTCCAGCTTTGACACGTGGCGGTGCTTTCTACAGTCAAGTCCCACCAACCATCGCCAAGGCAAGCAGATTCAAAACTGAAAGTAAAATCAACAGGGCGTTTCAAACTCCTGTGTTTAAAGTTTTTATTTTGATCTCTTTTACCTGTTGATAAATGCAAGCTTTCATGGACAAAGCATGTTTTCAGAGGGCTGGTTCCTTTAAGCCTAATGACTTGTGTGTATGGGATAATGATAAGGATGATAATAACTATAATTAGTGATTTCAGGTGAGGAGAAGAAGACTTGGCAAGTTGTTTTGGGTGTCCACCAGACCAGGTCTGGATGAAGGAGAACCATGCATAAACAGTTTAACAGACCAAATGCTCAGTTAGCTGTTCCTTGTCCTCTGAAAGTGGGGTTTTCCCTTTAAAACTTACACAAGGCCTTGTGGTATTTATTATACTCGCAGGCAGTTTGTGAGGGCCAACAAAATATCAGATAAGTTCTTTCCCCTTTCACATTCGAATCCACCGAGAATTGTACCATTGTTTACAGCTTTTGAACTGTTGAGTGTGTGTCAGTCTTCAAAGTGATTACTTTATGTTATTTTGTTTGTTTTGCTTTTTCATTTCTCCATGTATTGTGATGCAGGGACATGAAAGATATGCCTGTTGTGGTGTGTACATAATGGTTTTTAAATCAGGGCTCTCACAGTTCTTTTAAGTCCCATTCTTCGGACATAATTTAGCCTCTTTCTGGACATTTCCTGAAGTCACCCTCTCACTGGTGTATTCCTGTAGGTAGATAATGACCCACAGGCACTTGCCATTTTCTTTTTGGTGCATTTTGTTTTGAAATATTAAAAAAAAAATATGTGAACAGTTTTTGTATTTTTGTTGTTGTCCCTCTCCTTGGTGTTTCACATTATGGACTAAATGTGAAGGCTGTGTGAAAACAAAAGTTTTTATATGTTTTGTGTGTGCATACCATTCTTTTTTTTTTATGTGTTGGGAGTACTGGTATGCTATCAGGTTATTTTTCTTACTTACCATTGGTGGCTTTACCCCTGTTGTGCTCAGTCAAACTAGCAAAGTGTTTCACTGAAAAAAATCAGCAGTTATTCAGTTCTTGCTTTCTTTGTGCCAAGAGCTTGTCAGGATGTAGACATCCATGACATTTTTTTTCTTATTTGCTGATGGACAATCACACATTCAGAAGTAGTTGTCAAAAGCGCCACCCCCACCCCCTTTTCTTCCACTATTTTGTTTCTCTCTCTTCCCTTCACTCAGGGAATGGCCATCTGGTCTGTCATAGGGATGCCTCTGTGTGAAATCGTCCATCTAGACACTGATGGGGCTTGCCACCATTTGATTGTACTCACTTGGACTGTGGTGTGGTTGGACTTCTGGTTTGATCGTACTCGCTTGGACTGTAAGCCCTGTGGTGTGGTTGAACTTCTGGTTTGATCATACTCACTTGGACTGTAAGCCCTGTAGTGTGGTTGGACATCTGGTTTGATCGTATCACTTGGACTGTAAGCCCTGTGGTGTGGTTGGACTTCTGGTTTGATCGTATTCACTTGGACTGTAAGCCCTGTGGTGTGGTTGGACTTCTGGTTTGATCATACTCACTTGGACTGTAAGCCCTGTAGTGTGGTTGGACATCTGGTTTGATCGTATCACTTGGACTGTAAGCCCTGTGGTGTGGTTGGACTTCTGGTTTGATCGTATTCACTTGGACTGTAAGCCCTGTGGTGTGGTTGGACCTCCGGTCAGGGCAGGGAGCTGGACCTCTTTAGCTCTTCCCAGTCGATGCTGCTGCAGACTCACATTGTTGCTGTTGCATTGCTGGCACGTGCACGGCCAGTCACTGATTGGATGTTAGTGCCCTGCCAGCAGCACAGGGTCACTGCAGGAGGCATGGAGTGTGTTGCGTTAGTCTGTACTCCTTTCAAAACTCTCCTGTATGTAGAATTACTCCCAGGTCACATGTACAGATTGAGTCAACAAAAACAACCAAGTCAAAGCAGTTGGTAATAAGCAATACCTCAGTAATTACATTTCACTCGTTTACTGCTGACAGAAATATTTTGACACCAGTCCTTCAAGTTGTATTCAGTACAAAATCAAAACATATTTTATCAAACCACCAGTACATGTCTGCCTCATTGTTATGATACACAGAGGTATAGGTTCTGGAGCCTATTTATAATACTGTATGCTGCTTCAATCAGCTGTGACAACAAGCAGAGTTATCTGTTTTGTTCTGCGAGCCCACATGGAAACCTGCATTAGCCTTACACACAGAAAATGGATGAAAACTAGGAGCAGGATTTAAAACAAATAATGTTGAATGGACCAGGAAGTAAATTAAAAAGAAGAAACAAATAATGTTGAATGGATCAGGAAGGAAATAAGAAGGGAAGGAATTCCTGGCAGTCATGAAAAAGTGTGCATGGCTATGCTCTGAAACAAATAGTGGTGAATGGATCAGGAAGAAAATTAGAAAGGAATAAATTCCTGGTAATCGAGGGGGGAAAAGTGTGCATGGCTGTGCTCTGAAACAAATTGTGGTGAATGGACCAGGAAGGAAATTAGGAAGAAATTCCTGGCAATGGGTCAGAAGTGGGTCCAGCTGTTATACTCTTGACCTACTCCAGGCTTTAGAGGGAAAATTCCTGGCAATGGGTGGAAAGTGGGCCCAGCCGTTGTACTCTGACATTTTTACTTCAGGCTTTAAAGGGAGAACCTTTGACAGACCCCGGTTCTCAGCAGAGGGGACCTTCATTTCTGGACCTGCAGTAGCATCTGTTGGTTCATGTGCACAGTATGCACTGAGACTTGTTGTGCATGTAAAAAAAAGAAAGAAAAAAAAAAGTATATATATATTGTTTTTAATGTCCACCTTTTGATAATGGGCAGCACTGGTAAAGAATTGAATTGGTCTGAACAACTGCCTCAATTCTCAGCAGTTTTGAAATGGTATGCATTGTAGTCCAGTGTGAGTGGCTGCTGCCAGAGGAATCCATGTGAACCAGTCTTAGCTCTCCGTGTTATGAAGGAAAATGTATTTATGATCCCTTTCCTTGCTGTTCCACATCATGGACCAAGTAAGTGCAGGCAATGTGAACTTAGCATTTTTGACTTGCATTTAAGGTGGATAACATCTGGACTTCTCAGTTCTTTTAAATGTGAGATAATGATTGTTTTGCTCAATGGTACTCTCTCTCTCTCTCTCTCTCTCTCTCTCTCTCTCTCTCTCTCTCTCTCTCTCTCTCTCTCTCTCTCTCATACATGGTGCCAAATTAGTCTCACTGTTACTATTTGATCGTATGTTACTGTTTGGTGATAAAACTTTTTCTAAATGTTTTGGTCACATGATAATTTGATATTGGGTTGATATTTGTATGAGCCTATGAATAGAATTGGTAAAAATATCGGCTGCCTTTGTGGCAGCCGATTTGCTTGTGTAATTCTGCCAGTTACTGCACTAAGGCAGTCTTGGTGTCATACACATGATGATTTGTTATTTATGCTTCTTTGCCAAGTAAGAGAATGAGAAGCAGTTTAATTATTTGAATAGGAAGAACAAATGTAGATGATGTCATACTCCTAGTAATATGATCATAAAAAATGCTAATTAAGTCCTGTGTTGATTCTGCACGAGTGCTCTGGGCCTCATTTTGTTTCATATTGTCGTCAAAACATTTGTTTTGAGGGATGGGGTGGGTTGAGGATCCCTTTTTACGTATTTATTTTGAGCTTAGTTTGGTGTGACATTATGTAGTGGTGATGTGCAGTTTGCATTTGAAGTGAAAAGGTGGTTGACTCCAAGTGAGTTGTTTAGCTAGGCCTGTTGAGTTCCTCTTTTTCTTCTTTTCCCTGACATTAAAAGGGAAAACTTCTTCCTTTGTTATTCATTCAGCTATGTAGTTACAAAAATGTTAATGTTTACTATGTTTCATCATTTGAAATTTTCTTGCACTTGCTCAGGTACATCATCACAGCTCTGTCTCCCATCTCTGTTGTGTTCTGGAAACAGACAGCTGTTCATTTCTCTCTAGATTTGCTTCTTGTACTATAAATGCCATGGCACAGACTTTCAAAATTGTGATGAGGCTAATAGTGGTAATCTAGATTCTACAATAAATCAAAATTCCAATGTTGCTTTTGTTTTTGTGAAGTAATTGACCTTTTGCATTTCTTGTTCACAGAAACATTTCATGTGTACATGCAATTTTTAAGAAAAGTTTTTGTGCAGTTTGTAAGTAGTCTAGTCATTAAATTAATGATTTCCTTTTTACCATGTATTTTTGGCTGTTGTTAATGGTGGTTCTAAAACCATAAAGGCTTAATCAGACAGAGAGTGAGTGCATGCCATTGACCACAGTATTGTGCAGTGAATGAATTTGCATGCTTTACTTGCATTTGGTGTAAGAGCTGTTGTAGACACATTAATGCCAACACAACATTGCCTGTGTGGCATTCTTTCATAGGGCCAGGTATTGATGACATAATCACTTGTGCAGTGGTCTTCCACATCAGTTTCTGCTCCACTGGGGCAAAGACAGTTTTTTGAGGATTGGCTTTGACATTGTCGATTTTATCTGGATCTTTCTTATTCTTTCTTCCTCCTTTGCATCTTGATAGGATTCTACTTTTTGCTGTCACAACACGTACGCCCAAAAGTCTTGTTGTTTGGAGCGATCAAATAGGCTTTCCTGTGTCCAGCTCATACATGCACTGCTGAACAGGGATTTGTTTGTTCTTTGCTTTTTTTTTCTGTGCATAGACTAATGGCTGTTTTCCTTCTAGAAGTTGGTTGTCTGGAGCCAGAGCACCCTGTGTTTAATGTGCCCCCCTCCCCTTCCTCCTTTTTACCCAAGCGTGTGTGTGTGCACACATATGTGTATTACCGTCAGCATTATCTGGTTGTGATATGATGTGATTGTCAAGAACAAATCTCCACCAAGTACGTTTTGCGGGGTTGCCAAATCAGATAAAAACCTGGAAAAGGCTTGCAAACGTTAGTTTTCACAGCAGCTTGAAAACAGCTGCCCTGGCAATGATCTGTAGAAATCCCACCTGTAGGGATTCAGACTTGACTATCTTGGTCAGTGAACATGAAACTGACCATCTTTGAGTCAAAGAAGAAGACATTTGTTTTGCTGCTCAGTACAGCTTCCTCTTTTGTTCTCTGTCTCTGTCTCTGTCTCTGTCTCTCTCTCTCTCTCTCTCTCTCTCTCTCTCTCTCTCTCTCTCTCTCTCTCTCTCTCTCTCTTGCTGTTATTTCACTGTAAGGCATATTTTGCCACCATCTCCTCACACTTTTTTGTGCATTTTCCAGGCTTTTTTTTTACCTTTGTACAACAACAAGTAGCTTGTTCATTTGTCTTAACTTCTCTAAACATGTTCCATTTTGCTACTGGTCTTAATGTTCTCAAATTTTCCGTATAGAATAAAACAAACTTTTTGGGGTGTAAAATCTTTGCTGTTGTGCTGATGATGAGTTGATGCTTAATGTCCTCAGATGTCATTTGACATATTAGGGACAAGTTGTGACCAATGCCGAAGCACGGTTCAATAAAAAGCCACATACGTAAGGTGTATGCGTGTTTAGCTGTAACCTGCCACCTGCACTTTTGGCAGAATGACCGGGATTTTTTTACGTGCTACTGTGGTAACACGGGGGTGGAACGGATACCGAAATAAGAGTCAGCACAGAAAGTCGACCCTGGAGAAGAAATTCTCCCGCCGTTCCAGCAGGATTCGAACCCGCGACCTTTCAATCACGAGTCCGGCGCTCTAACCACTGAGCTATCCCCGCCCCCCCCCCCCCCCCCCCCCCCCCCCTCTGTTGTGCTCGTGTTCAAAATCTTTTTATACTACTGTCTTGCTGAGAGGGAGAAAATGTACCAAAAGTTGGTTGTTT